>JAVJIX010000114.1:2315000-2662500 GCA_036785185.1 Paratrypauchen microcephalus
AAAAATTCGTAAGTTGAGTCGCTATTTCAATGGAAAAAGCCTGATTTGTTCCAAGGCCCCGATCCAAGTTTTTTTTTTTTAATAGTGTAACTTTTTTTATCGTGTAACATTGTGTTCTGCGTCCTGATTGGTTTCTCAGACTGGATTTAAACTTTTCTCACATTTGTCTCTCGTTTAAACACTCAAACTTTCATAGATTTTCAACAAAATTATTAATAGTGAAGTGTGGGGGGGGAAGGGGGAGGGGGGAGAAGACTGCGCTCTGACACGTGTGTGATAGCGCAGCATGACCCGGCGCGGGGCTGCCAGCAGGTCTAGACCTGGACTAAACCAGGACTAAACCAGGACTAAACCAGGACTAAACCAGGACTAGACCAGGACTAGACCAGGACTAAACCTGGACTAAACCAGGACTAGACCAGGACTAGACCAGGTGGATTAAAGGTCTATTTCCTGCTGAGGCGAGCCGCTGCTCGTGCCGTGGTGGTCTATACCTGCTCTAGACCTGGTCTAGAGCAGGTCTAGACCTGGTCTAGACCTGCTCTAGACCTGGTCTAGACCTGGCTCTTGCATGCGTTCGTGGGTCTCGTTCATGCGCTCAGACTGCGCATGAGCAGCAGCTCGCCTCAGCTGTGACTCGAAATGAAACCAGGAAATAGACCTTTAATCCACCTGGTCTAGTCCTGGTCTAGTCCTGGTCTAGTCCTGGTCTAGTCCTGGTTTAGTCCAGGTTTAGTCCAGGTTTAGTCCAGGTTTAGTCCAGGTCTAGACCTGCTCGCAGCCCCGCGCCGGGTCATGCTGCGCTATCACACACGTGTCAGAGCGCAGTCTTCTCCCCCCTCCCCCTTCCCCCCACACTTCACTATTAATAATTTTGTTGAAAATCTATGAAAGTTTGAGTGTTTAAACGAGAGACAAATGTGAGAAAAGTTTAAATTCAGTCTGAGAAAAGCGTATAATGTGTGTGGCTGAGCGCGCATTATTTGAATTTTTGAGATTCCGCGTTTCGTAACTTGAATTTTCTTTCGTATCTAGAGACCAAAATTTACAGTGAAGGCGTTTCGTAACTTAAAATTTTCGTTTGTTGGGTCATTCGTAAGGTGAGGTACCACTGTAATAATAATACTACCACTACCTCTACCACACTATTGGTACTGCTACTACTGCTATTACTACTTCTGCTGCTACTACTACTACCACTACCATTACCTCTACCACACTGTTGGGATGTTGGGACTACTGCCACTACTGCTATTAATACCACTGTTGCCACTACTACTACTACTACTACTACTATACTGTAAATTAGCTAATACTAATACCACTTTAAACACTACAGGAATATATGAGTTTTGGAGTGATAACAAAGTAGAACCATTGCCATAGCCGCAACCATTTCAAAATGCAGTCTCCTGAAAGGTTAAAAGTCCTCAAAATGGCATTCATTAGGGAACCAGTTAAAACAATTTCTGATTTGGTCATGTTAATAACATTTTGACAATTTGAAACACAAAGTCTACATACCCTAGCATTCTTTAATTTAGGGCCCATATTAGGCTATTTTTGATCTATATTATAGTGTTGTTTCCTGGTCACAAACAGACCTGGAGTTGTGTTTAGAGAGACAGTTTAGTGTAATATAGGGCCTTTAATATATTCACAAATGTTTGAAATTAATTGCAGATGTAAAGAAGTTATTTAGCTATATTCATCTATATTCATTTTCTCTCTATATATTTCAGCTGTTCCTGTGTGTACTGCTGAACCTGCAGGAGAGTGGCCTCCTCACAGAAGTGGAGCCCACAAAACTGTTTAGTAACATCCAGGAGATTGTACGGCTCCACAGCGCCCTCTGGAGTCAGGTCATGGTGCCTGTGCTGGAGAAGGCCAGAGAGAACCGTGCAATGCTGGACCCCACAGAACTGCAGCAGGGATTCAAGACGGTGAGTCGTCATAGTGGTGCTCTGTAGCCTTTAACAATACATGCATCGTCTAATAAAGTATTTCTCAAAGTTTCCATACCAAGGCTAACCCAATTTTGGTATCCCCACATAGAATAGTGACCAGATTTGACTCCACAAACACTCTTAATAAAGGGATTTAAATAGGGATCATAGTGCTTTTTAATGTCATTCTAAACCAGGGGTCAGCAACCTTTACCACTCAAAGAGCCATTTGGACCCGTAAAGAAAACACTGGGAGCCACAAAACCCTTTTGAAATTTAAAATGAAATAACACTGCATATAACGGCTTTTTTTTTAACCTTTGTGACATAGAATTACATTTTGAATATGAACGAACTAAAATAAAATACATTTTAATTAAATACAGTGGTCCCTTGTTGTTTTGCTGATTTTTTTATAGTGTATCAACATGTATTGTGTTCTGCATCCTGATTGGCTAAAGGACTGTAGACCTTTGTCTTTGTCAGTCATTCTCCTCCGTGTCTCCTGTACAGAATACGTTCAGTTTGCCAAATTTATTTAAATGTTGGATCACGAGCAGTGTGACTCTGAAGACTGAGCGGTCTGGCATTTGGGCACATGCCAGAAGGGCCGAGGCCGTGCTCTATTACGGATTTGACCACGTGTCCGCGCGCACACTTCTCCGGGTGGTCAATGCGCATTGGGAAGTAGCAGCAATGTTTGCGAATAACGAACTGGTGGAACCTGGAGTCCAGGCGGCGGAACCAGTCCTGAGAGCGCACAGATGCGTTCTCACTACAGTTCTGTGTTTGGTGCAGAGCTGTAGAACCCCTCCCCCCCGTTCCACAGACTACGGGACCACTACTAGGTGTAAATTGCCAGGGCCGATGTTCCCAATCCGTCACTGCTCTGAAGTGCTGTATGTTTGCAAGTTTTCTCCCCAACAAAACCCGCAACAGCGCAGCGACGCCAGGCGCCTCGGTCAGAGGAACTGTGAAATACACGCATATTTATACACACAATATAAAACTGACTACTTCACGGATTTAGCCTATCATGGGTTATTTCTACAACGTAACCCCCACGATAAACGAGGGACCACTGTACTGAGCCGCATCAGAGGGATCAAAGAGCCGCATGCGGCTCCGGAGCCGCGGGTTGCCGACCCCTGTTCTAAACCAATCACTGGACAGCGTAATATACTTTAATAAGCCTCAAAAATATTATCAAAAATTTCTAAAAGCGTTTTCAATAATTCCTCAATCGAATCATTTCAAAAACTTCAGCCATTGTTGCAGTGTTAAGAAGTGAATTGAAATAAGCCTTTGTTTGCAGTTTGGCTCTCGGTTCCAGCCGTACATCCGTTACTGTATGGAGGAGGAGGCCTGTATGGAGTACATGCGCTCACTGCAGAGGGACAATGAGCTCTTCAGGACCTACGTCACAGTGAGCATAAGCATTTGTTTGTTTTGTCTTTCTTTTTTTATTACAAGAGCGTTGTGTTGTTGTGTTTTCATCAGTATTTTTATAATAACGGTGGTGCAAATGAAAGCAGCTAGCCGTAGACATCTGAATTTCTTTTGGGAAAATGAATTGTAGAGCAGAAATGAAATGACAGCTTCTGCATATGGTAAATATAATGATGATAATATTTATTGTCACTGTAAAGGACAGCACTGGAATTTCTTTGGGGGAAATGAATGCATTTATCTGAAACCAAACCAAATTATGCCTTTGCTTTTGGTATTAAGTGTATTTATTTATTTTTTACATTTATTTTCTCCGTTGAGATGTTATTACTTTGTCTGGAATGTTTCACAGTACGGTATTAGTTACAGGTTAGATCTGCGGAGAGGCGACCCCGCTCACAGTCAGAATGCCTGTTTATTAAGGTATTTTTAGCTACAGTATAAACCACATGTAAATGAATAAATGAAAGGTACATCTTTTTAATGTCATACTGTGAAACATTACAGGTAGAGCAATGACATATAGAAAAGCAGGTGAGGTGAAGGACCCCCAACTAAAAAGTTACACATTGCAGCTTTAAAGATCCCATGACATGGTACTTCTTGATGCTTTTATATGGCTCCTTAATGGTTCCCTAATACTGTAAATGAATCCTTCTTCAAAATCAACACTCAGTGCATGAGAAACAGAGATAAGATGAGAAAGAGTCATAAATATCTCTCTCAAACACTTTATTCTGGGCGTTGTTGCTTGAATGCAAATGAGGAGAAAAGAGCTGGCCTATAGTAGAGGGTGGGAGCGTGGCCAAACTCTCCGCTCTCCGCTCTCAGCTGTGCGCTCTCTGATCCATTTCCGCGTTTTTGCGTGGAGAAGAGATAAGAAGTGTTCCATTGAAAAATAAACACATTTCCACAGAAAATAAAATTAAACCACTGCTGTTCAAAGGTCCAGAGCTCAGATAAAGGACTTCCGAGCCTAGAAACACTCGGACGTGCCTCCAGGCAAATTAAAAAACGCATTTCGCATTGCCTAGCGCATTCGCAGTCCAAACTCTCTGGGCGTGATTTACAGAGACGCTGAGTACAGACAGACGGGGGTGGAACTGCATTTGCATTTCTTTTTTCGATCTGACGTCAATAAGTTTCCTTGTTCAAACTCGCCCGTTTGAGCTCTGATTTTTTGTAACGCAGAAAAGGATCGCAAATGCTCAGTTTAGACATTTCGCAACGTTCAACCATGGGGGGGCTAAACAGGGTAGGGGAGCTCACATTAACGTTCAAAAACCTCAGAAAGTGAAAATTTCATGCCATGGGACCTTTAAAAAAAAAAAAAAACAGGCAAAAAAGAAAAGAAAAAACTTGGTGAAATGAATGATTCAAATGTACAGTATGGTGACATATTTTCTCCCTGTGTTTGTGCATGGGCAGTGGGCAGAGACACATAAGCAGTGTAATCGTCTGAAGCTTGCCGACATGTTGGCCAAACCTCACCAGAGACTGACCAAGTACCCCCTCCTCCTCAAGAGCATCCTCAAGAAGACCGATGAGCCCAGTGCGCGCGACATCGTCAACAACATGGTAAAAATACAAGTTTATTTAACCAATATTTAAAGGAAAATTAACGTTTTTTTTACAATCTGAGCCTTCTTTCTGCAATAAAACAAGTAGTTTTACTCACCCATAGCAGTTTGGTGTCAATTGGAGCAGTATCGCAGAACTTATGTTGAGCCGTTCTGTTCTACTAATGATCCCGTATCCGTTAGCGTGAGTGCTCGGGGCATTACTTTGCGGTGTCCAAATAACACAAACTTTAGCACTTTTCAAATCACAGAAGATCGCTGTGTCAGCGTAGACTTTTAGTAGATTCCAAAACGGCCTGAAACCCGATATCGCAACAGAAAAGTAAAGTTCAGAGCGGTGTTAGCTTCTTTCGGACTAGCGGTGTTTACAAAACAGCTGAGTTCACGCATGCGCACTGTCCTCTCTGATGACGTCATCAAATGAAACTATAGCTGCATATCGGGTTTCAGGACGTTTTGGAATCCACTAAAAGTCTACGCTGACACAGCGATCTTCTGTGATTTGAAAAGTGCTAAAGTTTGTGTTATTTGGAGAGTGCAAAGTAATGCCCCGAGCATATGATACGAGCACCATGTTAACGGATACGGGATCATTAGTAGAACAGAACGGCTCAACATAACATCTGCGATACTGCTCCAATTAACACCAAACTGCTATGGGTGAGTAAAACTACTTGTTTTATTGCCGAAAGAAGGCTCAGATTGTAAAAAAAAACGTTACTTTTCCTTTAAAGTGACAACAGCACAACATAATAGATCAAAGTGCCACTAATCAACTTGGCAACTTGTTTATTCTTCTTTTCACTGAATGCATATTATATATCAAGCTGCAGGTTTCATTTATTCACTAAAAACATTTGTTGATTTGGGGATTTCTGTCCTTAGTTAAATTCTAGAGTTAATTCCGTAGTGAATAGCTTAAGATGGCACAAAAGCCTGGGAAAAAGAACAAAGATCCAAACATTCAAGCCGTAAATTGTTCAGATGTAATTATGATTGAAACGATGGAGCTAGTTAACTCGTGTCTGTTTGAAGGTAGTCACAGTGGAAGGCTTCATCAACAGCGTGGACTCCCAAATGCGGCAGAGACAGGAGCAACAGAAACTGACCACAATCTCGGCGCGCATCGACTCGTACGAGGCTGTAGAGGGCAGCAGTGAGGAGGTTGAGAAGGTGAGCAGCAGAACCTCTACAGATGGTTTATTTATTAAGAGAAAAACATAATACTTTTGGCTGAATATAATTGTGCTCCAGTTATGGCCTTAAAATACACAATATTTGGTCGAAACATGTTGGTTTTGGCCATTTAATTAAAGGCCTTCCTCGTGCGACTTTTACTTCTTCAGACTGTTCTCACTGGAACACTTGCAGCAAACAGCCGCATTTTAGTTTTTTCTGTACACAATATTTTAATTGGGAATATGAATATAAATTGCAAAGTAAAATTTGTGGTTTCAGGTATTGAAAGAGTATAACCGCTTTGACCTGATGGCGCCGATGAGAGGGACGTCATCGGAGGAGACGAGGCAGCTTCACCTGGAGGGGGCGCTGCGCATGAAGGAGGGGAAAGACAGCAGGGTATGAAAAAAACACAAAATGATTTCCTGAAATTGAAAACAGTTTGAGAGAAGAACTCTGACTCTGAACCAATATGAAGGGTTTGTGTGTTAAACTTTACTGCTGGCGCGAGCTAGCTGCCCGTCATAGCGCTCCCGGACTTTTTCGTAACTTTTCTAACGTTTTGCCCTTAAACCGCCCCACTTTTGTAAATATTTTTCTCAATACTGTACGTTAAGCTTGGGCTGCACTCGACGCTGCATTTTTACGCTGATTATTTACCTGTCTCGGCTTAAGATGTTGAAGGGGTCGCCTTCCGCTCGTCTACACAAAGGATCAGCTGATGGCGCTGCGCAGCGCTGTTGTGTTCCCCAGAGACAGGCATGTTATCCCTGACGAGATCCTACAGACGACACACCATGGACGCTGCACGGGACGTAAACTCCGGGAAAAGAAGAGACGCTGCAGGCCGGTCCTCCCCTCAGTCGTCCTGGGGAACGTGCGCCCTCTCGCCAACAAGACGGACAAGCTCAATTTCAGCGGGAGTACAGGGACGCTAGCATCATTGTTTTTATGGAGACGTGGCTAACACCGCAAATCCCGGACTCTACCCTCACTGTGGACAACTTTCACCTGCTGCGCGCAGACAGGACGGAGGAGAGCGGGAAGAAGAAGGGAGGAGGACTAGCGCTGTTTCTGAATGGTGCAAACCTGGACACTGTACAGTGAAGGAGCAGATGTGTAACAAAGACATTGAACGGTTCGCTGTCAGCATGAGGCCCGGTTACCTGCCCCGGGAGTTCTCACATGTCATCACTCTGGCTGTGTATATTCCTCGGAGTGCTAATGCGGAGAATGCTTGTGACACTCTGCTCTCCCGCATCAGCTCTCTTCAGACTCAACATCCACAGGCCCTATTCATCATCACCGGGGACGTTTGATTGTACATACTTATTATTGATCAAAGGAGAAGTTCAATTTGTCAACTGGACAAAGTTTGTTTGGTTGAAAACGTTTCGCCGCTCATCCCAGAGGCTTCGTCAGCTCTGGTTATTGTACTGGTTAGATCCTGCTTATATCTAGCTGCCGGGAGGCGCGTCCTACAATGACAAAAGCTCTGAAAACGATCCCCCTAATCTGTCTCTTTGTTTTTCAAATTACTCTGACGGCTGTTTCGACCCCCTATTCAACGTCTAACGACCCTCTCCACCCCTCTGCCCTGGCTCTGTTTGACTGGTCTAAGAATCGCATTATAAATGGGAGACAAGTTATGTCTCACTCCCCCATTTCTGTTTAATGACGGATTATCTTTTTTGACAAAAATAGCCTCTTTAACTCCCCTCTCAAACCAGTTCTTTTCCCTGGCTAAGATCTGAACCTCACTGTCCTCAAAAGAATGGCCCGTGGCTTCTAGGTGAAGATGTACCGCAAAAGCCGGTCCACTCTGGCACGCCCGTCTGTGTTGGTACATCCTCTTGTGAAGTGGCTGTTTTGTTTCCCCAATGTAGCGCTCACTGCAGTCTTCACTACACTGAATGGAGTAGACCACATTGCTTTGTTTGTGGCTCGGTGTTCTGTCCTTCTGTCCTTATTATTATTAATTATCTTAATTTTGATGCATGCTCATATTTTCCTACTGTTTCTGAAACTTGCGTTGTGACACTGCAATTTCCCCATTGTGGGAGAAATAAAGGATTATCTTATCTTATTTTATCTAAACATGTACAAATGAAACAAACACACCTGGAGCAGCATTATAACAGATTTAAGACAGTAAAAATCAGGTACCTTTACGTAAACGTTAAATAATTGTACTCATACTTTGCTTTGCGACCTTGTATTATAATGTTAATAACTGGGTATCAGTAACTTTTGTCAGGTCCCTACAACACAACTACATTCTAATTAAATGCAGATTCATGAAAACCTGTGTTAGGTTTCAGTCACATGAGCCTGTCTGCATTTCCCTTACTCCACATCTTAAATGATGTCTGACCCACGTAAATAGATAACTGATTGTGTCGTAAATGCTCTAAATGTGGTTCTGTTTTCCTGTTAGATGGAGGTGTATTGTTTCCTGTTCACCGACCTGCTCCTCATCACCAAACCTGTGAAACGAGTGGAGAGAGTGAAAATCATCCGCCAGCCTCTGCTTATTCACAACGTGGTGTGTAAAGAGCTCAAAGACCCCGGTGAGTGCTACACATATAAACCTTTATTTGTCCCACAATGGGGAAATTACAGTGTTGCAACGGAAAATTCAAGAACATCAAAATCTGTATAAAATAAAAAGACTCATGTACAGTGTAGTATGTGGGCAGAAAATAGCATAATATTTATCTGATCTGATAATTGTGACTGGGTATTACAAATATAAGTAAAGATTGGATTAAAAGTGTAAATTGGGTTCAAAAACAGTCCTACAAAACAAAACAAAAACACACACACACAATTATACAAGTACTTTTCACCATTCAAAAAATAAAATACAGTGGTACCTCACCTTACGAATGACCCAACAAACGAAAATTTCAAGTTACGAAACGTCTTCACGTCAAATTTTGGTCTCTAGATACGAAAGAAAATTCAAGTTACGAAACGCGAAATCTCTAATCCAATCCAACTTTATTTATAAAGCACTTTAAAAACAACAAATCTCAAAAATTCAATTAATGCGCGCTCAGATGCACGCCCCGAAATGTAAATACACTTTATCAACACACGGGGTTAGGTTCCAGAGGTCCACGAGGTTAGGACAACTTTGTATTTGGCAATTGTTCTACATGTTTTAGGGCTGTAAATGCCTCACCACACACATTCTACACTTTTCTCGCATTTCTCTCTCATTTATACACTCGAACTTTCATGCGTGGGGGGGGGGGGGGCACGGCTCAATATAGGGGAGCGGAGACACAACACATGATCAGTATGGTAAAACTCACCTGTCTCATGATGGTCTAAACCCCGCTCACGTTCCCTTAGTGAGTGAACAATCCAACGCTTGGTGATTTCTGCTTCACAATGATAGGAAGAGCCGACATCGAAGGATCAAAAAGCGACACGGCGGGGGATGGGGCCGCGGGCCCGCGCGGCTCGGCTCGGCCCACTCACAGCTCACAGTGTCGGCGCCCCGGCTCTGGAAGTCACATAGAACCAGAGCCCGCCCCGCCCCGCTCTTATTCCCGCTGAAAGAGCGTCTTTCTCGGCCTCTGAGCTCTAGCGCAGAACGTGCAAGTCGCAAGGAGACACGAGCAACGCGCTCCTCCAACGGCACTGCCATGTCCCGGGATAATCCTGGTTTAGTCCAGGTCCAGTCCAGGTTTAGACCTGGTTTAGTTCTGGTCTAGACCTGGTTTATTCCAATCAGGACGCAGAACACAAATGTTACACTATAAAAAAAAAGTGACACTATAAAAAAAAACAACCTTGGATCAGGCTTTTCCATTGAAATAGCTACTCAACTTACGAATTTTTCACGTTACGAAACCACTTCTGGAACAAATTAATTTCGTAAGGTGAGGTTTTGATTTGTTAATTGCTGCGACAACAATGCCTGAAATTACTGCCAGGCTCTGTACAACTGTATTGAACTAAATAATCTGTACTTAAATTGCCTTACTTAAATTGTTTAATGCTTCATGTGTTCTGTCTCTCCAGGCTCCTTTATCCTCATCTACCTCAACGAGTTCAGAAGTGCAGTGGCAGCCTACACTTTCCAAGCCAACAGTGCCACCCAGGGGAGAAGCTGGATCGATGCAATCTGCAATGTCCAAGTGAGAAAACACACGCTAAGTTTCAATACAACAGCACTGAAAAACACGCGTCCTTTTTCTCAGATGAATTCATATACTAATTACATCAACTACAAGAGCTGCGCGTTGTGTTTTTAGTATATTTATAGTAATGGTGAAGGAAAAGAAAGCAGCTAGCCATAGACATCGGAATTTCTTTTGGGAAAATGACTAATAGAGCGAAAATCAAGTCCTTTTTCCTCCAGTGAATTCATATATTAATGAACAAATGTGTGTGTAATTGTTTTTTTGTAGAACCAGCTGCAGAGGCTGCGCAGTGAGGAGGTGGCCCGGCAGCAGAACAGCGTGAAGAGCACCACGGCAGAGGAGGAGGAGGAAGAGGAGAGCAGCAACTCAACCGCCAGCTCTCCCAGTCTGAGGCACAAGCAGAACTCGAGGTAAACTACTATACAGTACATAATAACATGATAACAGTAGAAGTTCAATTTGTCAACTGGACCAAGTTTGTTTGGTTGAAAACGTTTCGCCGCTCATCCGAGAGGCTTCGTCAGCTCTAATAAGAATACTGGTAAGACACTTGCTTATATCTTGCTGTAGGGAGGAGCTACCTAGCTAACTACTTTCCGGAACTATCTCATTGGTTTCGGTCTTTTGTTTCTCTGGCGTCTAGCTTAACGATCCCTATTCATCCCTACACGCCTGCTTTTTCACACCTCTGGCCCTGACCTGGCTAGCCCCATTGTTTCCCTGTTTGTTTGATCTAGGCTTAATAATGGAATTGTAGATGGGATGCAAATTATATCTTACGCCACCATTTCTGTTCAGAGAAGGATTCTCTTTTTTGACAAAAATAGCCTCTTTAACTCCCCTCTCAAACCAATTCTTTTCCCTGGCTAAGATCTGAACCTCACTGTCCTCAAAAGAATGTCCCGTGGCTTCTAGGTGAAGATATACGGCAGAAGACGGTCCACTCTGGCACGCCCGTCTGTGTTGGTACATCCTCTTGTGAAGTGGCTGTTTGGTTTCTCCAATATAGCGCTCACTGCAGTCTTCACTACACTGAATGGAGTAGACCACATTGCTTTGTTTGTGGCTCGGTGTTTTGTCCTTTGGGTGGACGAGTTTTTGTCTTAAAGTGTTTGTGGGTTTGAAATAAACTGGGATTTCATATTGTCTGAAAATCCTCTGTAGTTTTTCCGACACGCCGGCCAGGTACGGAATCGCTACCCCTTTCCTCCTGGGTTCGGATTCTCTATTATCTTGTTTCTTGCCCTTGTCTCTCTTGGTTTTGTTAACAGCCCATTTGGGATAACCACAAACAGAGAGGGCTTCCTGCACATGTTGTTCTTCTTTTTCCTTACCCTCTGTGCTTGTGGGAACCACTTGGGCCCTGTGTTGTAATGTCCGAATAACACCCAGTTTGTGCTGCAGTGGGTGGTGTGAATCAAAAAGCAGGTATTGGTCTGTGTGTGTGGGCTTCCTGAAGACTTCTACTTGGAGTCCCCGGTCTCCTCCTCCTCGTATCTACAATTCCATTATTAAGCCTAGATCAAACAAACAGGGAAACAATGGGGCTAGCCAGGTCAGGGCCAGAGGTGTGAAAAAGCAGGCGTGTAGGGATGAATAGGGATCGTTAAGCTAGACGCCAGAGAAACAAAAGACCGAAACCAATGAGATAGTTCCGGAAAGTAGTTAGCTAGGTAGCTCCTCCCTACAGCAAGATATAAGCAAGTGTCTTACCAGTATTCTTATTAGAGCTGACGAAGCCTCTCGGATGAGCGGCGAAACGTTTTCAACCAAACAAACTTGGTCCAGTTGACAAATTGAACTTCTACTGTTATCATGGATTCTACCTGGACGACTGAGGGACTTTTCACGCATATACAGTACATACACAACAGGTCTTTTACCATAGCTCATTTTGAACTGCAATACATGAATGTAAGAAATACTACAATAGGTAGTACTCACAAAATAGCCCCAAAGCATAGCAGTCGCTGTAGTATACCATTTCTAGGTTTAGTTTCTCTAAAGTCTCGCTATGTGACATATTTCCCGGGGGGGGGGGATAATGTGTGCGCGTATAATGTGTGCGCTCAGCCACACACATACGCTTTTCTCAGACTGGATTTAAACTTTTCTCACATTTGTCTCTCGTTTAAACACTCAAACTTTCATAGATTTTCAACAAAATTATTAACAGTGAAGTGTGGGGGGGGGGAGAAGACTGCGCTCTGACACGTGTGTGATAGCGCACATGACCTGGCGCGGGGCTGACAGCAGGTCTAGACCAAGGTCTAAACCTGGACTGGACCAGGACTAAACCAGGTCTAAACCTGGACTGGACCAGGACTAAACCAGGACTAAACCAGGACTAAACCAGGACTAAACCAGGACTAAACCAGGACTAGACCAGGTGGATTAAAGCAGCGAGGAGGGGACTGCACACAGTCTGAGCGCATGAACGAGACCCATGCAAGAGCCGCGGTGGTCTAGACCTCCTCTAGACCTGACCAGGTCTAGAGGAGCCGCGGTGGTCTGGACTAAACCAGGACTAAACCTGGACTAAAGCAGGAGGAGCCGCGGCTCTTGCATGGGTCTCGTTCATGCGTTCATGCGCTCAGACTGCGTGCAGTCCCCTCCTCACTGCTTTAATCCACCTGGTCTAGTCCTGGTTTAGTCCAGGTTTAGTCCTGGTTTAGTCCTGGTTTAGTCCTGGTTTAGTCCTGGTCCAGTCCAGGTTTAGACCTTGGTCTAGACCTGCTGTCAGCTCCGCGCCGGGTCATGCTGCGCTATCACACGTGTCAGAGCGCAGTCTTCTCCCCCCTCCCCCTTCCCCCCCACACTTCACTATTAATAATTTTGTTGAAAATCTATGAAAGTTTGAGTGTTTAAACGAGAGACAAATGTGAAAAACACAGAACACAATGTTACACTATAAAAAAAGTTACACTATAAAAAAAAAACTTGGATCGGGGCCTTGGAACGAATCAGGCTTTTTCCATTGAAATAGCTACTCAACTTACAAATTTTTCACGTTACGAAACCACTTCTGGAACGAATTAATTTCGTAAGGTGAGGTACCACTGTATTAAACAATCATTTTGCACTGATTAGTTGTTAAAATATATATACATTGTTTTAGTTTCTTGGTCATCATTTTTTATATGTTATGATATAGATTTCATTGCAAAGTAATACACGAAGTACTTGTATTTTGCCCCTTTTTTATTTGTTCACAAGATTCTGTATTTCGGTCCTCCTTGTGTAATACTCCAAAAAATGAACTGACTTATGTGTACTGATATGTTATTTTGCTTTGAAACTTTGAAACCATTTAAATTACAATACGTTTTTGTCCTTTTTTTCTTCAGCCAATCAGATGGCTCCACTGAGACCCTGTCAGTCATGGACGTCGATGAACCCAGCCTTCCGATATTAACCTTCACTGACACGACTATAGAAAACGCAACCGACCGCAGCGTTCACTCCCACCACTCTCTACCCACAAGCCTGCAAAGAGTCCTGTCCACCGTCTACTCTGAACCTGACCAGGAGGGGGAGCTAGAGGACAATCTAGACCCCCAGTGCAGGTCTCTATCCATGGACAGTGCGTACGGGACCCTCTCGCCTGAATCCTTACTCCGAGAATTACAACCCCAACAGGGCCAGAGCGAAGGAGAGGAGACAGAGGAGGAGGAGGTGGAGAGAGGAGACGAGGAGCTGGGAAACGAGGAAGACGAAGAGGAGGATGCGACTTCGCTAGGATCGCAGTTATCCGTAGTTCAGTCTTCAAAACCGCGTAGAAAACCGGTGCGCAGCAAACTTCACTGCTTACAAAGACTATCTACGTTATCTCGATCTGAGGATAATCTTCTACAAAAAATACACAACAGGCCAATAATTTCCACTTCAAACTCGCTGAACGTTAAAACGCAGGACCAAAATTCGGAGAAGCTACTCGGCCATAGCCGCAGCATGTCCGCGATAGGCCAGAGCTACGTCGAGCTAATCGCCGGCGAACTACTTGACCAATCTGATGACAGCTTGAACGTTAACATGCCGTCGGAAAAGCTTTGTGCTACTTTGAGGAGAGCAGAGGAGAGGCGCAGGAACAGAATGCTGGTCACCGCGGGAGCCGGGTCAGAGGGGTCCGACGGAGAAGCAGCGTCCTCTGGGGGTGGAGAGAGGAAATGCGAGAGCACTGGGGAGTCTGGAGAAGTGTCGCTGAAGAAAAAGAGATCTCCGGTCCAGCAGCATAAGAAGTTAACACTGGCCCAGCTCTACCGGATACGCACAACCATGGTCCTAAACTCCACCCTCACTGCCTCGTAAGTCATTTTGTATTCTACTAGTTAAATGGTTGTAAATATGATAAGTCAAAATGAAAATCCCATCTATAAATGATCTCTACCCACTGTCATTTGGCTTTTAACTAACATGCTACGTGTACATACTTGTCCTTAATTTATGAAACGACTCGTGCATTACGCTCAAACGCATTACGCTTTAAAGAGCAAAACACTGCATTATAACAAGGCTTATTCAGAAATTTAACTGTCTCTCAACTTGAAGTCCTTGATAAGTAAATTATTTTATTATTAAATTGACGATTTGAATTGGTTTTAGGCAGAAATGACGATGAAATCTCTTTGGGCTTTGTCAACTACAAACACATTGTAACTTGAACAAATTATCTGGATGCATGTGTGTGTTGAATGCCTGGAGGTGAGCTGGGGAGGGGTTGTTTGTGTTGCCTTTTAATTTCAATTATTTTAAGAGGAGGGTCACTCATAAGCCTTTCCTTCACTCTTCTGTGATTTTCGATTAAAGTTTGTTTTTTCCATTCACTAGCTAGGACCACGCCATCAACATGATGCAGTGAAGATCTTTATTATTGAATGATAGTGGATGTCTGAGTGAATAGGCGGTGATGGCTGGGTTGACACAATGTCTCAGCGGAACGGGACCCCCCCCCCTCTTTAGGAGATGTCTTATGGCTGAAAGACAAACGAGATAGGGGTGGGAGGGAGGGGTCGAGTTAACCGAGATGAACTGGAATGAAGGGATGAGTGGTTATAAATAGCTCCAGGAAATTAGAGGTGTGGTTACGGTGAACTGTGATTCGCTGGTGAGGAGAAGGTGGTTGAGGCGTGGTCCTGCTCCTGAGTTTCAGTTAATCAGATTAACTCCATTTAAAGTTTGAGTGAAATCGGCCAAAGTATGTGCAAATTATTGCTCGTCGAAGTTTGATGACGAGCCACAAAAACGAACCTGAAATTTGTGGTGTTCAGTCTTTTAGAACGCTTTTAACAACTTTTAATGTCCCACTTGCCTAGATGATACAGCACGATTGTGGTGAGTCTGGGTCAAAAACCCTAGGAGGAGTTCTTTAAAATACGAGGACAGAAAAATGCGCCTTCGACGCCGGGTCAATATGGCTGACTTCCTGTTGGTCGCTTAGCAACGGTGTAATATACTTTTTTGTTCGTAGTCCCATGATGCATCTGTGTACCAGATTTGGCTTGGCTACAACAAAGTTTTTGCCGGGCGTCCCATTGGCGAGGACAGATGTTTGGCCTGTTGCCATGGCAATACGGGTATAGCCATAGGCGCAATGTATTTTGATTTTCCAGGGGGCGCTGTTGAGCTATTTTTTTTAAAAGATGTTTTTTATACAGATTATTTGGAAATTCCTTTTTTGGCATTCTTGAATTTTGTGCAAAATTTCGTGAGTTTTTGTCGGTGGGAAGTAGCCGAACCCTGCAAAAAGTGGTTAGAAAAATAATAAGAATAACCAGGATAATAAGAAAAACCAGAACAATAACAATAGGCCCTACGTTTAGCCATACCTGCTTGTCAAAGCCTAATCTCGTCAGATCTCAGAAGTTCAGCAAGGCAGGGCCTGGTTAGTACTTGGATGGGAGACACTGAGAATCCCAGGAGCCACAGTGGGGCGCCAGTCACAAAAAAACTGTCGTTGTGTCCTTAGGCAAGACACTTCACCCACATTGCCTAGTATGAAAGTGGAGTGTGTGTGGGTGTTGGAGGTGGTCGGAGGGGCAGATGGCGCTGATTGGCAGCCTCGCTTCCGTCAGTCTGCCCCAGGGCAGCTGTGGCTACAGAAAGTATCTTACCACCACCAAGTGTGAGTGAATGAACAATGAACTGTAAAGAGCTTTGGGCGTCATGAAAGGTGCTATATAAATGCTATGAATTAATTTAGCGCTCGGGCCTAATAATAATAATAATAATAATAATAATAATAATAATAATAATAATAATAAAATTGACTAGCAATAAGCATAATACTATAGTCTAAAAATGTATAGACAGTATTTCAGAATTATAATTATTTATTATTACTATAAATCCACAGTAATGGTTTTATTTTATTTTTTTCGTGTGTGTGTGATGGATCATTGAGATCTTTTCTGAGATATTTTCTACTTTTTTCACTTTTTTCTTTTTCCAGGGAGGTATAACCACTCGCCAGCAGCCGATTTGTGGCCTGATCCGGACCACGGATGGACTGAACACCTTGACAAAAATGCACTCTCTCTCTCTGCCCTCTCTTCTCATATTTTTGTATCTGGATTACAACCATTAAATCTCATTCATTCAGAACAATAACTACTTTTCTTTTTTGCTGTTGAACTGAAAAATATCGTCAAAAAGAACAGAGATGCGGGAGACACCAACTGCTTGCACTTTGAAGTAGCATTTTGGAGCTGGGACTTTTAAGGTGGACTGGAGACATTGACTGTAAACGTGGGAACTAAAGGATAAGGAACTGGCTCCACCTTAAGAATCTTGAATCTGCTTTTCTGTTAAACCAGCACCGAGGATGTCCTCATATTTGTACTACTCCTGATTTCGCTTAAAGGAAAGATTGCACACTTGTTTTGAACTTCACTAAAATATATGTTAATATGTGAATGAATTTTCATTTTGACTGAACCAAAAAAATTCATGTGAATATTTAACACCCAAAGATGAAAGTACCAAAAAAGCTAACATTCTCTCACCTCGTGTCACGGTAATTGACCCTGTCGCTAATCATATTGGGTTGCAGTGGCTAACATTTCAAAGTTGTTTTGGTTAATTCTCTTCACTACACACACTTGTATTCGCTTAAATTCACCCTTAGTACCACATTTTCACAAGAAAGAAATTGCAAAAGTGAAATAAAAATGACTTGAATTCAGAATAGCTATGTCTAGTTTACATGCATTTACGTAAAGCTCCACCATGTAACTTCTCAGGTGCGGGTTATACCACCTTCTTGTTTCCGTGGTGTCAAAAAGTAATGTTTTTTTTAACAATCTGAGCCTTCTTTCGACAATAAAACAAGTAGTTTTACTCACCCATAGCACTTTGGTGTCAATTGCAGCAGTATCGCAGAACTTATGTTGAGCCGTTCTGTTCTACTAATGATCCCGTATCCGTTAGCGTGAGTGCTCGGGGCACTGATTTGCGGTGTCCAAATAACACAAACTTTAGCACTTTTCAAATCACAGAAGATCGCTGTGTCAGGGTAGACTTTTAGTAGATTCCAAAACGGCCTGAAACCCGATATCGCAACAGAAAAGTAAAGTTCAGAGCGTTGTTAGCTTCTTTCGGACTAGCGGTGTTTACAAAACAGCTGAGTTCACGCATGCGCACTGTTCTCTCTGATGACGTCATCAAATGAAACTATAGCTGCATATCGGGTTTCAGGCCGTTTTGGAATCCACTAAAAGTCTACGCTGACACAGCGATCTTCTGTGATTTGAAAAGTGCTAAAGTTTGTGTTATTTGGACACCGCAAATCAGTGCCCCGAGCACTCACGCTAACGGATATGGGATCATTAGTAGAACAGAACGGCTCAACATAACTTCTGCGATACTGCTCCAATTGACACCAAAGTGCTATGGGTGAGTAAAACTACTTGTTTTATTGCCGAAAGAAGGCTCAGATTGTAAAAAAAACGTTAATTTTCCTTTAAATGACATACTGTAAATGACCTGCGTGTTCTTACTGTGAGCGGGCTCCACACCCCACAGATCTGACCCAAAACCTGGCCTGGTGCCGTTATCTACTTGTTTCTGTCGAGATGGATGGGCATAATGCGAAACAATGTGGAACATTCCAATACAGACAAAGTAATAGCATTTCTATGGAGACAAGCAAGTGCCATACGTCTACCAGAAAAGTTACATAATGCTTCTTTAATAGGCTTAGTTTATGAGATTTCTTATTGATTTAAATCCATATTTCTGATTACAAACTTTACATTATCATTCATCATTATCATATTATTAGAAAATATTCTATTAAAAGCACTGTATTTCATTTTTACAGTCTTGAAAACATGGAAAACTGAACAAGTTTGCAGCGGCGCAAAGTTATTCCTTTTCACAAGTTTCAGAGGCCAACCACTAAAGCTAACAACAACAACTTGCATGCTAACTCCACACTTCCTGATTATTGGACAAGTCCAAGTAGAAAATACACTTATCACATACATTTAAATGAGTCTGAAATATCGAAATTAAGACTTAATATTCTGATTTCAAGCCATTTTCGTTCATGTAGTTGTAACTCTTTTTTGCAGTGTGGCCAATGTGTTGAAAATAAAGAAATATATGCATCAGAGCACGTTTCACCGTTCGCACAAATGTGTTGGTAATTTGTAAATTTCGGATGACCTCCCGAGACGTCGTAGGTTGTCAGTTTACCTTTTAGTTTTGTCTGTGTAATATTTATTATGCCTGATATGTTTTATATATAAGATATTGTTTATAATGTTTCTTCAATATGATTTGTACATTTTTCCTTAATGTAGTCTTAATTTTAATTTGTCGCCCAGGCAACAATGTGCTCTGAACCAAAAATTATGCATTTCCTGTTTGGGGAATGACTTAAAAAGTGTCTTACACAAATAAAAATGATAAAAGATAATAAACCAACATGGGACTGTGACATTTCTTGTATTATATTTTCTGAACTGCTTTTATTTGTGGAGACATTTTATTGATACTTTGTGGTGACATCATACTGGGGGTACCTGTATAGCTATGACAGAATGGTCAGAAGTTGGTCGTCATGGTGACTCAATGCACACATTAGCAAACACTTCCAAAAAAAAGTTTGAAGATCTTCCACTGACCTGAAATTTGACTGGCCCACTGAGGCACTCATCTTCCTCTCTTAAAGGTACAGTGTGTAGGATTCGTGGCGCATAGGTGGTGTAGGTACCATGCACTTCCTCTTTTGGCTACGGCAGACCTCGAGGGTCACCCGGGCGCGCCGTAACGTGGACAGCTCGCGTACCAGCGCGCACCCAGCGCTGTGTGAGCTCTCGCCGACAACTACAGTATAAATAAAACGCGGTCCCGTTCACTGTTTTTTTTTGTCTTTCCGCATGAAAACACACATTCCCGATCATGTACCATGACACTCTACACATCAAATGAAACCTTACAGTCTCCTCTTTTTGACTATGCAATTCATTTCCCGGCACAACAATCACTCCCCGAGCACATGGGGCTTTTATACGTAAAAGCACAAAACGAGGTTTGTTACTTAGCTTACCTTTGAAGGCTCTGCACAGGTCAAACTCTGTATTTCACCATAAACTTGCTCTCAATTTGTCCGTAAGGATCCAGCGAATAAAATCCAGTAAAACAATTTAGTCCAAAACACGTGTTAGATCCATTACAACGTGTGATCCGGGACATGCTTGTCGTTGTTTACCCAAAACCACGAGCCTTGCCGAAGGCGGAGCCCAAATGTCCTTCTGCGGCTCTCGTATTCAAAATGGCTGCCTCTGCATGGGGAAGATCCCCCTTTTATGTGACTATATCCAAGTCCAAAAGAATACTTTGATTTCATGATGGAAGTGAAAAGGCTTGGAAAACAATGTATTTTTGAATGGGTATCTTCAATTTCGGTTGCCTGGAAGAATCCATGACTCATCGCTGTACCAGCGGTGAGTCTGGTAACGCTTGGTCCAGAATGCGCTGTCGTTGCGCTTAGACAGACAGCTAAGTGAACCAATCAGAGAACAGTTAACGGACAGCAACGTGAACCAAGCCGGTAGGAAGCAATGCAAAAACATCTTTTTTGAAAAGAAAGGCCTCTAGAGCTGTCAGCTGCTGTGGTTTTAAGGAATCGATGTGTTTTAGGTCATTTAAGACATTTTACAGCTGAATGGAAGGGACGTTGCGGGAAAAGGCGGGTGCACTGACGTCACCATCTTTGAACGAATCAGAATCGCGGAGTCCGTTGTTAACCGGGGGAGCGAGAGTGGATGGAGGGTGTCCAAATGGTATCTCGCTGTATAGCAAATACAGAGAGATATCATTTGGCTGGCCAGGTAACCATTTCGGTAATTAATGGGTAAAAATCTTACACACTGTCCCTTTAAAGTTTTAAGATTGTCTGAAAACTCAAGAAACAGAAAAAAAAAGATCTAAAACAAAACATTTTCAGAAGCCTGTGATAGGAGAGATCATGGTCCTGTTTAGGCGTTTCAAGAAAAAGGTGAAAAAGTTCTGTCTTGTGGCTGTACTTTTATGTGAGAAAGACCTGTTCAAGAGCACAAATCTCACCTGTTGTAATTAAGTCAGTTTTTTTTTCTGCTCAGATTGTTTTAAAACAAAGCTCACATTAAAGTCTAACACGAGTAACAGTGCTTCAGACAGATCAGAGCCTACAGTTAGCATCAAACCCCCAGTGAATATTGATGACAACATCTGCTTTGTATCAGTTTCATGTTCGTCTTACAGCTTCAGAGCACACAAAACTGGCCATACCACCTTGATCTTGGAAGATAAACAGAGCTGCTTGGTACTTGGATGGGAGACCGCTGGGGAAGCAGTGCATATTGTGGTTGTTTCTTTTGGCAAGACACTTCACCCACATTGCTTAGTATGGATGTGGTGTGTGAGTGATTAGTGGTGGTTGGAGGGACCCATGATGCACCTTTCAGCCTCACTTCGGTCAGTCTACCCAACTCTGGTAAATGGCCCCACTTTTATACAGAGCTTTTCCACCTTCAAGGCACTCAAAGCTCTTTACATCAAGGAGCCACTCACCCATTCACACACACATTCACACCCCAGTGTACGCAGACACTGGGGTGAGGTGCCCAACGACTCAATGACGGCATGCATCTCTAGCTGGAATTGCACCACCAACATGTGCATCAGCAGATCTGTCTGCTCTACCAGTGATGTTAGTCATAGTCATAGTTCATAGTCATAGTCACAGTTTGCTTTATTGTTGAAAACAATCATGTACATGTACACAGAGTGAATTCGAAATTTCGTTTCCCCACTAACCAGGCAGGACAGTGATAGAGTGGGTAGGGGAGGGGCCGCTGGCAGATGCAGAGTAGAATAGATGCAGTACAATCAGTGACAATTTAACAACATGTAATGACAGAAAAACAATTGGAGATATAACATACGGTGATCTTTTTCGTTGGTAACAGAAGGAAGGGTGTGGGGGGATCAGATTGGAAATCAATGAAATTGATTGGAAACTGACGCAGAGGCAGACTTACTAAAAATAGACAGGGCAGAGTGTTTTACATAAAAATGTCGGTGTGAGACGAATGGAATGTGTTGTTTTCTTTTGTAGAGTGCTGTGTAGCACCACTTGTAATATATATTCAGATAAAAATATTACAAGTGGAATTGTTTTTGACATTTGGGATGCAACTGATTTGTCTGTTTTGGCTTTGGCTTTAGGCCCCAGCTGTGACCTTGGACGTGTTTGTGCAGAAGATGTAGTCAAAACAAAGTCCAGTTGAATCACAATTTCAAGAGAATTAATTACACCGGGAAATTTAGCATAATCAATACATTTTTAGAACCCAGGCGAACAGACAATTTGCCAGAATCCTGGTTTCTGCCAGTCACCCCAACTTCATGCCACCAAGCAGGTCTGTGCGACTCGTAATCCTCCCGCTGGCACGTATGATGAATGAACGCAGACTGAGCCGCTGTTCCACACAGTTCCACATCCATTATCCGAGATGTTATCCAGTGCCAGACAGATTTCCACAACTCAGGTGTTTCAGTTTGTGTTTCCCTTCAGATCTTGTCCTCCCTGGTCCGCCACAGCCCCACTATCGTGTAAAATGACCTCCGGCGGCTCGGGGCTCTTTTATCCGCTCCGCTCCAATTAGTGATGGGTCAGAAAAACATCCTCCAGGCCAATTCAGATGTCCTGCCATCAAAAGTCCAATAGTAATCGTTTCGTGTCCTCCAGTAACAGCGGTGCCAGACGCACAAAATGTCGTGTATCTAGCAGCGAGTTCCCTTGGGACTGTCCGGCTCTCCAGACAGGCACTGCTCCATGAAAAAAAAATATGCCAATAGCGTTGTGGGACCAGCTCCAATTCATGATTTAGGATTTCGAAAATCTGTTCCAACAGGAGAAAAATTACGAAAAATTACGAGACGAGAGAAATAGACATCAGACAGAGCAAGATAAGGAGGAAGAAGAAAATGCGTCTGCTCTCCACGGCAGCTAGAACAGGAAATGCCGAGAGCTGGATTTGCACTGGCAACCTTCGGATCAGTGGACAAACAAAATATCATGTCTTTTGAATAGGATAAGTGCTTGAAAGGAAGAAAAAATACAATATGCAATCAAAAACACTACGCAATTATTAGGCTCATGAAAGTGTACTTTTTTAATATTGATGGCACAGTTAAATCATAAACATGTTTTGTTTTTCAGAGCTGTAACTTTAAAGGTCCCATGACATGGTACTTCTTGCTTTTATATGGCTCCTTAATGGTTCCCTAATACTGTAAATGAATCCTTCTTCAAAATCAACACTCAGTGCATGAGAAACAGAGATAAGATGAGAAAGAGTATTTTTTCTCTCTCTGAACACTTCATAATGGGCGTTGTTGCTTGAATGCAAATGAGGAGAAAAGAGCTGGCCAATAGTAGAGGGTTGGGGCGTGGCCAAACTCTCCGCTGTCAGCTCTCAGCTGATCCATTTCCGTGTTTTTGCACGGGGGGAGAGATTTGAAGCGTTCCATTGAAAAATAAACACATTTCCACAGAAAATAAAATTAAACCACTGCTGTTCAAAGGTCCAGAGGCTCAGATAAAGGACTTCCGAGCCTAGAAACACTCGGACGTGCCTCCAGGCAAATAAAAAAACACATTTCGCATTGCCTAGCGCATTCGCAGTCCAAACTCTCTGGGCGTGATTTACAGAGACGCTGAGTTCAGACAGACGGGGGTGGAACTGCATTTGCATTTCTTTTTTCGATCTGACGTCAATAAGTTTCCTTGTTCAAAATCGCCCGTTTGAGCTCCGATTTTTTCTAACGCAGAAAAGGATCGCAAATGCTCAGTTTAGACATTTCGCAACTTTTAACCATGGGGGGGGGCTAAACAGGGTAGGGGAGCTCACATTAACATTCAAAAACCTCAGAAAGTGAAAATTTCATGCCATGGGACCTTTAACACGCCGCTAACATTCCCATTTACAAGAAGTTGGATCAAAACACAACTAAACAAATAATCAGAGCAGAACGTCTGGCAAATGCTTTCTTAATGGTGTAATCTGTAGTAATCTGAGTAATGTAAAAAGCCAGTGTGTATTTTCCATTAAGAATCCCTAGGTCATTCCAGGAGCCTGATCCTTCAATAGCAGCTGTAACAGACGTTACGACAGGTCATGGACGGGAATAAACAGGCTATGACCTTTTTAATACTTCCACAACTCCACTGTATAAAATACATAGTTGTAAGTTCTTCCTATTCATTTATATTAAAGTGGGGCCCATTTGAGTCTTCTTGCCCCGGGCCCCCAAATTTCTCTCAACGGGTCTGGTTATAAGATTCAGGTGCATTAAACGTACACTAAGTAACTTTACTGTTAAAAACAGGACATCTAAAGAAATACAAGTGGACCACCTTGGTATTACATCAAACATATTGTATCTTATCTTGCATTTATTTAATTACAAGTTTTTATTACTCAGAAATCACTTGAAAAAACATCCATTCTTACCTGTAACTTGGCCTGGTGGAGTCACTCTCAGATTTAGAAAGCGAGAGAGAGACTTTATTGATCCGAGGGAAATTAAAATTTTGCTGCAGCAACATTTCCACTGTGCTTCTCAGGCCCTGTCCCCATGACAACGTTCCTGTTTTTTTTTTTTACCCGGGGTGAAAAAAAGTCTCGTCCACACACGTGTTGGATCAGAAAACCTTCGCGTCAAGATGAGCACGGAGCGCTGAGTGAAAACGATGTAGTACATATGTCACACCGATAAGTGGCGCTGTAAACCGGAAAGAGCCAGAGCCGCCGGTAACGCAAGACTACAAAGAGCACATGCGCAGAAAGTCCTTCTCTTTCATAAACAAGCAAACACGTGTACTTTAGGGACCGTCAACACAAGCAAATTTATTTTGTCCCCCTGCTCCACCAATGTAGCAGGGACTCACTCCGGTAATGTGAAAATGCTGACCGTCCCTAACATAGACAGACGCCACAGAACGAAGATTTGCGCTGCGTGAGCAGAGTTTTGGCCTATAAATCGATAGTTAGCATTACTTGCTATCGTTTTATTAGATAGACATTAACAAGTAAAACTCTCGTTAACCTTGGTCGTGTTATTTAGGCAAAATGCTTGTTTGGATCTTACTACAGGAATGTTAAACATACTCGGACATTATGTTGGCATTTCTGCGAGAATATACAACCGGGGACCATCACCAACGGGCAGCTATATATTTTTGTGTGTGATACTGCATGTGCCTGTTTGTAAAAGGTAAATTTTCATTTAATAAAAAAGACAAGAAATTGTTGCTCTTTTTCTTTATTTACAGCACACAACACACTCAAATTGGTGTGTGCTCCTCATTGTCCACTATCTGCCTTTCCAGCGATGGGATCTTTCCAGTTTTAAAATACGTGTTTAGCTTTGAATTGGCAAACACCCGTGCGTCGTGCGTACTGCCAGGCCACTTCACAGTAACGTCCATAAACCGGTACCTGTAGTCACACACCGCTTGTATGTTGAGGGGATGTTTGCCCTTTCTGTTGATGAAGGCCATGGCGTTGGTGGATGGCTGCTTGATTTCAACATGTGTCCCATCGATCGCTCCCAAACATTGTGGCATGTCATGCACACGGAGGAAGCCCGAAACAAGCTCCTCTGCCTCCGGTTCCGTGAAAGGCGTAATTGTGCATGGTCCTCTGCTGTTGTCGCAATGCATTGCATATGAACAGAGTTTGATGCAGCAGTGCCAATAAACTGCGGAAGGCGCAGGGTTACACCTTCTGGTCACCGGTCACGTGATGATTACGGCAGCGCGACGTCATCATTTTCTCACCTGCCGCGCTTTTTTGCCGACCACATGCCAGCGCGACGGGGGGCGTTCTCCGACTTCTCCACTCTGGAACCCGTTTTTGAAAAACTCCGTTCTCGCCCCCAAAAACGCCGGCGCCGTCTGGACGGCAGGCCCAAACGCACACAAACTTCTCCGTTTCCTCAAAAAAAACGTTGTCGTGGGGACAGGGCCTCAGTCCCTTTGGGTCTCAGTCAAAGGTGTCAGTGCAGTTCAGCAGGAGGACTGGTCAGGTAGGGTCAGCAGATCTCTGTCAGGGCAGTTTGAGGAGAGGAAGAGTCAAAAGTGTCCCCCCTCTGTGTCCTGTAGCCAGTAGTTGAGTTGTAAAATGAAACCAGGGGGGATGGTGACATTTTTCACCACACACCTTAGTCCTGGTTTAGCCTTGGTTTAGTCCTGGTTTAGTCCCGGTTTAGTCCTGGCTTAGTCCTGGTTTAGACCTGGTTTAGACCTGGTTTAGACCTGGTTTAGTGCCGAAATAGATGCAGAAATAATCTGATAATATGACTCACCCATAAGAATGAGGTCAGATCCATTCTAACAGTTTGCCGTGTTGTCTTTAATAATCCGGAGCTCCGGAGAAAAGGACATAATCCCGAACTTATCCCGTGTCCCGAGGCGAGAGTTCCTTCTTACGTAGCATTAACGTAGGAAGTAAAGGATTCTTCTTCTCTTGGAAATGCCGCGTAAATATCAGGCTCACAGCTGATCGGCGAACAGACGCAAACACAACAGCGGCAATCGTCATGATTGGCGGGAGCGCGATCGGTGCGTAATTATGCTGCAACATGATTGGAAGCTGGAGCGCAGTTCGGCCTATGATTGGCTCTTGGCACTGGCCATTTTGACTTAAAAATGGCAAAATTCGCCAAAAGTTTAGGGATTTTCATGCCTGATTGATAAAATGCCATAAAGGATGGAAGAAGGGATGCCCGTTTTAGAAGAGGGATGATTTTGACTATTTTTTCCCACAGGGGGGATGCCACCCCCCACCCACCCCATTCTCTCATTCACCCTGAAAGGCCTTGGAATATTTCCTCTGAAGGTCCTCTGCCACATTTGCTGCCACATATGGTGTACATAGTCTGTAACAGCTCAAATAGTTAGCTTTTTAGTTAGGATTTACGTCATGGGGACCATCAAAGTTCAAAGTCAGCTTTATTGTCAAAAAGCATATGTACAGGTCGCACACACAGGATGTGAAATTGCAGCGCCCCCTAGGCCCACAGTGAACATAAAACATCTGATAAACAAGACAATAAACACCATGACTAAAACATCACATACGGTGCACACATGGATACGAGAGACCGCGTTTTTATGACCGTGAGTCATATCAGATTATTTCTGCATCTATTTCGGCACTAAACCAGAACTAAACCAGGACTAAACCAGGACTAAACCAGGACTAAACCAGAACTAAACCAGAACTAAACCAGGACTAAACCAGGACTAAACCAGAACTAAACCAGGACTAAACCAGGACTAAACCAGGACTAAACCAGAACTAAACCAGAACTAAACCAGGACTAAACCAGGACTAAACCAGGACTAAACCAGAACTAAACCAGAACTAAACCAGGACTAAACCAGGACTAAACCAGAACTAAACCAGGACTAAACCAGGACTAAACCAGGACTAAACCAGAACTAAACCAGAACTAAACCAGGACTAAACCAGGACTAAACCAGGACTAAACCAGAACTAAACCAGAACTAAACCAGGACTAAACCAGGACTAAACCAGAACTAAACCAGGACTAAACCAGGACTAAACCAGGACTAAACCAGAACTAAACCAGAACTAAACCAGGACTAAACCAGGACTAAACCAGAACTAAACCAGGACTAAACCAGGATTAAACCAGGACTAAACCAGAACTAAACCAGGACTAAACCAGGACTAAACCAGAACTAAACCAGGACTAAACCAAGACTAAACCAGGTCTAAACCGGGTCTAAACCAGGATTCAACTGGGACTAAACCAGGACTAAACTAGAACTAAACCAGGACTAAACCAAGACTAAACTAGGTCTAAACCGGGTCTAAACCAGGATTCAACTGGGACTAAACCAGGATTAAACCAAGACTAAACCAGGTCTAAACCAGGACTAAACCAGGACTAACCCGGCACTAAACCAGAACTAAACCAGGTCTAAACCAGGACTAAACCAGGTCTAAACCAGGACTAAACCAGGACTAAGCCAAGACTAAACCAGATCTAAACCAGGACTAAACCAGGACTAAACCAGAACTAAACCAGGACTAAACCAGGATTAAACCAGGACTAAACCAGAACTAAACCAGGACTAAACCAGGACTAAACCAGAACTAAACCAGGACTAAACCAAGACTAAACCAGGTCTAAACCGGGTCTAAACCAGGATTCAACTGGGACTAAACCAGGACTAAACTAGAACTAAACCAGGACTAAACCAAGACTAAACTAGGTCTAAACCGGGTCTAAACCAGGATTCAACTGGGACTAAACCAGGATTAAACCAAGACTAAACCAGGTCTAAACCAGGACTAAACCAGGACTAACCCGGCACTAAACCAGAACTAAACCAGGTCTAAACCAGGACTAAACCAGGTCTAAACCAGGACTAAACCAGGACTAAGCCAAGACTAAACCAGATCTAAACCAGGTCTAAACCAGGACTAAACCGGGACTAAACCAGGACTAAACCAGGACTAAACCAGGACTTAACCAAAACTAAACCAGGTCTAAACCAAGACTAAGCCA
Source organism: Paratrypauchen microcephalus (assembly GCA_036785185.1). Classification (NCBI taxonomy): domain Eukaryota; kingdom Metazoa; phylum Chordata; class Actinopteri; order Gobiiformes; family Gobiidae; genus Paratrypauchen; species Paratrypauchen microcephalus. The sequence goes on from JAVJIX010000114.1 coordinate 2,343,405, forward strand.
GGACTAAACCAGGTCTAAACCAGGACTAAGCCAAGACTAAACCAGATCTAAACCGGGTCTAAATCAGGACTAAACCGGGACTAAACCAAAACTAAACCAGGTGTAAACCAAGACTAAGCCAGGACTAAAACAGGTCTAAAACAGGTCTAAACCAGGACTAAACCAAGACTAAACCAAGACTGTGTGTGATAACATATTATCCTGTGCATTATTGAATATGGACTTTTAGTTATAAAAGCATTTCCATATAAACAAAGTACCTTCTAATTCCCCCCGGTTTCATTTTATAACTCGACCACTGCTCGCACCCCCCCCCCCTCCCCCCCGCTCCTCAGGAAAAAAATGTCACCAAAATGTCCTCAGAAATCTCACTCAAAACTTGAGAGCCCTGCATATACCTGTAGACCTGATGCTGTATACAGATTCTGATCATCATAAATTGAAAAACACCCAGCACATCAAAACTGGGACTAAACTTGGAACTAAACCAGGACCAAAATCAAGATAAGTGTTAACAGACCCATAGTGGCCCGTAACTTCTCAGGATCCCATGGGGAGAGGGAAGTCTGTACATCCGTGCTTACACCTTTGCCCCCATAACCTATGCATAGACATACCACCGCTGTCTGTTAAGTGTATTATAATTTCACATAACCCGATTAATCAATGCTTTAATTAGAAAATGCTTATATCATATATCATGCACAGCTGTTTCCAAATACAGTTAAACCACATCTGGCTTGTGTCCTTTAGCCTTTTATTCCATTAGTATGTTAGAATTTTAGCATGTTGTCTTGTTTGACAGCGGTGAACACAGGTGCTTTTATCAGCTAATATCTGGATTACAGCATGTTTAATCCAAGAGAGAGAGAGAGAGAGAGAGAGCGGGACCCGTGGGATTTTCTGTTTAATCTGGCCCGAAATGGAAGAGCTCCTCCCATCGCCACATCTGCACCATCAGGATTATCGCATGTAATCCTCCATTTGTGAACAATTTTATTATGCTTTTAGCGCTGATGTGCAGGAGTTTAATTAATAAATGCAGCGTTCTGGAGTAATTACACATGTTGTATTAGCCAGACAGCTGTGTGGAGTGACCGCTGCTCCAGTTACACCAGTAAGTAGAGGAAACACATTCATCATTTATATAGAGCGAAAATACGTTTACATCAAAGAGCCATTCATTCATCAATTATTATTCACATGGAGAACCACTCAATTTTGTTACTCAAATAAAAGTACAGATAAGACTAGCTTAAGATCTGGAGATTGGTTCCCCGTCAAAAGTATTGAAAATCAGACACTGTTGATTACTATTGATACTCAAACCGCGGGCTCCTCCTGGTTTAGTCCAGGTTTAGTCCTGGTTTAGTCCAGACCACCGCGGCTCCTCTAGACCTCCTCTAGACCTGACCAGGTCTAGAGGAGGTCTAGACCACCACGGCTCTTGCATGGGTCTCGTTCATGCGCTCAGACTGCGTGCAGTCCCCTCCTCGCTGCTTTAATCCACCTGGTCTAGTCCTGGTTTAGTCCAGGTTTAGTCCTGGTCCAGTCCAGGTTTAGACCTTGGTCTAGACCTGCTGTCAGCCCCGCGCCGGGTCATGTGCGCTATCACACACGTGTCAGAGCGCAGTCTTTTCCCCCCTCCTCCTTCCCCCCACACTTCACTATTAATAATTTTGTTGAAAATCTATGAAAGTTTGAGTGTTTAAACAGAGACAAATGTGAGAAAAGTTTAAGTCCAGTCTGAGAAAAGTGTATAATGTGTGTGGCTGAGCGCATTATTTGAATTTTTGAGATTTTGCGTTTCGTAACTTGAATTTTCTTTCGTATCTAGAGACCAAAATTTACCGTGAAGGCGTTTCGTATCTTGAAATTTTCGTTTGTTGGGTCATTCGTAAGGTGAGGTACCACTGTATATTGTAACCTCAAAAGCAGACCTGGAGTTGTGTTTTGTTTCATTCACACATGTTTAAGTAACTCTTCATTATTAATCTGTCTACATCTCCAAAGATCCAAATGCTCTGTTCTACCTTGTGATGTCATGAAGTGGTAGTTTTCAAGCTAACAGATACCTTTTTGTTCAGTAGAGATTGGAAATTCCAGGTCTGAAATTATCCAGACGATTCTAGTAAAGGTGTATGGAGTTTAAAAACACAGTGGAGCACTTCCTGTATTCTTTTTGAGAGAAGAACTCACATGTTTTAAACATGTGTGAATGAAACAAAACAACTGTGGGTCTGTTTGTGATGAGGACGCAATATTAGAACATCAGAAAGTGATGTAATATGGGCCCTTTAAAATACAATGTGACACAGTAGCTGTAGTTGAGGCTATATTTAATCTACTATATATTTATGGTATACATTAGTTTTACATTTACATTACATTAGTAGGAGTTTTTATCTCTGCTCTTGCCTGTAAAAAGTCCTGCTCTTAAATCCTACTTTATAACATCGGCATCCAGCTAACTGCTAACTACTAACCCGGCTAACACCAGGCGCTGCAGCAGATGTCAAAAACCATGCTGTAAAAATGTCAGATTAACACAAAGGGGCACTTTAGTAAATCCTGATTATGGGAGCACTTCCATTTATTAAAGTCTGTCGGCCCTGTTCTCTTTTGGACTGGGATTAAAATCAGGTAGACACCATTGTCATCTAAACAATCTCTCTTAAAGTCCATGCTCTGTATAATCTGACTATGGGGATTATGGGTCACTGGCAGCACTACAATCCCGCTGACTAACATGGGCTGTGTACAGGAGCAAGCTGATTGGATTTGGGACATGTTTTACACGGCACAATAAAGACGACAGGGACTAAAGCGTGTTTACAAGAGACGCTGTGAAAAGGCCACGGCGAGCAGAGACATACGGAGAGATCATTATTTAGCCATTATTTATTATCTTGTTTTATTGCATGCTACATTTTCCTGCTGTTCTTGATCTGTGCATTGCAACACTGGAATTTCCCCACTGTGGGACTAATAAAGACATATCTTATCTTATCACGAGCAGACAGATGCCAGTGTTCACAGCTGGCTGGGCACTCTGGTTTCCCCCATCAACCCAAAACATGCACCACAGGTCAAATCCTCCAGCCTGACCAAGACCAGCTCAGGATCTGAAACAGTCTGTTCCAAATTTAAAGGTCCCATGGCATGAAATTTTCACTTTCTGAGGTTTTTGAACGTTAATGTGAGCTCCCCTACCCTGTTTAGCCCCCCCCCCATGGTTAAAAGTTGCGAAATGTCTAAACTGAGCATTTACGATCCTTTTCTGCGTTACAAAAAATCTGAGCTCAAACGGGCGATTTTGAACAAGGCACCTTATTGTCAGATCGAAAAAAGAAATGCAAATGCAGTTCCACCCCCGTCTGTCTGTACTCAGCGTCTCTGTAAATCACGCCCAGAGAGTTTGGACTGCGAATGCGCTAGGCAACGCGGAATGCGTTTTTTTATTTGCCTGGAGGCACGTCCGAGTGTTTCTAGGCTCGGAAGTCCTTTATCTGAGCCTCTGGACCTTTGAACAGCAGTGGTTTAATTTTATTTTATGTGGAAATGTGTTTATTTTTCAATGGAACGCTTCAAATCTCTCCCCCCGTGCAAAAACAAGGAAATGGATCAGCTGTGGGCTCTGAGCTCTGAGCGGAGAGTTTGGCCACGCCCCCACCCTCTACTATTGGCCATCTGTTTTCTCCTCATTTGCATTCAAGCAACAACGCCCAGAATAAAGAGTTTGAGAGAGATATTTATGACTCTTTCTCATCTTATCTCTGTTTCTCATGCACTGAGTGTTGATTTTGAAGAAGGATTCATTTACAGTATTAGGGAACCATTAAGGAGCCATATAAAAGCATCAAGAAGTACCATGTCATGGGATCTTTAACAAATCAACATGCTGCTTCTGACAGGTCGAACCAGCAGCACTTGTTGAAGGATGGGTCAAATGCAGAGAATGAAAAAGGGATCAATAGTGCGCTCACAGTCATACTAACACATGAATCTTTTGCAAGCTTCAGAAGACTGAACCGACAACTTTTTGGCTTGTCAAAGCCTGATCTCTTCAGATCTCAGAAGCTCAGCAGGGCAGGGCCTGGTTAGTACTTGGATGGGAGACACTGGGAATTCCAGGTGCCACAGGGGGGCGCCAGTGGCAAAAACTGTTGTTGTGTCCTTTGGCAAGACACTTCACCCACATTACCTAATAAGAAAGTGGTGTGTGTGTGAGTGTTGGTGGTGGTCGGAGGGGCCAATGGCGCAGATTGGCAGCCTCGCTTGCGTCAGTCTGCCCCAGGGCAGCTGTGGCTACAGTAATATCTTACCACCCCTGAGTGTGGAGGGAATGAACAATGAACTGTAAAGTGCTTTGGGTGTCTTGAAAAGCGCTATATAAATGCTATGTAATTAATTAATTCAAATGAATTAAAGCCCCAGTGTGTAGGATTCGTGGCGCATAGGTGGATGGTGCTATTGCACTTTCTGTTTTAGCTACGGCAGACCTCGAGGGTCACCCGGGCGCTACTGTATAAATAAAACGCAGCCCCGTTTTTGTTTTGTTTTTTTTTTTCTCATGAAAACACACATTCCCGATCATGTACCATGACACTCTACACATCAAATGAAACCTTACAGTCTCCTCTTTTTGACTATGCAATTCATTTCCCTGCACAACAATCACTCCCCGAGCACATGGGGCTTTTATACTGAAAAGCACAAAACGAGGTTAGCTTACCTTAGAATGCTTTGCACAGGTCAAACTCTGTATTTCACCATAATCTTGCTCTCAATTTGTCCGTAAGGATCCAGCGAATCAAATCCAGTAAAACAATTTAGTCCAAAACACGTGTTAGATCCATTACGACGTCTGATCCGGCAGCATGCTTGTGTTGTTTACCCAAAACCACGAGCCTTGCCGAAGGCGAAGGCGGAGCCCAAATGTCCTTCTGTGGCTCTCGTATTCAAAATGGCTGCCTCTGCATGGGGAAGATCCCCCTTTTATGTGACTATATCTAAGTCCAACAGAATACTTTGATTTCATGATGGAAGTGAAAAGGCTTGGAAAACAATGTATTTTTGAATGGGTATCTTCAATTTCAGTAATTAACGGGTAAAAATCTTACACACTGTCCCTTTAATGAAGACCATTTTATTGTCTAAGAGAACATAGCCTGGCTGACTCTCAACTGGACATCAGATTTGATCAAAATAAACATCTCAAACACCAGAAAATGACATAAGAGCTGCTGCTCCTCTCTGACCGGGCTTCAGATGACCCTGTGTCAAAGAGGGTCAGTGGTGCAGAAGAGGGCTGCTGTTACATATGTGCTGCATTCAGGGTCAAATACAAAACAAATGTGAACACTGGAAACAGATACGATAATGAAATCTTCCATTTACATGGTTTTGTTGGTTAATTTTAAAAACATGTGATTGATTCCCTTTGGTAAGTAAGGCTCCTGCAGCTGCAGCACAGTCTGACCCTTTGCATTGTCACTGATGTGAGTGAGGGACCTCAGGACTGATGGGAAATATGTGTCCTCAAACCTTGGAGAAGAAAAAAACACAAAGGACAACAGACTTTCACTAAAGCAGTGTCCTAAATGAGAGTGGCTGTATGCCTTTGAAGCATGTTTTATTTGACATACAGTGAAATCAGGTTTGACATGCTGCATATTAAACTCTGACTGACATATGGCCCCAATAGCAGCTGGAGAGAGGGTGAGGTTTTATTAAATCAAAGCTTGCATCAAAGATTAAACGTGCTGTTAAATGATAGATGCATAAGAATAATAATTTGATGCACACTGCTGTTGTGTTGTTGGTGCTGGAGTGAAGCCAGCTGCTGTCTGTCATTCATTACACAAAGACGTGACATATGCTAAAGATGAGTGTCTAAATCCTGATAAAAGTTATGTTGTTTTTTAAATGAAAAGAGCATAAGGTCCACTTCATGTAAACTGCTCACCTCAATAATTGTATCACTGTGAAAGAGGCTTAGAGTCATTACAATATTGTCTCCTCTGGACCCAGGCCTCAAACACAACATAAACCAGACTTTTCTAACTCATCGTGAAATTAAATGGAGAATCTACAGTAGAAGAGGCCACAGGGATTAACATGTAAATCTGACACATTTAATATTTACATTGCAATCACACAATTAGTCTGTTTTCTGCCTAACACCTGCGGGAGGATTGGGACCACAGAGGAAGTGTTTCGAATGAACTGATAGACATAGAAATAAATATCGTAAGTATAAAAAGAAATAAGCTATAAGGTTGTCAAAAGTATGGACACTCAAATAATAATCAATACTAAAACTAGATACCCATTTGGGCAGGTATCAATCAAAATTGAGTTTAAAGTTTTAGTATGGGGACAACACTATGAGCTATTACTGTTTTAGTTATATATTCACAATAGGTACAGTTAGTAAGTTTGAAGCATTGCAAAAGTCTGATAAAGCTGTCGTCATGATACAATCTGTCCTGCACAGTTAGGCCACAGATTGACTTTTGTGATAAGAGGGAGCCACAAATCACTACTTTTGGTTAGTATGGTTACATGTCTTTTCTCTAAGCTACAGACAGACAAATAGCTTAGTAATGTGTTAGCTTAGATAGTATGTCTTTGTAGGCCAGTGTACCTAAAATTATACCAATAAGAATGTTGTGTGCGTTGTATGGTTATGTAGGTTGTCAGGTTAAACACACACTAGGTTATGCAATGTAGCTGAGGAACACAACAAAATACACAGATAGTCACAACCAGTGGTCGAGTTGTGAAATGAAACCAGGAGGATGGTGAAATTTTTCATTTATGTAACATATTTTCCAGCAAAACAAAAAGTCCATATAATCATTCAATAATTGAATAATACACAGGATATATGTTATCACACACACACACACACACACAGACACACACACACACACACACACACACCTTAGTCCTGGTTTAGACCTGGTTTAGTCCCGGTTTAGTCCTGGTTTAGTCCTGGTTTAGACCTGGTTTAGTCCTGGTTTAGTCCTGTTTTAGTCCTGTTTTAGTCCTGGTTTAGTCCTGGTTTAGTCCCGGTTTAGTCCCAGTTTAGTCCCGGTTTGGTCCTGGTTTAGACCTGGTTTAGTCCTGGTTTAGTCCTGGTTTAGACCTGGTTTAGTCCTGGTTTAGTCCTGTTTTAGTCCTGGTTTAGTCCCAGTTTAGTCCTGGTTTAGTCCTGGTTTAGTCCTGGTTTAGACCCGGTTTAGTCCTGATTTAGACCTGGTTTAGTCCTGGTTTAGTCCCGGTTTAGTCCCGGGCCCCTGCTGTCAGCTAATATGTCCCTTTGATGCAGAAATAATATGATAATATAACTCACCCCATAAGAAAACGGTCAGCTCCGTAGTTTGCGGTGTTATCCGATAATTCACGTAATTGTCATGATTGGCGGGAGCGTGATTGGTGGGTATGCTGCAACATGATTGGAAGCCTATGATTGGCTCTTGGAACTGGCCACGATTCATGTAGGTCACCTATTTTGACTTCAAAATGGCAAATTTCACTAAAAGGTGAGGGATTTTCATGCCTGATTGATAAAATGCCACAAGGGATGGAAGAAGGGATGCCCATTTTAGAAGAGGGATGATTTTGACTATTTTTCCCCCCAGGGAAGATGCCCAATTAACCCAAGTTAATTGGTCGGGCTCGGGCCGGGTCGGGCTTTAATACCCGCGGGCCGGGTCGGGCTGGATTTTTTTTAGGCCCGATCTTACCTCTACTCCCTGAGCACATGGGGCTTTTATACGGAAAAGCACAAAACGAGGTTAGCTTACCTTAGAATGCTTTGCACAGGTCAAACTCTGTATTTCACCATAAACTTGCTCTCAATTTGTCCGTAAGGATCCAACGAATAAAATCCAGTAAAACAATTTAGTCCAAAACACGTGTTAGATCCATTACGACGTCTGATCCGGCAGCATGCTTGTGTTGTTTACCCAAAACCACGAGCTTTGCCGAAGGCGAAGGCGGAGCCCAAATGTCCTTCTGCGGCTCTCGTATTCAAAATGGCTGCCTCTGCATGGGGAAGATCCCCCTTTTATGTGACTATATCTAAGTCCAAAAGAATACTTTGATTTCATGATGGAAGTGAAAAGGCTTGGAAAACAATGTATTTTTGAATGGGTATCTTCAATTTCAGTAATTAACAGGTAAAAATCTTTCACACTGTCCCTTTAAAGATTTAAACACTTTGTTTACATTAGTGTAAGGGAAACCTCATGGATAATAGCCATTGTGTTGCGCCCTGCTCACTTTTGCTGCCACAGCCTAGTTCTAGTTAGTTTTCTACTCATTTTACTTTTTTCCTATACATTTTATCAGCTTTTCACACACATCCTGTTTCTTGGTTCCAAAGATGCTCTACCACTAAAGGGTTAAGCGCAGGAGGAGCCGTGCTCAGCCCTGCGCGCGTTGGGTGGAGTGAAGTTTAGACTTTACTATGACAAAATTAGCCAAGAAGAGGACTGCAACATGGCTGAGTAACACATCACCACGACTAAATTCATTCAGAAAACCCCAAAATAAGACAACTCGCCACGAAAACCCACGACTTTAAAGATTTTACAATGAAGGATGTAAGTGAGGAGTCGCTGCTGGATTACTTCTACACCACCGGAGGAAACTCGGGCAAGGTCAAAAATGCTGATATCCTGAAGACATTTAAACCTTTTATCGGCCACAGTGACTTGCAATTACGAGGTGAGTATCCGCTTTATCCATCTGTGTCGTTAAATACGACTAAAATCACGCATAATACTAATTAACTACATATTACGCACGCCATCCGTCGCTATGTTATTCAGTTTATCTGTCCATATGTGTGAGACAATGTGCATCAGCATAAAATATGATACAACTAGGTGTGTTCCTGCTATAGCGGAGTTGCCTTTTTGTCAGATTTTTCAGTGGGAAAATAGACATCTGTTTTGTGTTAAATGTCCCCCACAAATCTGCAGTTTTAGCAGGAATTGTGTCATTTCCTTGCCTCCCCCCACCTTCCCCTGTGACTATATGAGCTGACAGCGCAGAATAGTATCGTAGGACTGTCCTGGACCTTCCTGCAGGAGACTCTGATTTCAGTGTGTTCATCCTCTGCTCTTCTCTTCTCCTCCCACTAAAATGCTTGTAATCCTCTTCTGAATCAATACTGGCTACGTTTCCCTCATTTTGCTGCAATGGATGGAAAAACTATCCAGATAAGATGATTTCACAACTTTTTCCACCATAATAAACAATCATTAATCTTATACAGTATCACTTGTCTTGACTCCCTCTTCTTTACACTTGGTGGTTGCTAGGTATTTCTGTAGTCACACTTGCCCCGGGGCAGCCTGACAGAAATGTGACCGAACACATTTTTTCTGACAAGATTTGGAGTTCTACACATTATCAGTCTCGAGCGGCTCCCACTGAAAGTGATTGGAAAATGAGGAGTCATGGCGTTTGAATCTGACCGGTGGAACAACAGCAGAACAAGACTGAAAATCAAACTTTAGTTACATCCACTAAAGTTTGATTTTAGTTACATCCACCCCTCCTTGAGCCGCCACCTTAACGTGGTGGAGGGGTTTGAGTGCCTGAATGATCCCGGAGCTATGTTGTCGGGGGCTTTATGCCCCTGGTAGGGTCAGACCAAGAGCGGTTCAAAAGCCCATTATGACGAATACGAGATCAAGGCCAGTTACGTCGCCTGGATTGGCGTCACCAGGGCCCCACCCTGGAGCCAGGCCTGGGGTGGGTGCTCGCGAACGAGCGCCTGGTGGCCGGGCCTTCCCCCATGGGGCCCGGCCGGGCTCAGCCCCACGTCGCTCAGGAGCCATCCTCCCGTGGACCCACCACGGGAGCATCCATAAGGGGCCAGTGCAGAGAGATCTGGGCGGCAGCCGAAGGCAGGGGCCTCGGCGACCAGATCTCCGGACATGGAGACTAGCTCTGTCACCTCGCTGGGGGGGGGGGGGGGCCTTCTTGGAGTGCCTGGGAGGGGTACTGGCCTTATAAATATTGTTTGATTGATTGATTGATTGGACAGCGCACCGACCGGGGACTCCATTGTTCTCCTGGGGGACTTCAACGCCCACGTGGGCAGCGACAGTGACACCTGGAGAGGGGTGATTGGGAGGAACGGCCTCCCTGATCTGAACCCAAGTGGTGTTCTGGTTTATTGGACTTCTGTGCTAGCCACAGTTAGTCCATAACGAACACCATGTTCAAGCACAAGGGTGTCCATCAGTGCACGTGGCACCAGGACACCCTAGGACGGAGGTTGATGATCGACTTTGTTGTCGTGTCATCCCTCTGTTTAAGAAGGGGGACCGGAGGGTGTGTTCCAACTATCGGGGAATCACACTCCTCAGCCTTCCCTGTAAGGTCTATTCCAGGGTGTTGGAGAGGAGAATTCGACCGATAGTCGAACCTCGGTTTCAGGAGGAGCAGTGTGGTTTTCGTCCCGGCTGAGGAACACTGGACCAGCTCTATACTCTCCATCGGGTGCTCGAGGGTGCATGGGAGTTTGCCCAACCAGTCTACATGTGCTTTGTGGATCTGGAGAAGGCATTCGACCGTGTCCCTCGTGGGGTCCTGTGGAGAGTGCTCTGGGAGTATGGGGTTCGGGGCCCTTTGCTAAGGGCTGTTTGGTCCCTGTATGACCGGAGCAGGAGCTGTGTTCGCATTGCCGGCAGTAAGTCGGACCTGTTTCCGGTGCATGTTGAACTCCAGGGCTGCCCTTTGTCAGCGGTTCTGTTCATTATATTTATGGACAGAATTTCTGGGTGCAGTCAGGGGCCGGAGGGGATCCGGTTTGGGAACCACAGGATCTCATCTCTGCTGTTTGCAGATGATGTTGTCCTGATGGCTTCATCGAACCGGGACCTCCAGTGTGCACTGGGGCGGTTTTCAGCCGAGTGTGAAGCGGCTGGGATGAGGATCAGCTCTTCCAAATCTGAGGCCATGGTTCTCGACCGGAAAAAGGTGGCTTGCCCTCTCTGGGTGGGTGGGGAGTCCTTGCCTCAAGTGGAGGAGTTCAAGTATCTCGGGGTCTTGTTCACGATTGAGGGGAGGATGGAGCGACGGATGGAGATGGAGATGGAGATTGACAGGCGGATCGGTGCAACGTCGGCAGTGATGCGGTCGTTGTACCCGGACCGTTGTGGTGAAGAGGCAGCTGAGCCAAAAGGCGAAGCTCTCAATTTACCGGTCAGTCTACGTTCCTACCCTCACCTATGGTCATGAGCTCTGGGTAATGACCAAAAGGACGAGATCGCGGATACAAGCGGCCGAAATGAGTTTCCTCCGCAGAGTGGCTGGGCGCACCCTTAGAGATAGGGTGAGGAGCTCAGTCATGCGGGAGGGGCTCGGAGTGGAGCCGCTGCTTCTCCACATTGAGAGGAGCCAACTGAGGTGGCTCGGGCATCTGTTCCGGATGCCTCCTGGTCGCCTCCCTCGGGAGGTGTTCCGGGCATGTCCCACCAGAAGGAAGCCCCGGGGAAGACCCAGGACCCGCTGGAGGGACTATGTGTCCCGGCTGGCCTTGGAACGCCTTGGGGTCCCCCCGGAGGAGCTGGAGGAAGTGTCCGGGGTGAAGGAAGTCTGGGAGTCCCTGTTTAGACTGTTGCCCCCGCGACCCGGGCCCGGATAAGCGGCAGAAAATGGATGGATAGTTACATCCAGTTGAGAGAAAAGCACATCTTTCCTGTCCACAAATACACAAAGGACTTATTTTTTCTGTCTGTATTGATGCTAAAATAGGCTGAAATACATATGTCGGCATTACCATGTTTTGTCATTTGAAATTCATGTTGTTATAACCCATTGGATATTTATACTCTGAATACTGGTATGAACTGTATTAACCAGGTGTTAGTGTCATTTCAATTTCAGTTTTATTTTAAGGAAAATTATATATTTATACAGATCTAGATACCACAAGGGCAATTGCTCAGTCTGGATGGCTCAAAAATGAGTGTCTTGTTTGAAACTAAAAAGTACTGTAATTTGTCTGATCTCAGTAACTGCAAGAGGCCACTGCCACCTCTAAACATTCCTGAGAGAACATTCAGTTTAATCTAATTGTCTTTATTTATCATGACTGATTCACAAACCGGTGCAACAACATAATGAATCAAATGAAATATAAGACCACAATGTTTGTTCTCCAGTTTGGCCTTTGCTGTTTTAGAAATGTCACATGAGTCTGGTAATACTGGTTATGACAATCTTAGTTATATGGCAGCATTGTAACAAGGAACACTTTGTATAAGTTGGGCTCATATGACATCACAATAGAGCAAAACCTGAGCTGGAGGACAGGGCATAATTCTGTGGTAGAATTAGCTCTCTAACTGAGATGCAGATTTGTTGACCTGGTTTCTGGTCCATATCAAATTCCTGGGCCTATCCACATGAAACAAAAACTGGCACAACATTCAGCGTCTTCTTTCTTATGTGGCTATACCTGCTTGTCAAAGCTTAATCTCGTCAGATCTCAGAAGTTAAAGGAAAAGTAACGTTTTTTTTAACAATCTGAGCCTTCTTTCAGCAATAAAACAAGTAGTTTTACTCACCCATAGCACTTTGGTGTCAATTGGAGTGGTATCGCAGAAGTTATGTTGGAGCCGTTCTGTTCTACTAATGATCCCGTATCCGTTAGCGTGAGTGCTCGGGGCATTACTTTGCGGTCTCCAAATAACACAAACTTTAGCACTTTTCAAATCACAGAAGATCACTGTGTCAGGGTAGACTTTTAGTGGATTCCAAAACAGCCTGAAACCCGATATCCAGCTATAGTTTCATTTGATGACGTCATCAGAGAGGACAGTGCGCATGCGTGAACTCAGCTGTTTTGTAAACACCGCTAGTCTGAAAGAAGCTAACACCGCTCTGAACTTTACTTTTCTGTTGCGATATCGGGTTTCAGGCCGTTTTGGAATTTACTAAAAGTCTACGCTGACACAGCGATCTTCTGTGATTTGAAAAGTGCTAAAGTTTGTGTTATTTGGACACCGCAAATCAGTGCCCCGAGCACTCGCGCTAACGGATACGGGATCATTAGTAGAACAGAACGGCTCAACATAAGTTCTGCGATACTGCTCCAGTTGACACCAAAGTGCTATGGGTGAGTAAAACTACTTGTTTTATTGCCGAAAAAAGGCTCAGATTGTAAAAAAAACGTTAATTTTCCTTTAAGTAGGGCCAGGCCTGGGTAATATTTGAATGGCAGACCAATGCGAATTCCAGGTGCCACTGTGGGGTACCAGTCGCAAAATACCATTGTTGTGTCTTTAGGCAAAACAATTCACCCACATTGCCTAGAATGAATGAGTGTCCAAAAAAGCTTTAAATAAAACAGATCCATTATTCATTATTTCCACCTATCAAAATGTGCTGTTATGTGCCTAAATCAAAATCCACCTCTAGTAGTAGTAGCAATACTAATAGTACTGTAAACCTTTATGCAAATTAAAGGTTCTAAATCATATTAAAATGCGATACAAAATGTGTATTAAAAATAATGTGATGGAAATGCAGTTAACATAGCTTACGCATGTGGTGCTATTATTTTACCCCAATAACTTGATTGTTGCCAGTTGAAAGAACTTACCAGACCCCCCAGGATTTCGCGGGCATTTTTTGTGATTGTTGCGGGCTAAAATGCCTGAATTTGCGAGAGCTTTTCCAAAAAGTTGTGATGAAAGTTGCGGCGCTTGACTGCAGTCTGAGCCCCCTTCGGGCCGCGCTCCGAGCTGTGTGCTCTGGGAACTGGGACACGGCCGCAGTTTCGTTTTGTCACACGGAAGTAAGGCAGAAGGAAGTTGGTCGGCGTTCAATACGTCACCGATTATTGGTCAAAATTAGTAAAAATTGCGGGAAAGTTGCGGTGATTGGTCAAAATTGCAACACCGCCCTGAATTCACGGGGATTGGCTGAAGTTGCATTGAAGTTGCAAATCGCAACATCACGAATTCTTGGAGGGTCTGAATTACAGCCAAAATATTAATATGACAAATTTGTGGAGCCAGTCCCAAACAAATAAAGGTTACATAGGCCAGAGTCCCTCCATCTGAAATTATGACATTATTCAATTGTAGAACATGAACACAACTTATCACAATGTCCCAGAATCCTGTCATTCAGAGTAGGGATGCACGATATATCAGCATTAACATCAGCATCGGCCGATATTGCCAAAATTTTAACACAATTTTATTGGCCCGATGTGTAAAACTGGGCCAATATTAACGACCGATATTTGTCAGTACAGTGATCCCTCGTTTATCGCAGGGGTTAGGTTCTAAAAATAACCCGCAATAAGTAGGACAATTTTATATTTTACAATTATTCTACATGTTTTAAGGCTGTAAACGCCTCACCACACACATTCTACACTTTTCTCAGACTGGATTTAACGTTCTCTCACACTCTCTCACACTCATTTAAACACTCAAACTTTCGTAGATTTTCAACAAAATGTATTAATAGTGAAGTGTGGGGGGCGACACGGCTCCGGGAGCCCCGCTGGACGTGCGAAGGGAGCGGAGACATGAGCCACTGGATCCGCAGGAAGCACCGCGCCCATCCAACGGCACTGCCACGTCCCGGGACGCGACATGCACCAACCTCCCGGGGAAATGCGCGCGCGGACACGTGCACCTGCTCATCGTGGTCAAATCCGTGGTAGCGCAGCATGACCGGCGCGAGACTGCACGTCCCACCTGGAGCTGCGAGCACAAGACCGAACCGCGGCCGAACCATGCCTCCCCCTCGAGACCGCGTCCACGCAGCCCGATGGGAGGCACGCAACGCAGTCCAAGCCACGAAGCGAACATGCACATCAAACCTCGATATGAACGAACGCAAGAGCCGCACGGAACCAGGCAAAGAGCACGCAGTGGTTTAATCCTGGTTTAGACCTGGTCTAGTCCTGGTTTAGTCCAGGTTTAGTCCTGGTCCAGTCCAGGTTTAGACCTGGTTTAGACCTGGTCTAGATCTGGTTTAGTCCTGGTCTAGACCTGGTTTAGTCTGTGTTTAGTCCTGGTCTAGTCCTGGTCTAGTTCCAGTCTGGTCCCGGTCCCCCCGCGTCCCCCGTCAATCGGCAAAGGTCTTAGCCAATCATGACAACACAATGTTACACAATAAAAAAAAAAGTTACACTGTAAAAAAATGGGGGCGGCAGTAGCTCAGTTGGTAGAGCGCTTTCCTGGTGATCCAGGGGTTGGCGGTTCGAATCCTGCTCTTGACGGGGGACCGCGTGTGATCCCAGCTCCCACGCTGCCGTTGTGTCCTTGGGCAAGACACTTAACCTCACATCGCCCCGGTGTCTGCGGACACTGGTAGCCCCCATGGCAGAAGAAACATCAAGGCCCGTTGTGACGTGAGCCACCTGTGGGAGGATTCTCCAGCTGAGGTCCTGACCAAGCCGAAGCAAGAAGATCATGGAGATGGTCCCCGGGCGCAGTAATGTGCAGCCCACTGCTCCTAATAACAGGATGGGTTAAATTCGTTGTACTTGTGACAATGACAAATAAATAAATATTCTATATTCTAAATTGAATAAAAAAATAAAAATTGGTATCGGTAAATACCGGTTATCGGCCACAACAGCATCATTAATATCGGATATTGGTATCGGCTAAAATGTTCACATCAGTGCATCCCTAATTCAGAGTGACCCTGAAAGCAGATGTGTGGTCAGATGTGTTGTCAGATGTTAACAGAGGTTTTAGGTCCATCTGACACAGTTCTCCAATTAGACGAGTGCTCATCTCTGTGAGCCTGTCTGAGCATGTGCTGACAGAGAGGCTTTGTGTCATATTCAATCATAATTAAGACCAGATGCTCACAATGAAGCTGCATCACACATACAAACTGGGACAGGAGGATTCAAGCAGCAACCACAAGGTATTTAGCCATGGTTTAAACATTGCGTGTCGCACAGACCTGCAGGAAGTGGGGACCTGACAGAAACCAGAGTTCTGGCAAATTGTCTGTTCGCCTGGGTTCTAAAATGTATCGATTATGTTAAATTCCCCTTTTGTAATCAATTCTCCTGGAAAAATGTGATTCAACTGGACTTCACTTTGTTTTGACTGCTTCTTCTGCACAAACACGTCCAAGGCCACCAGCTGCCGCTTATCTCACAGACTCTACAAAAACATTGGCACACACTATTGGACTCACACTCACATGTATTAAGTAATACTGCCCTGTCTATTTTAGGATGTCTGCTTCTTCTTCAGTTTTCAATCAATTTCATGGATTTCTGATCTTTTCCCTTGCCTCACACCCTTCCCTCTTGTCACCAAAGAAAAAGACACCGTATGTTACCTATCCAATTGTTTTTTCTGTCATTACATGTTGTGTATAATTGTCATTGATTGTATTGCATCTTTTCTACTCTGCATCTTCCAGTCGGCGGCGCGCGCAAGTGCAGCGGCCCCTCCCCTCGCCACTCTATCACTGTCCTGCCTGGTTAGTGGGAAAACAAAATTTCGAATTCACTCTGTGTACATGTACATATGATTGTTTTTCGACAATAAAGCAACTATGACTATGACTATGACTATGTCTTGCCTAAGGACACAGCGACAGAACTTGGTCTGAACTGGAATCGATTAGATATATCAGTTAGCCGACATACTGGACTTGCACTTGTACTTTTTAGCATTAGCCGCTTGTTTATCGGCTGTCAGCTGTTAATCTCCAACAGAAGCCTGTATGTAGTTTGCGCCGACCACCTGATAGTTGATACCAGTATCAAATCGGGTGCACCTTCAAGGCACCCAAAGCGCTTTACAACAAGGAACCACTCACCCATTCACACACGCACACACACACCAGTGTACGCAGACACTGCGGGCGAGGTGGGTTAAGTGTCTTGCCCAAGGACACAACAGCAGCATTCATCTGTGGGAGCTGGAATCGTACCAACCAACCTGTGGGTCAGTGGATCTGACCGCTCAACCACTGATGTTTCTTATGTCAAGAGCGGGATTTGAACCGCCAACCTTTAGATAAGTGGACAAACGCTTTACCGACTGAGCTACTGCCGCCCATGCACCACAGATTGAGAAACTGCCATAGAATATGTTTCCTTATTATAATATTTTTTGTAGACTAGTACACTGCATAGAATATAATTGAATATTAGTAGTATCTGTCTAATCACTCTTCACATCTGAGCCACTGTGAACTGATTCACCTTTGGCTGTTTTCGGGGAGTAAACGAGTGCATGTTTGACAGCGTAGCTAATAAATAACTAACATGTGTACAGATCTAACTGTGGACTGGAGGAATGCTTTTGTCTGTGCACATGCGAGTCCTGCTTCCTCTGCGTTTCCTGTGGGCTTATCACAAAAACAGGAAAACGTCAATTGTCCCGCGCGTCACTCACAGTGCACCTCTGCAGCGCTGGGATCTCTGAAGCTGGAATGTCCTTATTGTTTGGACATTTAAAGGGCATTGGAGACAGTGCAGTAGGTCTAAGTATGTTTGGCATATCTGTTTATGTAAATATGGATAGCAAATGGTAGAATAGACCTCCAGAGTGGATCAAACAACAATGGCATTAGTCACCACGTTTTGATAAGGACAGAAAAATATCCACTCTCTTACACCAATATTGCACTGGTCTCTGCTCAACCTGGCACTGGTAGAACAAGAAACGATCAAATCTGCACCGACGTGTTTGCAGTTTGGCAGGGAGCAGGGGATGAGGAGAGAGAGAGATAGAAAGAGAGTTAGAGATGATGAAGGAGCAAACAGCCAGAACCACTGAAAACCAGCTAATACTCAGAGTCCAAACAGCATCTGTCTGTGCCCCTCACAACAGCCACATGTGCAAGATCATTTGAATGAAATCATGACCATTGACTTTTATATGGTTTGTGTGTGTGTGTGTGTGTGTAGGAGCATAGGCCTACAGCTGGTAAAAGTCTAAGCAACGCGCTACTATAAAAATCACTTTTTAAACTGCATCAGTAGAATATGTAACACGTATTGCGCTTTTAAAGATACTCAAAGACACTTCACATGGAGAGGCAGGTGTTCTGACACAGGTGTGTGAGTGTTCGTGGTGAAACTTTTGACTAAACTGTTTCTTTAGACATTCTTGGAGACGGAGCTGAAATAATCTTGACATTTAGTCTGGTCCCAACCAGGTTTATTTCCAGGTGCTTGTTACTGCAGCAATGACTAACCAGCGCCACCTCTGGTTAGTCATTTTGGTGGAATGGAACTGAGGATTTAACAAGCCTGAATTGGCCAAATAAGTCAGGCTTTCACTGTATCTCGCTTCATGGAATACCCCCATGGTCTACTGACGTCAAAACAAACATGGCAGCTTACTTGTTTACATGAAATGCTTGAGTAGAGTCTGCACTCCCAACATGGCCTCCAATGCTGAATGTTAAGTTATTGAGGTTATCACGGTGATGTTCACTCTTATCTCCCCTGCATGCCATTTAGCATCTCTGTTAATGTAAACACAGCTAACTTTATCTAAAGAGCCATTTGAATGTTTTGGTTCCCACAGGAAGGACTCAGCTCAGGTATGAAGAGGCACTGATTCTGTGTTTATGGCAGTGGTTCTTAACCTTGTTAGAGGTACTGAACCCCACCAGTTTCATATGCACATTCACTGAACCCTTCTTTATTGAAAAATAAAATATGATTTTTATTTATTTAATTATTTTTTTTCAAATTCAAGACATAGGTATAGGTTTTACTGGTGCACAAAATGAGCCGTGCATTAACATAATTGTGTTCAAAGAACAAAAACAATAAAATGCATGCACTCACAACAAATTACAGACCTTTTCACAAGACATGACCTTTTTTAAGACTACCACACTGAAATGGTTTTAATTTTTAACCTTATGTATTCCAATAATGAACTTATTGTATTTATGCTATTTGTTTTTAACATTTCCATGAGGCGACAATAATAATGAATATGTACTGCAAATCAGTGTGACTTCTTCCCACGAATCATATGAGTCGGGTGCGTGTCTTGACCTCCGCCGAACCCCTGAGACTGACTCACCGAACCCCTAGGGTTCGATCGAACCCTAGGGGTTCGATAATGGTCAGATTAAAGATCCCATGACATGGTACTTCTTGATGCTTTTATATGGCTCCTTAATGGTTCCCTAATACTGTAAATGAATCTTCAAAATCAACACTCAGTGCATGAGAAACAGAGATAAGATGAGAAAGAGTCATAAATATCTCTCTCAAACTCTTTATTCTGGGCGTTGTTGCTTGAATGCAAATGAGGAGAAAAGAGATGGCCAATAGTAGAGGGTGGGGGCGTGGCGAAACTCTCCGCTCAGAGCTCAGAGCCCACAGCTGATCCATTTCCTTGTTTTTGCACGGGGGGAGAGATTTGAAGCGTTCCATTGAAAAATAAACACATTTCCACAGAAAATAAAATTAAACCACTGCTGTTCAAAGGTCCAGAGGCTCAGATAAAGGACTTCCGAGCCTAGAAACACTCGGACGTGCCTCCAGGCAAATAAAAAAACGCATTTCGCATTGCCTAGCGCATTCGCAGTCCAAACTCTCTGGGCGTGATTTACAGAGACGCTGAGTACAGACAGACGGGGGTGGAACTGCATTTGCATTTCTTTTTTTTCGATCTGACGTCAATAAGGTGCCTTGTTCAAAATCGCCTGTTTGAGCTCCGATTTTTTCTAATGTAGAAAAGGATCGCAAATGCTCAGTTTAGACATTTTGCAACTTTTAACCATGGGGGGAGGGGGGGAGGCCTAAACAGGGTAGGGGAGCTCACATTAACGTTCAAAAACCTCAGAAAGTGAAAATTTCATGCCATGGGGTGAAAATATCCACAGTATTGAAGGCACTGACCCTCGCAGTTTTAATGCATTTATCCTTTTAAATATATTTCTTTCTTTTAATGACCTCTTGTGGCTGGAGAAATGTATAGAGTAAAATGAGTTTTTTTACTGTGTGTATTATGTAAATTATCTGGTGAAAGGTCTGTCACAAGCTTGAAATGGCATTGCTTTGCCTTGAATATTCCACAGTACGGCATTAACCTTATATATCAAAATGGTGACAAGCATGTGACTGGCTTAGATACAGGTCAGATCTGTAGTAAGGTGAGCATCTTTTTCCAGGTATTTTAGAGGTTCGAAGATGGATCACTTTAATGGCATACTGTGGAACATCCCAGGCAAAGCAAAGATATCTCCATGGAGACAAACAGGCCCTCCATCAGAAAAGTTACATTTTTAAGATAGCTATAATATTGGGTAATAAGGTCCTCGAAAACACTTCTGTTTCTCTGTTTCCCATAATAACACATTTAAAGTTTTGACAGTCTTTTTCTCTTTTTCCCTGCAGCTAAATACAGAGAAGAATTCAAGCTCATAATTGACCGAATTGCAGTGGTCAAGTCAGAGAATGTGAGTAAACTATTTCAGCTCTTTGCCATATATGGACAGTTTGGGACAAGCACAGTACTCACTCGTTAACGGAAGACTTTGTAAAACATATTTGACTTTTTAAGGTCCTGTTATATTACCGATCAAAAACATACATGTGTGAATGAAACAAAACACAACTCCAGGTATGCTTTTGATGAGTAAACAACATTATTATAACATCAGAAAATACTGTCATTTGGGCCCTTTAAGGGTTTAAGAGACAGTATTTTCAAATTTGAACTGAATAAGAACTCAAGGTTTACTCCCAAGAATCAGCAGCTGAAGTTTTCAGTTCCTCTTCTGTCATTCTTACTCATATTATAAAACCACAACCAACCGTCATCATGAAAATTAGTAATTGAGGACTTTTTTTCATGACGTAGAAATTTTCACATACTGGGCTGTGCCAAAACCAAAAGTACTCACTAACTATCATTTTTATTATACAGTGGTACCTCACCTTCCGAAATTAATTCGTTCCAGAAGTGGTTTCGTAACGTGAAAAATTCGTAAGTTGAGTAGCTATTTCAATGGAAAAAGCCTGATTCGTTCCAAGGCCCCGATCCAAGTTTTTTTTTTATAGTGTAACTTTTGTTATAGTGTAACATTGTGTTCTGATTGGTTTCTCAGACTGGATTTAAACTTTTCTCACATTTGTCTCTCGTTTAAACACTCAAACTTTCATAGATTTTCAACAAAATGTATTAACAGTGAAGTGTGGGGGGAAGGAGGAGGGGGGAGAAAACTGCACTCTGACACGTGTGTGATAGTGGCATGTGTGACAGCTGACCCGGCGCAGGGGCTGTCTAGACCTGGACTAAACCAGGACTAAACCTGGACTAAACCTGGTTTAGTTTCGAGTCACAGCTGAGGCGCATGCAAGAGCTGCTCTAGACCTACTCTAGATCTGCCCGCGTAAGGTGCTCACAGAGCGGCCTGGATAGAACCGTGAGGTCGGCCTCTTTAAGACCTCCAGGCCGGTGACCGGGACAATCCCTGGACCCATGCCTGCTTAGGGAGCTCTTAAGGCGGGCTGACAGTGTCCCCCTGGGTCGCTGGATGTCTGGGGCTCCGCGTCTGGAGTGGCTCTGGAGAGCAGGTCTTGCATGCGAGCAGCGGCTCGCCTCAGCTGTGACTCGAAACGATACCAGTAAATAGACCCACGCGCGGAGCTTTAATCCACCTGGTCTAGTCCTGGTCTAGTCCAGGTTTAGTTCAGGTTTAGTCCTGGTTTAGTCCAGGACTAGACCTGCTGGCAGCCGGGTCAGCTGTCACACATGCCGCTATCACACGTGTCAGAGCGCAGTCTTCTCCCCCCTCCCCCTTCCCCCCACACTTCACTATTAATACATTTTGTTGAAAATCTATGAAAGTTTGAGTGTTTAAACAAGAGAGAAATGTGAGAAAAGTTTAAATCCAGTCTGAGAAAAGCGTATTATGTGTGTGGCTGAGCGCGCATTATTTGAATTTTTGAGATTTCGCGTTTCGTAACTTGAATTTTCTTTCGTATCTAGAGACCAAAATTTACCGTGAAGGCGTTTCGTAACTTGAAATTTTCGTTTGTTGGGTCATTCGTAAGGTGAGGTACCACTGTATTAATTTTATATTATTGATACAATCATTGAGGCTTTTGTTTAAAGTGTACTGTGTAACATTTCTATTGAGGGATCCACCACCTGCTTGTCTCCATGAAGATATTATTGTTTTACTGGAAATTTCCACAGTATGGCATTAAACCTGCATGTTTTGTATTTATTAAGGCAGTTTATGGGTGTTTTTATTGCTCAAAAAATACCTTGGAAAACATTTTGACTGTGAGTGAGTTTGCTTCTCCACAGATCTGACATGTAACTTCTGCTTATAGCCATACTGAGTAGAGTTTAGAGCTTGGGCAAGAATAAAAACTGTGGAACACCCAGGTAAAGCGATAACATCTCCATGAATTGATAAAAGAAGAAATTCAATTTGTCAACTGGACAAAGTTTGTTTGGTCGAAAACGTTTTGCCGCTCATCCGAGAGGCTTCGTCAGCTCTAATAAGAATACTGGTAAGACACTTGCTTATATCTTGCTGCAGGGAGGAGCTAACTAGCTAACTACTTTCCGAAACTATCTCATTGGTTTCAGTCTTTTGTTTCTCTGGCGTCTAGATTAGCATACCTATTCATCCCTACAACGACTGTTTTTCACACCTCTGGCCCTGACCTGGCACGCCCTATTGTTCCCCTGTTTGCTTGATCTAGGCTTGAGAATGGAATTATAGATGGGAGACAAATTATGTCTGACTCCACCATTTCTGTCCATTTCTGTCTGTTCCACAGACGGGCGTGCCAGAGTGGACCGTCATCTGCCGTACATCTTCACCTAGAAGCCACGGGCCATTCATTTAAGGACAGTGAGGTTCAGATCTTAGCCAGGGAAAAGAATTGGTTTGAGAGGGGAGTTAAAGAGGCTATTTTTGTCAAAAAAGAGAATCCTTCTCTGAACAGAAATGGTGGAGTCAGACATAATTTGTCTCCCATCTATAATTCCATTCTCAAGCCTAGATCAAGCAAACAGGGGAACAATAGGGCTAGCCAGGTCAGGGCCAGAGGTGTGAAAAACAGTTGTTGTAGGGATGAATAGGTATGCTAATCTAGACGCCAGAGAAACAAAAGACTGAAACCAATGAGATAGTTTCGGAAAGTAGTTAGCTAGTTAGCTCCTCCCTGCAGCAAGATATAAGCAAGTGTCTTACCAGTATTCTAACCAGAACTGACGAAGCCTCTCGGATGAGCAGCAAAACGTTTTCGACCAAACAAACTTTGTCCAGTTGACAAATTGAATTTCTTCTTTTATCATGGATTCTACCTGGACGACTGAGGGACTCTTCACGCATCTCCATGAATTGAAATGAGTGAATTTCTCCTATGTGGGATCAATAAAGTCTTATCTTATGAAGACAAGCAGGTGTTGCATCTTCTACCCGAAAAATTACGTGCACCTTTAGTAAATTACTTTTTTGGGGCAGCTCAATTACTAGAGTGCGAATACAAATTTTGCTCTCGACATATAAACAGGTAGAGAGGTCAGATCCACTGACGCAGAGATACTATTGTTGTGTCCTTGGGCAAGACACTTAATCCACCTATCTGTGTATGAATAGTTGTATGAGAGTGTGTGAATGGGTCAGTTGTTCCTTGATGCAAAGCGCTCTGAGCCTTGAACTTGGAGAAGCGCTATATAAAAATGTGACCATTTACCAATGCATGTGAAATGTGGATAAATGTATATCTTTATAGTTTGTTTACACTTTCTTTTATTTGTCTCCTCTATGCAGGGTGAGAAGCACCTGGTCCTAAAGAAGAAGTACAGACAGCAGCTGCAGGAGCGAGACTCCAGAACTCAGGGAGGAGAAGAAAGTCCAGCCCAGACCAATGACTCTGCTCCAGCCTCCACCAGTGACTCTGCCCTGTTCCATACGGTCCAATGGGACAACACCCAAACCCCACCCACCAAAACAGAGCAGAGCAGCACCCACGACGAGCCCATGGAGTGTGGGGAGGCAGAGGGTGCAGCTACAGAGAGAAAAGAAGAACAATTACAAGAGGTACAACTAGAGATGTGTTCACAAAATATAATCTGTACTTTTGCGGTTTCATTTCTTAAAGATCCCATGACATGGTACTTCTTGATGCTTTTATATGGCTCCTTAATGGTTCCCTAATACTGTAAATGAATCCTTCTTCAAAATCAACACTCAGTGCATGAGAAACAGAGATAAGATGAGAAAGAGTAATTTTTCTCTCTCTGAACACTCCATAATGGGCGTTGTTGCTTGAATGCAAATGAGGAGAAAAGAGCTGGCCTATAGTAGAGGGTGGGGGCGTGGCCAAACTCTCCGCTCTCGGCTCTGAGCTCTCAGCTGATCCATTTCCGTGTTTTTGCACGGGGGGAGAGATTTGAAGCGTTCCATTGAAAAATAAACACATTTCCACAGAAAATAAAATTAAACCACTGCTGTTCAAAGGTCCAGAGGCTCAGATAAAGGACTTCCGAGCCTAGAAACACTCGGACGTGCCTCCAGGCAAATAAAAAAACGCATTTCACATTGCCTAGCGCATTCGCAGTCCAAACTCTCTGGGCGTGATTTACAGAGACGCTGAGTACAGACAGACGGGGGTGGAACTGCATTTGCATTTCTTTTTTCGATCTGACGTCAATAAGGTGCCTTGTTCAAAATCGCCCGTTTGAGCTCTGATTTTTTGTAATGCAGAAAAGGATCGCAAATGCTCAGTTTAGACATTTCACAACTTTTAACCATGGGGGGGGGGGGGGACCATTAAGGAGCCATATAAAAGCATCAAGAAGTACCATGTCATGGGATCTTTAAACAAACCAAACAAGGCAGGTGTGAATACACCCTAACACACAAACCTGAGTCCTTCTCACAAACAGAAAACAATCTGTTCCACCTTGTGATGTCATGTGGAAATACAGGAAGTGCTCCACTGTGTTTTTAAACTCCATACACCTTCACTAGAAGCATTTGGATAATTTCAGCCCTGGAATTGCCAATCTCTACAGAACTAAAGGTAAAAGATAGCTATTAACTAGAGGTAAGTGAGGTGAAAGCATGGATGGCTTGTAATTTTCTACATTTTAATGAGAATATAACTGAAGTTGTGTTGCTTACTCCTGGTGATTCAACTGCTGTTATTCCTCCTGAGTTGGGCTCCTTGACCAAGGCAATAAACCCTGTTGTCACAAACCTGGGTGTTAAACTTGCCTCTGGTTTGAAACTTAGGGCAGTCATAAAGACCAGTTTTTTTTCAGCTGAGGCAACTTGGCAAAGTAAAATAATTTTTATCTCATCATAATTTTGAAATTTTAATCCATGCTTTTATCTCGACACGGTTAGATTATTGCAACGCCTTATACTCAAGTCTCAACAAAACCTTACTTTCCCATCTTCAGCTAGTCCAGAACGCAGCTGCTCGTCTTTTAACTGGTTCTCGGAAATTCGATCACATAACTCCCATTCTTCAATCTCTCCATTGGCTACCTGTTCAGTTTCGCATTGATTTTAAGATTCTTTTATTTGTTTTTAATTGTCTCCATGGCCTGGCCCCACAGTATGTGTCTGACCTGCTGGTGCTCTCTCAGGTCTGCAGGTCAGGTTCTCCTTGTGGTCCCTAAGACAAAAAGGAAACTTAGGGGTGATCGGGCTTTTTCAGTGGCTGCTCCAAGACTCTGGAATGCACTTCCACTGAGTGTTAGACAGGCCGACTCACTTCCTGTTTTTAAATCTCTTCTTAAAACTCATTTTTTTAGAATGGCTTTTAACTCAGTGTGAGTAGTTGACTTTTATCATGCTCTGTTTTTGATGTTAATGTGTCTCATGTTTTGTGTTTTAACCTGTGTACAGCACTTTGGTCGACTGTGTTGTTTTTAAAGTGCTTTATAAATAAAGTTGGATTGGTATTAACTTGAAAACTACCACTACATGACAAGGTGGAGCATTTTGAGATTTGGAGATGTCGACAGACTAATAACAAAGAGTTACTCAAACATGTGGGAATTAAATAAAAAACAAATCCAAGTATGTTGATGACAATATTCAGATGGCTTAAATCTTACAAGAATCCGTTTTGTGTAATAGAGGACCTTTAATTGCCATAGCAACAATCATAAACACATGCATGATATGGGTCTGACTTTGTTGTTTGTTACTGTACAAGTTTTAGTTTTCTTAGAATATTTTCGTGATCTCTTTTTGTCTTTATAAACTCAAACTATATTTTGTTTTATGAGTTCAGATAACACCATTTTACTACACCCCCATTTTCTCCACCGTTTGAATGCAGCATTTATTGAACACAAGTCGTCTTTGTGGCTGTTGTGGCTTCAGCCTGTGTCAGCGTTCAGTGACCTCTCTGTCGTTCTTCACACTGATAGAGAATCACTGTTAAACTGACAAACCAACTGCAAAATGAAAGACAGCTGTTTACAAAGCTAAGTGTGTTTTTTGTGCAGTTTGTCAAAGGAAAGTAAATAGTAAAATAAGACAATTAGCCCTTTTGGTAATGCCTTTCTTGTGGAGTTTTAAAGTACCATATTTGGCCTGTACCTATTTTGTCTCAGATATTTTATAAGCATCTCTTGTGTGCGCTGTTCTAATTCTAGAGTGGTTTATTGTCTGATAATCAGGAAGTGTGTGCTTAGCCTGCTAGGCGTCGCTAGCTTAACTGTGATGGCGGAAGTTGTGAAAAATGGAGTTAAAGGAGAAGCAAGGTTTTTTACAATCTGAGCCTTATTTCGGTAATAAAACAAGTTGTTTTACTCACCCATAGCACTTTGGTGTCATATGGAGCACTTCTGGAGATGTTTTAGATTTGCGTTAGCCTAGCGCGAGTTCTAGCTGTAGCTCGGGGCATAGAAAATATTCCCCAAGCATGTAATATGCCCCGTGCGGTCTCCAAATAACACAAACCGGCTGGTTAGCTCAACTGGTAAGTCATGGACTTTCCCCCTGGAGGTTGTAGGTTCAAACCCCCCCCGGGCAATGAGCTAACCAGTGTGGGTCCTTGGGCAAGACCCTTCACGGTACTGCCCCCCGGGCGCCGAAAAAGATGGCTGCTCACTGCTCCTGAAAAAGGATGGGTCAAATGCAGAAGTCAAATTTCTCCCGTGTGTCACTGTGTGTCATTGTGTGTGAGACCAATAAAGGCTAAAAGCCCAAGCTTAATCTAAAACTTTAGCACTTTTCAAATCATAGAAGCTCGATGTCTTAGTCTACGATTTCATTTGAGTCAAAAGTGGCCTGTAATCCGAGATTTAGCCATAGTTTACAGCTTTGCGTTTCATGTTTGGGTCCCGGGAGCTGAGAGCAAAATAAACTGTGACTCCGCACATGCGCACTGGCGTCCTCATCTACTCGAAACTATGGCTAAATCTCGGATTACAGGCCACTTTTGACCACACAAAATCGTAGACTAAGACATCGAGCTTCTATGATTTGAAAAGTGCTAAAGTTTGTGTTATTTGGAGACCGTCTCAACCCAGCCATCACCGCCTATTCACCCAGACATCCACTATCATTCAATAATAAATATCTTCACTGCATCATGTTGATAGCGTGGTCCTAGCTAGTGACGTGCATGTAAACTCATCGTGGTGAATCAGTGGGATGCTCAGAATGCAAAAGTCAAGTGAGGAATAACTTTGGAGTAGTGAAACCTGTTTAAAACCTGTCATCAGGAGACATGGAATCAACTTCCACAGCTATGCAGATGATACACAGCTTTACATTTCCGTGTCTCCTGATGACACCAGACCAATGGATGCTCTTTTTAACTGTATTCTAGATATCAAATCCTGGATGGCAAGAAACTTTCTCCAGCTTAACCAGGACAAAACGGAGGTTTTAGTCATCGGTCCTGAGGCCCAGAGAGAGAAACTTTTATCAAAACTACAAGCACAGTCTTTTAACCCATCTCCTCAAGTGAAAAACCTGGGCGTCATTTTTGACTCTGAGCTGACTTTTATTCCACACATCAAGAACATCACAAAAATGGGCTTCTATCACCTAAAAAACATAGCCAGAGTTCGCCCTATTCTCTCTCAGGCCAATGCGGAGACACTGATGCATGCTTTTGTCACCAGCCGTATAGACTACTGTAATGCCCTGCTCTCTGGTCTTCCCAAAAAGAGTATTTCAGGTTTGCAATTATTGCAAAATTCAGCAGCACGTGTCCTGACTAGGACCAGAGGGCGGGATCACATTACACCGGTCTTAAAATCTCTGCATTGGCTCCCTGTGAGTTACAGGATAGATTTTAAAGTTCTTTTACTGGTTTTTAAATGTCTTAATGGTCTTGGGCCTTCCTATCTTTCAGAACTGCTTTCCCCTGACGAACCTTCACGGGCCCTGCGCCCGCACGGAGGACCTCAGGGCTGCAGAGAACGTTCATGTTTTTAAGAGTGGGCTCAAGACTCACCTGTTTAGCTTGGCCTTTGACTGACTTCGGTCGTCTGTTTGCTTGTCTTTTATTTGTTCTTTTGTTTGTTGTTGCTGTTCCTGTTGTTGCTGCTGCTGTTGTTGCTGTTCCTGTTGTTGCTGTTCCTGTTGTTCCTGTTGTTGTTTTGTTGTTGCTGCTGTTGTTGTTGCTTTTGTTGTAGCTGTTGCTTTCGTTGCTTTTGTTGTTGCTGTTCCTGTTGTTGTTGTTGTTCCTGTTATTGCTGTTATTGTTTTGTTGTCGCTGTGGTTCTGTTGTTGTTGCTGTTCCTGTTGTTGCTGTTGTTGCTTTTGTTGTTGTTGTTGTTGCTGTTGCTGTTGATGTTGGTGTTGCTGTTGTTGCTGCTGCTGCTGTTGTTGCTGTTGTTTCTGCCGTTGTTGCTGCTGTTGTTGCTGCTGTTGTTACTGTTGTTGTTGCTGCTGTTGTTGCTGTTGTTGCTATTGTCGTTGTTGCTGCTGCTGTTGCTGCTGCTGTTCCTGTTGCTGCTGTTGCTCCTGTTGTTGCTGTTGTTGTTGCTGCTGCTGTTGTTGTTGCTGCTGTTGTTGTTGCTGTTGTTTCTGTCATTGTTGCTGCTGTTGTTGCTGCTGCTGCTGTTGTTGTTGCTGATGTTCCTGTTGTCGTTGTTGTTGCTGCTGTTCCTGTTGCTGCTGCTGTTGTTGTTGCTGCTGTTGTTCTTGCTGCTGTTGTTGTTGCTGTTGTTCTGTCGTCGTTGCCGTTGCTGCTGCTGTTGTTGCTGCTGCTGCTGATGCTGTTGCTGCTGTTGTTGCTGCTGTTCCTGTTATGTGTATGTATATGTGTATATATATGTATATATATGTGTGTATGTATGTATGTATATGTATATGTATATGTGTATGTATGTGTGTATGTATGTATGTGTATGTGTGTATATGTATATATATATATATATATATATATATATATATATATATATATATATATATATATATATATATTTATTTATTTATTTATTTATTTATTTTTTTTCTCCCTGGCGGCACGGTGGCTGAGTGGCTAGCACTCATGCTTCACAGCAAGAAGGTTCGGGTTGCCCGGGCCTTTCTGTGTGGAGACTGCATGTTCTCCCCGTGTTTGGGTGGGTTTCCTCCGGGTACTCCGGTTTCCCCCACCAACCTAAACATGCGCCATAGGTAAAATCCTCCAGCTTAGGGCCTGACCAAAGCATAAATAACAAAACAAAATCATGGGGAGGGTCCCCGGGTCAAATATAGAAACAACTTCTCCTGTGCGAGATCAATAAAGGTCAATCTTCTAATCCTTGACCACTGTAAGGCGCTTTGTGTTACAATTTTGTATGAAAAGCGCCTTATAAATGTTTGATTGATTGATTGATTGAAAATGAACTATCTGTGTTTTTTATCAAATAAAATCAAAGAATTGTAAAATAGAAAGATGACAAAGCAATAAAAACTTTTGCAGTCTTTAATTTCAATACTGGTTAAAGGTTATATAGAAGATTTTCAATGGAAGCGACTCTTTGTCCTTTTTCAAATGTTGCGCATGAGTGCAGTCCTCCACTGCTCCATAAGTAGAAACACCTCCTCCAGTTTGCTTACGCTAGAAATCATGCTTGTTTACAGTGCGTTCGGAATCGCTGTTGAAGTTTTAGCGGCCAACACGTCAGTCTTTAAACCCTTCGTCTGCTTCAGTGCTGCCATCGCCAAGAATCACCAAACTTTATGCAAACTGCAAGGAAGCTGCAGTTCGAAAAAGCCGCTAAGAACCTCTGCGTTGGTTGAGTAAACAGCGTCTTACATATGTGGAATGCAAGAGAGGTGTACGTAAACCACGTAATCCCAGCTCACTGATAAGTCAGTTACACTAGAAACGTAGGGAGTTTGATTGGCAACCTAATGCCTAATGTTTAGCTGGCCCCATCACCTCACCACAGTTGATGGATTTTCATTCTTTTTTGTTTTCGTCATCATAACTCCAAGGCTGCTGCATCTCTATAATGCTTTATTGAACTTTAATTGACAATTTGAAAAAAA
Organism: Paratrypauchen microcephalus; assembly: GCA_036785185.1. Classification (NCBI taxonomy): domain Eukaryota; kingdom Metazoa; phylum Chordata; class Actinopteri; order Gobiiformes; family Gobiidae; genus Paratrypauchen; species Paratrypauchen microcephalus. Next base: position 2,373,894 of record JAVJIX010000114.1, read on the forward strand.
AAAAAAAAAAAAAAAAAAAAATTTAATCCTCCATACAACCTTTAAATTGTCCAGTTTTCATCCTGTGTTTGATAACATGTAAGCCTTTTTGTGTTTAAGGTCATGGAGTGCTTATGTTTTTACATTGAGGTTGCTGCACTTAAACCTGAGGGAAATATTACCACATACTTACTGTGTTAAATGCACAGTAATCCTCTGGAAGTACTTGTACATATTGTTCATGCAGTAAACTTAAGCAGCGTATATGCGAGAGATTATAATGTCCTCTTTGCCTATAGCCCATCGTGTGCTTGGACTGTGGTTGTGTGCCAGCGCGAGGCTATTACTAATTCTGCACATATACAAGTTAAAGGAAAAGTAACGTTTTTTACAATTTGAGCCTTATTTCGGTAATAAAACAAGTTGTTTTAGGCTAGGCTAACGCCGTTAGCCTAGCGCGACTTATAGCCATAGCTCGGGGCATTCCCCGAGCATGTAATATGCCCCGTGCGGGCTCCAAATAACACAAACTTTAGCACTTTTCAAATCATAGAAGCTCGATGTCTTTAGTCTACCATTTCATTTGAATCAAAAGTGGCCTGTAATCTGAGATTTATCCATAGTTTACAGCTATGCGTTCCATGTTTGGGTCCCGGGAGCTGAGCGCACACTCCGGGCATGCGCCCTGGCGTCCTCATCTACTCGAAACTATGGCTACTGGATACTGCGATGGCCTTTCGAGGAGTTTGACGGAGCGGCATTGGCGTACTTGTTGTGCATTCTGCAGAGTTTGGTTGTTCGTATGAACGACAAAACAGCGTTTTTGGTTTCTTTAATACGACACGAACCGTGTCGTCGGCGTTTGATACTACAAGCAATCGAGGACAACGAAAATTATGAGAATTGGGACCTATACCGCACATGTTTTAATCATGTTCTGCCTTGTTGTTTTTTGTTGCTTGCATCTTTTGTGCCACAAATAAAGGCATTAAGCTATGGGCTCATCGTTCGTTTATGGAAGGTCTGGGGTAGTGAAATTACAACTTAAGTAAATTTCCACACTGATTTTTAATATTTACAAGTTATACAACAGTAAAAAAAAAACACACTCTCTTCTGATACTATAAGGTCACAATAGATAACTCAAAATATTTGTAAAAGTGCCCTCTGCGTCATTTCAAAAGTTTAAAACTCCGTGCACAGCTTCCAGGTGCTGGTAACAACAGGAACATTGAATAATTCCAGAAAAGACTAAATTTACCGCACACTCGCGCACGCACACACACACACACACACACACACACACTTTATTGTGCTAAGAGCAAACAACGCGTTTCGATTTTACCTGGCGAAACGCGTTGTTCGCGCTAAGCCCAATAAAGGAATAAGTAAAGTCAAGCGAGTGTGCGGTAAACTCCTTTTCTGGAATTGCCCTGTGCGTTACGTTCATAGTCCAGATATGGTGGAAGATGGGGCTTGTTGGTGCCGTGAAGTACCGCTGTCCTGAGTCATCGTAATGCGCTCTCCCGGTGTTCTTCTTGGCTGTGGCGTGCGCTGCCCTGGCGTTTTTCCATTTGATTTTGATTTGCTCAGGCGTTCGAACAAAACCTGCCTGCTCCATCTTCAACGCTATCTTCTGATAAAGACTAGCGTTTCTTGTGCGCCGTCTGTCCATAAAGTTTTAAATGTTTATCTCTCGCACCTGGTGCAGCATGAACTCAGTTTCTTAGTCTGTCCCGTGGTGCGTGCTTGTTGATTTCTTCACAGCCATGTTTTCTTCTGAAACAACAATTGGTACTTGGTACTGAGAGGCACCCCCTACGACTCTTACAACTTCCGGGTGAAATTCCTGAAATTCCTGGCGCCCATGCTAATCCGATCCGAAATCGTTCACATGACGACGCCAAGTGGTTTGCTATCGGCCTAGGCCTGGGGTTCCTGGGGGATGGGGCAAACCAATCCCAATCCAAACCAATCCCTGTGCACATGCAGCCGTTACGACCCCAATCACTTTGCAATCGGTTTGGTGTTTTCCATGTGCACGCAGTCTATGCCAGTGGAAATTCACTGTTAAATAAGAGTCATTTGGTGGAAATGTTGTTTGAATAATTCAGATTACATGTAGAGAAACACAAATAATTAAAACTAACATTGATTTAAAAAAACAAACAAACATATTTTTAGTATTATACATTTTATATTTTTCTTTGGGAAGGGCGGCGCCCAAGCACCCCCTGTGGACCAGCCGCCACTGGAACACATTTTTGCATCGTTTTGCTGCTAACAAAACCCTCTTTACTTGATGAAAAGACCATTTGGGTTCTTCTGCTCTCACTGTGTGGAGAAGGGCAGAGCTCACAGCCTCTGCAGATAAGAGCTAAACACCTAATGACAAATGTGTGTCATTTGAAGGCCTGTCACTGCACTACAGTATTATTATATCAGCTTATTTGTTCGAGAAATGGAGGATGGAACAATAGTTTTCTTTGCACTCGTGGGCCACACATATTATACTGTACTATGATTACATTGTAGATCTATGACTAAGAACAAGATAGATAGATAGATAGTCAGAAGCTGAATAAGCTTCACATGACTCTCTCATTTGGGTTTCGAATTTCAATACAGAAATCCAGTTGGTTTAAACCTAAAAGTATGATACTCTCTGGTCCGAATGGTCACTACCTAAACCCCAGCATCTACAGCCAAAAAATGAATCAGTGCACGTGTGATGTGTGCCCTACTGTGTCCAAATAATTTCCCTTGTGGATCAATTACGTTAAAGTCTACGTCTAGTGAAGCATCTGCAGCTCAGTGAGTGAATTCTGGAAGTTTCACATAAGAAATGGCCTGTCCATATACTGAGAATGAGACAAACGTGTATGTGTCCTCTATCTGCAGGTGATTGCTCTGGCAACATAGGTTGAGTTATGATTGTAGTACAGTGGTACCTCACATTACGAATGACCCAACAAACGAAAATTTCAAGTTACGAAACGCCTTCACGGTAAATTTTGGTCTCTAGATACGAAAGAAAAATCAAGTTACGAAACGCGAAATCTCAAAAATTCAAATAATGCGCGCTCAGCCACACACATTATACGCTTTTCTCAGCCTGGATTTAAACTTTTCTCACATTTGTCTCTCGTTTAAACACTCAAACTTTCATAGATTTTCAACAAAATTATTAATAGTGAAGTGTGGTGGGAAGGGGGAGGGGGGAGAAGACTGCGCTCTGACACGTGTGAACGCATGAACGCATGAACGAGACCCATGCAAGAGCCGCGGTGGTCTAGACCTCCTCTAGACCTGACCAGGTCTAGAGGAGGTCTAGAGGAGCCGCGGTGGTCTGGACTAAACCAGGACTAAACCTGGACTAAACCAGGAGGAGCCCGCGGCTCTTGCATGGGTCTCGTTCATGCGTTCATGCGCTCAGACTGCGTGCAGTCCCCTCCTCGCTGCTTTAATCCACCTGGTCTAGTCCTGGTTTAGTCCAGGTTTAGTCCTGGTTTAGTCCAGGTTTAGTCCAGGTTTAGTCCTGGTCCAGTCCAGGGTTAGACCTTGGTCTAGACCTGCTGTCAGCTCCGCGCCGGGTCATGTGCGCTATCACACGTGTCAGAGCGCACTCTTCTCCCCCCTCCCGCTTCCCCCCCACACTTCACTGTTAATACATTTTGTTGAAAATCTATGAAAGTTTGAGTGTTCAAACGAGAGACAAATGTGAGAAACACAGAACACAATGTTACACTATAAAAAAAAGTTACACTATAAAAAAAACTTGGATCGGGGCCTTGGAACGAATCAGGCTTTTTCCATTGAAATAGCTACTCAACTTACGAATTTTTCACGTTACGAAACCACTTCTGGAACGAATTAATTTCGTAAGGTGAGGTACCACTGTACTATGTATTTATTGCAGCACAGTTTTTAAACAATATTGTACATTTGGAAAAGTTTTTTGGTCTATATTTTCTATGGTCTATAGTTTCTTCAGCAATATATCAAACCTCTAAAGGTGATAGGCAAACTTACTTATTGCCTTACTGTGTTACCTGTGCTGACCAGCAGGTGGAGCTGCCAGCGTGTGTGCGTGCGTGCTCACTGGGCTGTGGTTGTTTGTTGAATGTGAGTGAGGGGAGGAGCAGGGGGCGGAGATGGGTGGAGGCACATCTACATTTAAATGGAGCTGACTGTTCTCATGTTAAACAGTGACATGGAGGTACTCATTAGAAAGATAATAATCATTTGTGCCCGTTAAACTGTTTGGCTTCATCCCACCAAAGGGACAGAGGTTGGTGGTTCTACTCCCCGCGGTCATTCGACAAGATAGGCCTGTCACAACCATGATGTTATCAACTTAACATCAATATAAGGAGAACAATACAGAGTTCCCATAGATTGAGTTTAGGCTTAGGCTATGGTGGCACAGGTAATTCTCATTTGAATGTTTGATTTTATACAGTAAAATGTCGCTGTCTAATCTTCTCATTAAGACTGTGCAATTAATTGAATTTTAATCAATAAAGGTTGAGATTTAGTCATTTGTTATCAATGATCTGCTTGCCTCATTTTAAAGAAGAAATATTGTGCTTGGCAGTAAAAACGGGTTGATTGTTAATATGGCATCTTGGAAATAAGCACTTAGAAGAGGACTCCAACATGCAGGAATCACTCAAAACAACTACAACATGCATGGTTAAAAGTTGTGAAGAGTCGATTTTGCAGAATAGAGCTTTCTAATGGAGAGGTCTACAGCCAATCCTCTGTCAAAGTATGTAGTTTGGAGCAGAGGCCAGAGTTTGGAGGAGGAAATTTGACATTTTTTGTGTTAAATGGCACTGATTAAAAGTCTTAAAGGAAAAGTAAAGTTTTTTACAATTTGAGCCTTATTTCGGTAATAAAACAAGTTGTTTTACTCACCCATAGCACTTTGGTGTCATATGGAGGATTTCCGGAGATGTTTTAGATTAGCGTTAGGCTAACGCTGTTAGCCTAGCGCGACGTATAGCCATAGCTTGGGGCATTCCCCGAGCATGTAATATGCCCCGTGCAGGCTCCAAATAACACAAACTTTAGCACTTTTCAAATCATAGAAGCTCGATGTCTTTAGTCTATGATTTTGTGTGGTCAAAAGTGGTCTGTAATCCGAGATTTAGCCATAGTTTCGAGTAGATGAGGACGCCAGTGCGCATGTGCGGACTGTGCTCTCAGCTCCCGGGACCCAAACATGGAACGCAAAGCTGTAAACTATGGCTAAATCTCGGATTACAGGCCACTTTTGATTCAAACGAAATCGTAGACTAAGACATCGGGCTTCTTTGATTTGAAAAGTGCTAAAGTTTGTGTTATTTGGAGCCCGCACGGGGCATATTACATGCTCGGGGAATGCCCCGAGCTATGGCTATAAGTCGCGCTAGGCTAACGGCGTTAGCCTAACGCTAATCCAAAACATCTCCGGAAATCCTCCATATGACACCAAAGTGATATGGGTGAGTAAAACAACTTGTTTTATTACCGAAATAAGGCTCAGATTGTAAAAAACGTTACTTTTCCTTTAAATAAAGTATTATTGTAGTGTTTTTTTTTTTTTTTTAAATAAGATCAAATAAAAATGAAAGATAAAACAGATCCATATGAGGGGAACCAGTTAATATTAGGGAGGCACCGTAATCTATATTCATGGGAAACACTGAGCTCCTTAAATAAAATTCTTCTTTATTCAAGTAATTTTCACTTAAAAATGCAGCATGGAACTTTTCTAGTGGCAGGTTGGCCTCCTGTTTGTCTCCATAGAGATGTGATTACCTTATCTGGAATGTTCCACAGTCCACCTCCACCTCTTTTTAATTTTTAAAAAGTTTTTTTTGAGCAATAAAACCACTTGTAAAGAAATAGATCAATTTCATGCATTACTGTGGAACATTGCAAACATCTCCATGGAGACAAGCAGGTTGTTGACCCTGCACCTGAAAAGTTACATAGTGCACCTTTAAAGCCGCTGTACTTGATTCTACTGTTTTTTTTTTTTACTGGGCTGGATTGGTCTCCATGAAGACAGAAAGGTTTAATGCTATACTGTGAAACATTCCAGACAAAGTAATAACATCTCCATGAAGAAAAACATTTGACGGACCCTATACCAGAAGTTATACAATGCACCTTTAAACTTCTTTTAAACAGTTTGCAGTGGTCCAAAGTTTTTTCTCACTTACCTTATGCATTCTGATCATCCTAATTATTCACCACAATGAGCACAATTAAAGTTTTCGCAGGTTCCAGAGAGCAGAGTTGAAAAAGACACATGAAGTTTTCTATAGTATCCCTCATTGTAATCCAGCAGTGAAGTGAAACAGTCTGTTTGCTCAAAGTCTTACTCACACCAGTGCCTCTGTCCGGAGCTCAGTCCACTGTTCACTGCAGTGTTACCTTAAAGAACACCTGAGCAAATGTCAAAACTCTACAAACACTCTACTAACTCTACTAACAGTATGAATTTTAAAAGATGAAGATTTTGTAAATACTTTTAATTATTTTAAAATGTGTGCCTTGTATGGTATTTTGCATTGAACGTGTGTGTGTGACTCAGGCCCTGTCCCCACGACAACGTTTTTTGGAGGAAACGGAGAAGTTTGTGTGCGTTTGGGCCTGCCGTCCAGACGGCGCCGGCGTTTTTGGGGGCGAGAACGGAGTTTTTCAAAAACGGGTTCCAGAGTGGAGAAGTCGGAGAACGCCCCCCGTTGCGTTGGCATGTGGGCGGCAAAAAAGCGCGGCAGGTGAGAAAAAGCAGCCATCCACCAACGCCATGGCCTTCATCAACAGAAAGGGCAAACATCCCCTCAACATACAAGCGGTGTGTGACTACAGGTACCGGTTTATGGACGTTACTGTGAAGTGGCCTGGCAGTACGCACGACGCACGGGTGTTTGCCAATGCAAAGCTAAACACGTATTTTAAAACTGGAAAGATCCCATCGCTGGAAAGGCAGATAGTGGACAATGAGGAGCCCATACCAATTTGAGTGTGTTGTGTGCTGTAAATAAAGAAAAATAGCAACCATTTGTCTTTTTTATTAAATGAAAATTTACCTTTTACAAACAGGCACATGCAGTATCACACACAAAAATATATAGCTGCCCGTTGTGATGGTCCCCGGTTGTATATTCTCGCCGAAAAGCCAACATAATGTCCGAGTATGTTTAACATTCCCGTAGTAAGATCCAAACAAGCATTTTGCCTAAATAACACGAGCAAGGTTAACGAGAGTTCTACTTGTTAATGTCTATCTAATAAAACGATAGCAAGTAATACTAACTATCGATTTATAGGCAAAAACTCTGCTCACGCAGCGCAAATCTTCGTTCTGTGGCGTCTGTCTATGTTAGGGACGGTCAGCATTTTCACATTACCGGAGTGAGTCCCTGCTACATTGGTGGAGCAGGGGGACAAAATATATTCGCTTGTGTTGACGGCCCCTAAAGTACACGTGTTTGCTTGTTTATGAAAGAGAAAGGACTTTCTGCGCATGTGCTCTTTGTAGTCTTGCGTTACCGGTGGCTCTGGCTCTTTCCGGTTTACAGCGCCACTTATCGGTGTGACATATGTACTACATCGTTTTCACTCAGCGCTCCGTGCTCATCTTGACGCGAAGGCTTTCTGATCCAACACATGTGTGGACGAGACTTTTTTTCACCCCGGGTAAAAAAAAAAAACAGGAACGTTGTCGTGGGGACAGGGCCTCAGTGAGAGTGTTTTTATCTGTGTTCCTGTGTGGTGTGAGAATGTGTCAGTGTGAATGTTTTTTATTGTTGATTGAGAAAATAGTTACTTTTCATGTTTGAAATCTTATGTTTAATTTCATTTTTGGTATATTTTACTGTTATTTTGTGAAAGAGCTACAATTGCGTTGCTTGTTTGGGGAAAGGGAACTTGTTTATGTAATACATTTGAAATATATTGTACAATATGATCGTATTGTATTGAATCGAAAGTGCACTATATGGAAAAATGCATCGTATCGTGACCTATGTATCAAGCTATGGTATTTATGTATCAAGTATTGGTAACTTCTCACCGATACTTGGCCCAATATACTTTCAATGTCACAATAATAAAAACATTTTTTTAAGCCCCAGTGTGTAGGATTCGTGGCGCATAGGTGGATGGTGCTATTGCACTTTCTGTTTTAGCTACGGCAGACCTCGAGGGTCACCTGGGCGCGGTCCCGTTTTTTTTTTTTTTTTTTTCTTTTCTCATGAAAACACACATTCCCGATCATGTACCATGACACTCTACACATCAAATGAAACCTTACAGTCTCCTCTTTTTGACTATGCAATTCATTTCCCTGCACAACAATCACTCCCCGAGCACATGGGGCTTTTATATGGAAAAGCACAAAACGAGGTTAGCTTACCTTAGAATGCTTTGCACAGGTCAAACTCTGTATTTCACCATAAACTTGCTCTCAATTTGTCCGTAAGGATCCAGCGAATAAAATCCAGTAAAACAATTTAGTCCAAAACACGTGTTAGATCCATTACGACGTCTGATCCGGCAGCATGCTTGTGTTGTTTACCCAAAACCACGAGCCTTGCCGAAGGCGAAGGCGGAGCCCAAATGTCCTTCTGCGGCTCTCGTAGTCAAAATGGCTGCCTCTGCATGGGGAAGATCCCCCTTTTATGTGACTATATCTAAGTCCAAAAGAATACTTTGATTTCATGATGGAAGTGAAAAGGCTTGGAAAACAATGTATTTTTGAATGGGTATCTTCAATTTCAGTAATTAACGGGTAAAAAATCTTACACACTGTCCCTTTAACTAGTTTTCAGATTCCAAAATGTGATGATGCCATAGTCCCAGATGGGGTGCATGATCCAGATTTCCCCATTGATTACATTGTACTTTGCCATAAAATATCCAAGAACGCACTGTATTATAACATAATTTTTTATTTTAACCATTTTAATTCTAGCTACCCCCCATCTGTATTAAATAATATTGTCCTATAGAATGTTGTGATGTCTGAAACCCAACAATAAGTTAGAAACTGAACAATTGATGCTTATTGACACCTATTGTTATAAGCACAGTTTATCTTATTGAACTACAATTTATGACCACATGTAGATCAAATGATGTATTGAAAAAAAAAACTGCAAATGATTTTATGATCCAATAAGAATTAGCTACTTTTTTTTTCATTAAGAAGAAGAAGCGACTTTATTGATCTCACACTGGAGAATTTTTTCTCTGCATTTAACCCATCCCGTTATGTGTGGGCAGCACATTACTGCGCCCGGGGACCATCTTCCATGATCTTTTTGCTTCGGCTTGGTCAGGACCTAAGCTGGAGGATTTTACCTATGGTGCATGTTTTGGGTTGATGGGGTTGATCCCGGAGGAAACCCATCCAGACACGGGGAGAACATGCAAGCTCCACACAGAAAGGCCACTCAGCCAAACATATATAAACTACTATAAGACCAAGGCAGTACAAAACTAAAGCTAATAATAGGCAACCAAAACTATCCATTATACCTGTACTAATTACTTAACTATAACCCCGTCAAACTCCTTATCATCCTTATCATTATCTCTCTCAAATATGTGTTATCTCAAAGCAGGGCCCTAATTTCCTTGTGCCTGGAGTGATGCGATTGAAATGTGGCCTGTCCCAAACCTGCACTTAGATACAGATAAGATCATGAGTTTACAATACGGTGAGGGCGAGGGCTGGAGGGAGGGAGTTTTCATAGTCATCATAGTCATAGTCATAGTTTGCATTATTGTCAAAAAACAACCATATGTACATGTACAGTACATAGAGTGAATTCGAAATTTTGTTTCCCCACTAACCAGGCAGGACAGTGATAGAGTGGGTAGGGGAGGCCGCCGACTGGCAGATGCACAGTGGAAAAGATGCAAAACAATCAATGACAATTATTCACAACATGTAATGACAGAAAAACAATTGGACAGGTAACATACAGTGTTTTTTTCTTTGGCGACAAAAAGGAAGAGTAGGGCAGGGATCAGATCAGAAATCAGTGAAATTGATTGAAATTGAGAGCAGAGAGCAGACCTTTCTAAAAAGACAGGGAAATGTTTACTTAATCATGTCAGTGTGAATAGTCCGAATAGTGTGTGCCACTGTTTTTGTAGAGTTCATCTGTGGCATTGGGAGTGTTCTTGCAAGGAAGCCAAGTCAAAACAAAGATAACCGTGGAGACAGATTTTCACAGGAGACAGGACAGATTTGCAGGGCATTAGTTTAGCATGATGAAATACATTTTAGAAACCCAGGTGAGCGAGCAATTTAGCTGGAGCCCTGGTTATGCCAAACCCCTATCTTCATATCTCCATGAAGATTCGTGAAAGACCTTATTAGTTCCTCTTGGCGCACAGACTGCGCTGCGTTGCCTTTGCACAGTTCTCTAAGCATGCCCGCGATGATATCCAAACGTCGAGATGTTTCCTTCGGTTAAAACCCTTCCAAAAGGTGTCACTTTCTGATGAACTCCTTTCACGAGATCTCCCACGGCTTCACAGTGGCTCGAAATTACTGCAGACAGCTTGGGGGACTCTTTACTTGCTGCCAGCTTACAAATTTTGCGATAGATCATGGACAATCCCAGGCCAACAGATGTCCAGCTATCAGAAATCCGAATATGTAAATATCCTCCACATCCTCCAGGTACATTGGTGCCAAACATACGACTTGCCACGCATTATAACGAGTCCCTCACATATCCAGCAGCAAAAGTACCGTCCTGACACACCGCTTCTCCCGGAGCGGCACTCCGTGAAAAAAAGAGTTTTGACTTCTCAGTAAAAAAAAAACACTGAAATCTCCTGTCACTGTGATGGATGAAGGCGTTTACATACATGTGATCTGAGCTGAGACACTAGTAGTAGAAGTAGAAGTAGTAGTAGTTGTAGTAGTAGTAGACCTTTATGGAAATTAAGTGTTCTAAATCATATTACTCGTGCGATACAAAATGTGTACGAAGTGAATTGAGAGAAATAGTCAAAGTTTTAGTAAATTCCAATAATATTACTCAAGTTGAACTAAAAGGGGTTGTAAAAAAAGTAGTAAATCGATTGTAATGTAAGTAGGGTGACCGCCGGCATGAAACAGGAAAGGAGGACACTTGTGTCCAAAAAGGAGGACAAAGGCCCTAAATTGAGGACACCTTGTTTTGTTTTGTTTTTTCCTCGGGGAAGGGGAACGGTCAAGAAAAACAACTTATGAATAATGTATGAAGTCAACATATATTTATTAACATGGAACACCCATCAAAAAGAAAAATGTGGCAAATTATGGTCAAGATGATATGAACAAAAAACAATATCATCACTAATTCACTGAAAAAAGTCTTTGCCATGCCATCATATGCCATGGCAAACTAGTAGTTCTGCATTTCACTTTTAAGAGGTAAGATCTCGCTACCTGGATTTGTGTAATTCGCACAAAATCCCCAAAATATTATTTGCAATTATGAAAGCCGTAATGTAAATATTGTAACGTATTTTAACTGTCTACATTGAGAGGAAACGTAAGCGAAACCTGTTACGCATGGCACTAAAGAAAACAACATTTTAAGGGACAGTAATAAGGCGATGAAGATGGAAGAAGGAGCCAAGTTGCACCTCAAAGAGTGGCTGATAGCGCAGTTAGAGAGCGGACAATACGCGGGGCTGACGGGCTGGATCAGCTGCACGCATCGCGAATGTTTGCATACGACACAACATCGCAGAGTAGCAAGTGTAAATAATGGGTGGGGATTTATGACGATTTATGCAACAGTCCGAAAGGAGGACAAAATGTAAAAAAGGAGGACACATGACAGACGGCCGGACAGACAGTTCTAAAACCGGACTGTCCGGACGAAATCCGGACGAATGGTCACCCTAAATGTAAGTAAAGTAAGTGAAAGTAAAGGTAACACTTTAGTTTAGGGACCACATATTGATATCTGGTAAATAGTAAAATGCATAATAAGTGCTTATTACATCTTTGTATTTATAAAGTACTTTCAATTAATTTATGTCTAAGACTGTATTTTGCCAGTATTAAGCTGGTACCTATTTTCTTTCCATTGAAGTGGTGGGTGTTTCTGTACATGCGGTGAAATCGTAATAAGCATGTTTGATAAATTAGCACACCAATTATCTTTTTTTTAATTTTTTTTTATTAGCGATTATTATGTGGTCTCTAAAATAAAGTGTCACCAAAGTAAAATAAAATTATTTCACTTGGCCTGAATTTCACTTGGCCTGAATATATTTTCACTTTGTCTGGAATGTGACACAGTATGACGGTAAACTTTTGGTTTTATATGTGTTTAATTACTGTTACACTGGAAAAATGTGCATTTTTACTTTGCAGAGGACCTGTAACTTGGTCTGGTGATGTCCTCCGCCTAGCTTCATAGATCAGGTTTAATTTTAAACAAAAATGTGAAATTTCTTCATAACATTACTCGGGTAAATGTTTAATAGATTTTTGCTCACTCCTGCCCACCTCTGGTTTGGGGTCTCTCAAAAGGGCAGAGAAAACAGCAAAGAAAAGTGTTTATTTACTGTGATTGTCATTGACACCTCTTGTTAATAGCCCAGTTTCACTTTGTGTATTTCACCTTCAAACAGACACACATTTAGGAGGATTTGTCGCTGTCTAGTGCAAAGTGTAAGATTCATTCTGCATTTCAAACAGCTATAATAATCTAAGACCATGTTTCAAATACACAACATGATTCATTGATTCAGTACAAATATATTAGAGTTATTTTACAATTCCTATTTCAAACACTTTTGAAACATTAATACAAATATTTATCATTCAAAAGAGTGTGCAATATACATTGGTACAGATAGTTTTATCATTTTTATTTAATTATTTAATTCACATTAGTCACTTTTTTCTAATCTGTCGTATCAAAAAGTGGACAGGTATTTTTCTATATACCAGCCATTGATGTTATTAAGTTTTTAATCCGCTAGCTGGGTGGGTTCTGTTTAATGCTTATAAGCCTATAGCAGGGAGTAATAAGATGTTAATAACACTGTTTAGCCTTGTGTATTACACCTTCAAACCATTGGCACATTTAGGGAGATTTGTCATTGGCAAGTGCAAAGTTTGTGCTTCAATTTGCATTTCAAACAACTCTGACCAGCCATAACCAAAGTCCAAATACGCAATACACATTTCTTGCAAATTAAACATTAACAGTGGCCCCATAGTCATGTTTGTATTGTATTTGTATTTCTTCCCTGTTCTCTCTTTAAATCCTTAAATAAAGCTTTACGCTTTTCTTTTTGAACAATGAAATGTAATAAAATGAAACTGAAATGCTTTCACAGTTAAAGAAAGGGTAATATGCGAAATAGACTTTATTGAGCTTTCTATAATGCCGTTCATCAAAAACATGCCTGAAGTGGTTTTACATATCATCTGTGCATGTTTGAGTAACCTACTGATCTCTATGTTGGTGTGTCAGTCACTGAAGACAGCAGTGATGTGTGTCTGTGATTGTTATTGACACCTTTTGTTAATAGCCTGGTTTAAGTTTGCATATTTCACCTTGAAACAGACACGTCGATGCGGTGCAATTCCACCCATTCCAGCTCCCACAGACACAGCTGTTGTGTTCTTGGGCAAGACACTTAAAGGAAAAGTAACATTTTTAGTATCAGTAACAATCTGAGCCTTCTTTCGGCAATAAAACAAGTAGTTTTACTCACCCATAGCAGTTTGGTGTCAATTGGAGCAGTATCGCAGAACTTATGTTGAGCCGTTCTGTTCTACTAATGATCCCGTATCCGTTAGCGTGAGTGCTCGGGGCACTGATTTGCGGTGTCCAAATAACACAAACTTTAGCACTTTTCAAATCACAGAAGATCACTGTGTCAGGGTAGACTTTTAGTAGATTCCAAAACGGCCTGAAACCCGATATCGCAACAGAAAAGTAAAGTTCAGAGCGGTGTTAGCTTCTTTCGGACTAGTGGTGTTTACAAAACGGCTGAGTTCACGCATGCGCACTGTCCTCTCTGATGACGTCATCAAATGAAACTATAGCTGCATATCGGGTTTCAGGCCGTTTTGGAATCCACTAAAAGTCTACGCTGACACAGCGATCTTCTGTGATTTGAAAAGTGCTAAAGTTTGTGTTATTTGGAGACCGCAAAGTAATGCCCTGAGCACTCACGCTAACGGATACGGGATCATTAGTAGAACAGTACGGCAACATAAGTTCTGCGATACTGCTCCAATTGACACCAAACTGCTATGGGTGAGTAAAACTACTTGTTTTATTGCCGAAAGAAGGCTCAGATTGTAAAAAAACGTTAATTTTTCCTTTAACCCACCTCACTCCCAGTGCCTGCGTACATGGGTGTGTGAATGTGTAAGTGGCTCCTTGATGTAAAGAGATAAAAATATGACCATTGACATTGCAGGTTTGTTAAAAGTAAAAAAAAAAACTAGTGTCAACACTAGACATTTATTTGTATCTAGTATAAAAGAATGTTTAGAATTATACTAGATTGATCATATTATTTTGTGTTGAAATGGCAGTTTATTGTCTAAAAGCTTTTATTTATACTGTCATTGTGGTATCAAAACTGGTATTATCTAGTACCCTTTTTCTTAGTATTAAAATTGAGATGGAATTTTTAATATTGTGATAACGCTAGACAGAATACAAAACATAGAACACTAACTATTATATAACTATTTTAATAACATGATCTACTTCTTCCATAAACTGAAGACTTCCCAGCACTGTTCCACGACTTCAATCCCTGTTATAATTCAACTAAAAGCTCAAATGTGCTCAAATGTTTCAAACGTGCTTGTGTCAGACTGAAATCGGCTGCACAAATACTCGCTCCACTTTTCCCGTTCTCCTGTGTGACGTGTGACAGTTTCTGGAGCGGATTTCAAAGGCCTGTAGTGTTTTAACATGGTGTTTGGTTTAATCTGCGAACAATTTGCAAATGAGGAACTAAAAAGAAAGAAAGAACAGTGTGGTCTTTCATCTAAATGAGCCAGAGTGACTTTTTGTAGACTTCTGGGAAAGCCGTAGTGCATTTGAATTTTACACCGACATAATGCAGACACAATATACAAGGAATGCACTAAGGAATCTGATTCTGTGAGTTAAAAGTGCTTGGTTTGTAAGCCTTTAGTCGTTGATAGTGTCTTAGCCGACCAAAATTTTTATTAAAAATTGGAGAAGTTAGAGAGTGAGTTACTTGAAGATTTGGTATTTTTGGGTATTTCTATGTTAAAAGGTCATATTCAATCAATCAATCAATCAAACAATATTTATAAAGCGCTTTTCATACAAAAATGTAACACAAAAGGCCTTACAGTGGTTAAGGATTAGAAGATTGACTTTTATTGATCTCACACAGGAGAAATTGTTTCTACATTTAACCCGGGGACCATCCCAATGATTTAGGCTTGGTCAGAACCCAAGCTGGAGGATTTTACCTATGGTTGGTGGGGGAAACCGGAGTGCCCGGAGGAAACCCACCCAGATACGGGGAGAACATGCAAACTCCACACAGAAAGGCTCGGGCGACCCGAACCTTCTTGCTGTGAAGCATGAGTGCTAGCCACTCAGCCAAACAAAAAAACAAAAACAAAAACAGACGGACAAACAGACAGGACAAAAGTCTAGAATCTATAATGCAGCATGAAAAGTCCCTCAGTCGTCCAGGTAGAATCCATGATAACAGGAGAAGTTCAATTTGTCAACTGGACAAAGTTTGTTTGGTTGAAAACCTTGAAAACCTTGAAAACCTTTTTAGAGCTGACGAAGCCTCTCGGATGAGCGGCGAAAGGTTTTCAACCAAACAAACTTTGTCCAGTTGACAAATTGAACTTCTCCTGTTATCAATCTATAATGCAGTTAAAAAGAGCATCCATTGGCCTGGTGTCACCAGGAGACACGGCGATGTAAAGCTGTGTATCATCTGCATAGCTGTGGAAGTTGATTCCATGTCTCCTGATGACGCCGCCAAGGGGGAGCATGTACAAGTTGAAAAGTACAGAGCCTAAAATGGAACCCTGGGGGACACCACATGTGATTTTATGGATCTTGGAGGAGTATGTGTCCACACTCACCATAAATGTTCTGTCTGTGAGACGTGAACCATTTGTGAACAGCACCAGAGAGGCCGAGGTGTTTTAGGCGAGTTAAAAGAATAGTGTGGTCTACTGTGTCAAAGGCAGCGCTCAGATCCAGCAGAATCAACACAGTCACCTTTTGAGAATCACAATTTCTTCTAAAGTCATTTAAAATCTTTGCCAAGGCAGTCTCGGTGCTGTGGTTCACCCTAAAACCAGACTGAAATTTTTACAAAATGTGATCATCTAGAAATTCATTAAAGACATTCATAAAGACAAGTTTCTCTAAAATCTTATGCGATATTCCACAGTATGACTATGGTATAACTGTATCTACCTACATTCAATTCCAAGTGTATTTTTGCCAAACAATACTTGGTTTAGTAGAGTTACATACTTGTCTTCATGGAGATTACTATGTCTTTGAACATTCCAGCCAAACCACCAACACCTCCATGAAGAAAACAAGGTTCTGGGCCATCCACTTAAAGGTGTTATCATGATATAAAATTTCAAACTCAATTGTGTATTCATCAGGAATTCACTCAATACACAATCTCGACACCACAGCATTAAATGGTAGTACTTTTTTTTCTATTCCCATCTGGTGTTATCTGTGTAATCCCTCAGTGGTCCAGGTAGGTTCCATATTATCTAGTTAAGATACTAGTTTGAATATCAATAATTGATATCAGATACTAATTATTAGTGTCTGATTTTGATATTTTGACAAACCTACCACTTAAAAACTTGCAAAAGGTTCAAATGTGCCTATAAATGTCTTGGTTGATGTTAAGGAAATGGCACGTAATGGCCATGTCAGCGGCACATTCATTAAAAAATATGGTAATTATTATATGAAAACCAGTAAAAAATATCTTAATACAAGCCAACCTTTTTCTAAACTTATCAGAACTACTCAAACAAGATCTATCATGAATGTTATTTTAACCCATGGAGACATTTGTTTGTGTTTTCCAGTCAGTAGTTAATTGGATAGCGATTGGTTGTCACTCATGTGTGAAACCTCCTCCTCTTCTGTGTTTATTCTCCATGTTTGATGCCCTCGGATCACTTCTCGTCAAGTGGAATCATCACCAGTGTGTCACTCTGTGTGTGTCTGTGAAAACACAAAGAAGAGAAACCAGGAGCTTGTACATGCATTTGGAATATTAGGAGTAGATTTGTCTTGTACAATGAACACTGTTAATATGTCCATCCATCCATCCATTTTCTTCCGCTTATCCGGGGCCGGGTCGCGGGGGCAACAGTCTAAGCAGGGACGCCCAGACCTCCTTCACCCCGGACACTTCCTCCAGCTCCTCCGGGGGGACCCCAAGGTGTTCCCAGGCCAGCCGGGACACATAGTCCCGCCAGCGCATCCTGGGTCTTCCCCGGGGCCTCCTTCCGGTGGGACATGCCCGGAACACCTCCCGAGGGAGGCGTCCAGGAGGCATCCGAAACAGATGCCCGAGCCACCTCAGCTGGCTCCTCTCGACGTGGAGAAGCAGCGGCTCTACTCCGAGCTCCTCCCGTGTGACTGAGCTCCTCACCCTATCTCTAAGGGTGCGCCCAGCCACTCTGCAGAGGAAACTCATTTCGGCCGCTTGTATCCGCGATCTCGTCCTTTCGGTCATTACTCAGAGCTCATGACCATAGGTGAGGGTAGGAACGTAGATTGACCGGTAAATTGAGAGCTTCGCCTTTCGGCTCAACTCCCTCTTCACCACAACGGTCCGGTATTTTAAGCCATTATTTATTATCTTGTTTTATTGCATGCTACATTTTCCTGCTGTTCTTGATCTGGGCGTTGCACTGTGGGACTAATAAAGGCATATCTTATCTTATCTTGTAGTAGTAGAAGGCAGGCTTGTCAAAAGTATCGAAAATCAGATACTAATCGATACTAAATATAAAACTAATATAGAAAACAGATACTCGTTTGAGCAGGTATTACTACTAAAGTCACATTTACAGGACAGAAATGAACCTGTATCAGAAGTATAAGAGCACATAGACCAGGGGTTGCTCCGGAGCACTCTTTGATCCCTCTGATGCGGCTCAGTAAAGCGGTCCCTCGTTTATCACGGGGGGTTACGTTCTAAAAATAACCCACGACAAGCGAAATCTGCGAAGTCGTCAGCTTTATATTTTACAATTATTCTCCATGTTTTAAAGCCCCAGTGTGTAGGATTCGTGGCGCATAGGTGGATGGTGCTATTGCACTTTCTGTTTTAGCTACGGCAGACCTCGAGGGTCACCCGGGCGCGCTCTCGTACCTGCGCACGAGCCGCGCGCTGCTACTGTATAAATAAAACGCGGTCCCGGTTATTTTTAATTTTTTTTCTTTTCTCATGAAAACACACATTCCCGATCATGTACCATGACACTCTACACATCAAATGAAACCTTACAGTCTCCTCTTTTTGACTATGCAATTCATTTCCCTGCACAACAATCACTCCCCGAGCACATGGGGCTTTTATACGGAAAAGCACAAAACGAGGTTAGCTTACCTTAGAATGCTTTGCACAGGTCAAACTCTGTATTTCACCATAAACTTGCTCTCAATTTGTCCGTAAGGATCCAGCGAATAAAATCCAGTAAAACAATTTAGTCCAAAACACGTGTTAGATCCATTACGACGTCTGATCCGGCAGCATGCTTGTGTTGTTTACCCAAAACCACGAGCCTTGCCGAAGGCGAAGGCGGAGCCCAAATGTCCTTCTGCGGCTCTCGTATTCAAAATGGCTGCCTCTGCATGGGGAAGATCCCCCTTTTATGTGACTATATCTAAGTCCAAAAGAATACTTTGATTTCATGATGGAAGTGAAAAGGCTTGGAAAACAATGTATTTTTGAATGGGTATCTTCAATTTCAGTAATTAACGGGTAAAAATCTTACACACTGTCCCTTTAAGGCTGTAAACGCCTCACCACACACATTCTACACTTTTCTCACACTGGAATTAACGTTTACTCACATTTCTCTCTTGTTTAAACACTCAAACGTTCGTAGATTTTCAACAAAAAAGCACAGTATTATATAACGAAACCAAAGTGTATTCCGCGTGTACTTCTCAGTTCTTATGACCGCTTCGCTGTGGCGGGAGAAAACTTGTAAACATACAGCACTTCAGAGCCACACTGCGATCGAGCGTTTATATAAATCTGGCAAACTGAACGCATTCTGTACAGGAGACACGGAGGTGAATGACTGATGAAGTCCCTTAGCCAATCAGAACGCAACAATGCGCGTTGATACACTATTAAAAAAATTGGAATAAAAATCTGTGAAACATCGAGGCCACAAAAAGTGAACCACGATATAGCGAGGGACCACTATATTTAATTAAAATGTATTTTATTTTAGTTCATTCATTTTCAAAATGTAATTCTACGGCATAAAGGCAAAAAAGACGTTATATGCAGTGTTTTTTAAATTTGTGTTTTCTTTACTGTGTGAAACAGGTCCAAATGGCTCTTTAAGTGGTAAAGGTTGCTGACCCCTGACATAGACTATATGCTATAAAACTATGGAACCTACCTGGAAGATTGAAGAATTACACAGATATAAGAATACATAGTAAAATAAAAGAAAGTACTGTGATTTATTTTTGAAAATCACATTCTATTGTCTAAATAAAGAGTCCTTTTTATGATCATAGTGGTATCAGAATTGGTATTTAGTATTGAGTCTATTCCATAGTATTGAAATCACGTTTGAAACACTTTAAAGGTCCCATGAAATGAAATTTTCATGAAATTTTCATGAAATTTTCACTTTCTGAGGTTTTTGAACGTTAATGTGAGCTCCCCTACCCTGTTTAGCCCCCCCCCCCCCCATGGTTAAAAGTTGCGAAATGTCTAAACTGAGCATTTGCGATCCTTTTCTGCGTTAGAAAAAATCTGAGCTCAAACGGGCGATTTTGAACAAGGAAACTTATTGACGTCAGATCGAAAAAAGAAATGCAAATGCAGCTCCACCCCCCGTCTGTCTGTACTCAGCGTCTCTGTAAATCACGCCCAGAGAGTTTGGACTGCGAATGCGCTAGGCAATGCGAAATGCGTTTTTTTATTTGCCTGGAGGCACGTCCGAGTGTTTCTAGGCTCGGAAGTCCTTTATCTGAGCCTCTGGACCTTTGAACAGCAGTGGTTTAATTTTATTTTCTGTGTTTTTTTTTCAATGGAACGCTTCAAATCTCTCCCCCCGTGCAAAAACACGGAAATGGATCAGCTGAGAGCTCAGAGCGAGAGCGGAGAGTTTGGCCACGCCCCCGCCCTCTACTATAGGCCATCTCATTTCTCCTCATTTGCATTCAAGCAACAACGCCCATAATGGCCTGTTCAGAGAGAGAAAAAATACTCTTTCTCATCTTATCTCTGTTTCTCATTCACTGAGTGTTGATTTTGAAGAAGGATTCATTTACAGTATTAGGGAACCATTAAGGAGCCATATAAAAGCATCAAGAAGTACCATGTCATGGGATCTTTAATTACTAGTAGTGGTAGTGTTCTGCCAAAGGGGTTAATGCAATTGTCTGTACCCACTGGAAAAATAATAATAAATCATATTTATTATAATAGTCAAGCTAAAATCCTGAATCCAGATGTCTTTTTCTAGAATCTTCCTGTTCTGCAGTGCAGTGTATGAATGTGAATGACAGTCTCATGTGTCTGAATCACACTGTGTCATGCTGCTGGTTATAGAGCGCTTACACAAACAATAGAGTTACACACAGTTATACATGGTCACACAGAGTTATACAATCTGTTCCTAACCTAAAGTGGTCTCATTGTTTTTCAGTCTGAGTCTGAGCAGGAAGAGGAGTCGACCGGCAGTATGGGCTCAGCGGCTGTGGCTGTAAGTTTTTCAGAATACTCCATAGTTATTCTAGGGTACAGCGCTTTATTCATTACATTATTCATTCACTTCCTATTTTTAATTATGGCAAACACATTGTATCAGTAGAACTCTAATGCTACGTTTATACGGCGACGATCAAAACAGAAGACGCAAAAGTGCCGTCTCGTCTTCAATTTTTTATCCGCGTTTATACGAAGACGCAAAAGTGGACGCAAAAGCCAGTGAAGGGAGGCGCTGGACTGAAAAAAAACCAAAACAAAACATCACAACAGCGTCAAGTTACATTTCTAACCACGACTGTCCCGGAAAAGAGAAAGGTAAAACTTCAAAATAAAATGTTCTAGTTGCGTTTTAAATGAGTTGTTAAGTTCCGCTCCAAACATTTCAATGACTTGTATTTTTGTTTACATGTTTTTGAATATTGTACTGAAAATAGTGACATTACAGGAGGATTACAGTGAATTAGAAAATATAAAATCACATGGGGTTTTACATTTGAAGTGCCTCATGCGGAAGTCGCTTGTCTTGGCGTCTGTGTGGCTGTGAGAGTGTGACAAAGATTGTACGGGAAAAAGAGAAAAGACCGTAGACGTGTGTGGGTGCGATTTATACAATTCTTGAAATGACTCTTGTATGTTGACTAGAGCTGCTGGTATCAAGGTATGCCGCATCTATGTGACGTAAACGCGTACGCGACGTGAGCAGATCTGACCAGTTTTGCGTCTTGGGCAGTTTACACGGAGACGCTACAGCGGAGCGTATTTAACTTTTCCACTCTGGAGGGTGGTTTCAGATTTTTGCGTTTTTAGGCCCCAAAAACGGCGTCACCGTGTAAACGAAAGGCACTTCTGATAAAATATTTTGTCGTTTTTACCCATAAGCGTTCTCGTGTAAACGGGCCTTAAGTCCAACCATAACCTATCACTCACGCACCACATTCATAGGGAAGATGGATCAAGATATTCTGCCGAGATACGCATTGGTACTCATTTGAACAAGTAATACTGGGGGGATTATTTACTCATAGGTCATTTGGTCATCATTATTGGATTCTTCTTTGTGCATTTAAACCCACTGAGTGAGCCTTGTACCTGCGCTTCAGCTGGACCCCGTGGAGAAAGAGTGGATCTACTCTGCAGCTGGAGCCAGAGTCCCAGACCTGTCCCATCTGCTCAGACAGGACCCCACTCTCGCCAACAAGAAGGTAGCTCAACCATTATCTCACAGATTAGCAGGGTTGTCAAAAGTACAGGGAATCAGATACTAATTGAATTTAACTGAGTAAAACTAATACTGAAACTAGATACTCATTTGAGAAGGTATCGATAGTAATGAAGTCACATTCACAGGACAGAAACGAAGCTTTCCTGAATATCTTTAGAATGATCTGTAGCTCATAGGAATAGAAAGTACTATGATTTAATGTTGAAAATCACATTCTATTGTCTAAATTAAGTTATTTTTTTTAAATTATCACTGGTATCACCATTGGTTATCAAGTAAATTTTTTGGTATTGAAAATTGAGGTTGAAATTGTATTGCTCAGAGGGATTGGGTAAATTACACTGGCTGTCTTAACATGTACACTATCAGCATACAGTGGTACCTCACCTTACGAATGACCCAAAAAACGAAAATTTGAAGTTACGAAACGCCTTCACGGTAAATTTTGGTCTCTAGATACGAAAGAAAATTCAAGTTACGAAACGCGAAATCTCAAAAATTCAATTAATGCGCGCTCAGATGCACGCCCCGAAACGTAAATACACTTTATCAACACACACGGGGTTAGGTTCCAGAGGTGGCCCGCGGTGGGAGAGGTCCGCGAGGTAGGACAACTTTGTATTTTGCAATTGTGCTACATGTTTTAGGGCTGTAAATGCCTCACCACACACATTCTACACTTTTTTCTTGCATTTCTCTCTCGTTTAAACACTCAAACTTTCATAGATTTTCAACAAAATTATTAACAGTGAAGTGTGGGGGGAAGGGGGAGGGGGGAGAAGACTGCGCTCTGACACATGTGTGATAGCGCAGCATGACCCGGCGCGGGGCTGCCAGCAGGTCTAGACCTGGACTAAACCAGGACTAAACCAGGACTAAACCAGGACTAAACCAGGACTAAACCAGGACTAAACCAGGACTAGACCAGGTTGATTAAAGCAGCGAGGAGGGGACTGCACGCAGTCTGAGCGCATGAACGCATGAACGAGACCCATGCAAGAGCCGCGGTGGTCTAGACCTCCTCTAGACCTGACCAGGTCTAGAGGAGGTCTAGAGGACTAAACCTAGACTAAATCAGGAGGAGCCGCGGTGGTCTAGACCACCGCAGCTCCTCCTGGTTTAGTCCAGGTTTAGTCCTGGTTTAGTCCAGACCACCGCGGCTCTTGCATGGGTCTCGTTCATGCGCTCAGACTGCGTGCAGTCCCCTCCTCGCTGCTTTAATCCACCTGGTCTAGTCCTGGTTTAGTCCTGGTTTAGTCCAGGTTTAGTCCTGGTCCAGTCCAGGTTTAGACCTTGGTCTAGACCTGCTGTCAGCCCCGCGCCGGGTCATGCTGCGCTATCACACGTGTCAGAGCGCAGTTTTCTCCCCCCTCCCCCTTCCCCCCACACTTCACTATTAATAATTTTGTTGAAAATCTATGAAAGTTTGAGTGTTTAAACGAGAGACAAATGTGAGAAAAGTTTAAATCCAGTCTGAGAAAAGCGTATAATGTGTGTGGCTGAGCGCGCATTATTTGAATTTTTGAGATTTCGCTTTTCGTAACTTGAATTTTCTTTCGTATCTAGAGACCAAAATTTACCGTGAAGGCGTTTCGTAACTTGAAATTTTCGTTTGTTGGGTCATTCGTAAGGTGAGGTACCACTGTATTAGGATTAATCATGTACTGATACTGTTTCTAAAAGTAAATGCATGAAACTAAACCAAGTATACCAAGATAAAGTGTTGATACAGAATTTCAATACTATGTCAAAAGAAACACAGATTAGATATTAGATACTAGGTTGTCTCTTAAATTAAGTATCTTTAGGATTATTGCGTCGTCTCTGATCAAGACAATTCTAAAACTATTCAGGAAAGGTCATTTTTTTCTATTTATTTTTTCTTTTTAGCTGCTTGTTTTCATGCTTGTTTTTACAGCTTAGGTGTCGACTAAACAGTTTTTGTACATGTCACATTAATCATGCTTTTCTTTCATATTCTTTCTATGTGGAAATCCAGGACTTTACTTCAGTGAGTATCTTTTTTTATTTTTCGCTATAACTTAATGTTATTTGTAGCCTACTATCAACTTGACTAATGTGTTCTTTTCCTTTCTCACACTGTGTCTGCTGACTTGACTGAACATGGCTTTGTTTCTCAGGGGGTGAGTTAATGCAGTTTGTTCTATTCTTTCACTATGTGCAAATGAATACAAATATGAACCATTTTTACTCTACAAAAGAAGATTTAAGGCAGAAATGTACTGATTTCACTGTGGAGAGATTCACTTATTATAGTAGTCTTTAAAGGGATATGCCACCCCCAGGTCAAACTTGGGCATCTCCCCACAGTCCAGAGACTAAAATAAGTGGTGGAAAGCATTTTTCTGGTGACGCAGCCATTGTCCAGGTCTGTCAGCACTGACCGCCGCGGTATCTGCAGCTACTCCGCGTTAGACTGGGGTCTAACGTCGCCAGAGAAGGATTTCGGCCAAAAGGAATTAATTTGCTCGATGCGTTTCCCAATTATTTTCTGTGTAGTGCGCATTCATATCGAGTGAGAGCTTGACTTGGTCATTTTGGGTGGGAACTATTTTTCAGTAACAGCGTAACAGCGGAACTCCCTTCCTGGTGCGTAACTGGGATTCCCCTGTCAGCGTGGTGTGTGCTTCGGCTGTCTTTCTCCACACTGAAAAATAGTTCCCACCCAAATTGACCAAGTCAAGCTCTCTGAAAAGAGATGGCCTATAGTAGAGGGTGGGGGCGTGGCCAAACTCTCTGCCCTCAGCTCTCAGCTGTGCGCTTTCTGATCCATTTCCGCGTTTTTCCATGGAGAAGAGATTTGAAGCGTTCCATTGAAAAATAAACACATTTCCACAGAAAATAAAATTAAACCACTGCTGTTCAAAGGTCCAGAGGCTCAGATAAAGGACTTCCGAGCCTAGAAACACTCGGACGTGCCTCCAGGCAAATAAAAAAACGCATTTCGCATTGCCTAGCGCATTCGCGGTCCAAACTCTCTGGGCGTGATTTACAGAGACGCTGAGTACAGACAGACGGGGGTGGAATTGCATTTGCATTTCTTTTTTCGATCTGACGTCAAACAAGGTGCCTCGTTCAAAATCGCCCGTTTGAGCTCTGATTTTATCGCAAATGGTCAGTTTAGACATTTCGCAACTTTTAACCACGGGGAGGGGGGGGCCTAAACAGGGTAGGGGAGCTCACATTAACGTTCAAAAACCTCAGAAAGTGAAAATTTCATGCCATGGGACCTTTAAAGAGTAGCCTCCTGTGTAGCTTGTGAAAACAACACAGTCCATTTTTAAGTTAGTCAAGTAAATGTAACTAAGTACATCTGTCCTTTTATGTGATGAAACTCTATATTCTAATCTTCAAAACAGTGATTTCAATAGCGTATAGACATTTGATCTCCCACCTTTTCGGAGAGCCAGTGTTAAACATGGCCAGATCATGCATTTCAAAGCTCCACTATCAAAAGGATTATGGACAGATAGCTTTTTAGCTCCTGTGCTCCTTGACAACCCAAATCCTTTTATTTGTCCCTGTGTGCGCTTAAGAGATTTCAGCCATGTTTGTTGTCCCCCCCCCCGGCCTCGGGTTCTCACACTGTCCCATGGCTCGGGACCAGGGTTGCCAGATATTCAGACAGCAACGAGCGAAAAAACAGCCCAAAACCTCTTCCTGTTCCAGGGTTCCAGTTTTCCCGCAAATGCGTCTTGCCCCAGTACAAATATAGTGTATAAGCAGCTAAAAATAAGTCTGCTGGGTACTGTCCGCATCGAATTAGAAAGCTGACTGCCCGATAATCAGGAAGTGTGTGTTAGCATGCTAATTTTTGTTAGCTTTAACTCATCACAGTGAATAATTAGGATGCTCTGAATGCATAAGGTAACTGAGGAATAACGTGGGACCAATGCAAACTGTTTAAAATTATATAGTTCTTTTTTTTTTTTTTTTTTTTTTTTTTTTTACATATTAATGAATAGGTACAGCATCTTTAAAGGAAATGTAACGTTTTTTTTTTACAATCTGAGCCTTCTTTCGGCAATAAAACAAGTAGTTTTACTCACCCATAGCACTTTGGTGTCAATTGGAGCAGTATCGCAGAACTTATGTTGAGCCGTTCTGTTCTACTAATGATCCCGTATCCGTTAGCGTGAGTGCTCGGGGCACTGATTTGCGGTGTCCAAATAACACAAACTTTAGCACTATTCAAATCACAGAAGATCGCTGTGTCAGCGTAGACTTTTAGTAGATTCCAAAACGGCCTGAAACCCGATATCGCAACAGAAAAGTAAAGTTCAGAGCGGTGTTAGCTTCTTTCGGACTAGCGGTGTTTACAAAACAGCTGAGTTCACGCATGCGCACTGTCCTCTCTGATGACGTCATCAAATGAAACTATAGCTGCATATCGGGTTTCAGGCCGTTTTGGAATCTACTAAAAGTCTACCCTGACACAGCGATCTTCTGTGATTTGAAAACTGCTAAAGTTTGTGTTATTTGGAGAGCGCAAAGTAATGCCCCGAGCACTCACGCTAACGGATACGGGATCATTAGTAGAACAGAACGGCTCAACATAAGTCCGAAAGAAGGCTCAGATTGTAAAAAAACGTTAATTTTCCTTTAACATAAATAATTTTACATTACCGAGTCTATCAATGTGAAAAGGGGATTTTTTTAAATTATAGGATTGTGTCTAGAACAGTGTTTCCCAACCAGGGGTACAAGTACCCCTAGGGGTACGCGAGCACACTGCAGGGGGTACTCGGCAGTGTCGCTGGGAGATTTTTTGGAATTTTTTTATTCTAATTTGAGTAAATTTGAGTTGAAGAAAAGAGACAAAATGCCTCAGAATTAAATTTTTAAATTAAGGAGATGAAATTAAATGATTTTCATTTAATAATCTGTTGTGTCACATTCTACTTTTGGAGAATTATCAACACGTATGAGTCAGGGGGTAGTCGAGGTATGACAAAAAGGCTCAGGGGGTACACAAGACAGAAAAGGTTGGGAAACACTGGTCTAGAAGAACTGACAAAAAGACTGAAATCTGAACTGACAATTAATACAAGAATCACATTTCAGAGCATTTTTATACAGATCTGAACAACAGGGTTAGCCATTTTTTGGCAGAGTAAGTTGTTTGGAGAGAATAATTGTACTTGCTAATTGTGTCCATTCAAACTGCCATTTCGATTCAATTGTAATTCATCTTGCAGCAACTCAGAAGGAAGCCCCAAACAAGAAAAGCAGAAACCCGATGTTGTACATAAAGAAGCAGACTTGGCAACCACGCTGGTGATCAAGCAGTAGACCACCTTCTAAGTTTGGACCTAAGCCTATAGCCACACCCGCACAGGACAAGATAGCTCCGGCAGCCATTGAAGTGCATGGGAGATGAGGGGATTAAGAAAATGCCTTTAGATTTCTCCCATTTAAGGATAATCTGAAAGTAATAGAGCAGCCTGGGATTAATTGGAGAACAATGTGGCTCTTGTCCCTGGGAAGGTGTTAAGACTTTTGGGGAGAGCTTTGAAGTTTGTTGGTGGAGATGGGGCAGATAGAACACGCAGCAACAGGAAGAGCAGCTGTCAGATATCGGATACTAAACACATGTGGATTTCAATGTACCATGACCTCGTTTAAAGCCCCTATATTACACAAAATTGACTCTTGAGGTCTTAGCCACATTAGAATGTCGTTATCTCATCAAGTGGGACTAAATAATTCAGAAAATAGCTTAAAAGGTGCAGCTTTTCTGGCGGAGCTTTTCATCACGGAGATGTTTTTGCTCTGTCTGCAGTGTTCAGCATTAAACTTTTTTATCTTCATGGAAACAAACCAGAGCAAGTTACAGGTCAGGTCTGTGGAAAGGCGACCCCCACTTTCAGTCAGAAGGCTTTTCTTTTCTTTTCTTTTTAGGTATTTTTGAGTTATAAACCAACTGTAATTGAATACCCATGAAATGGAGGAGTTTTTTTTTTTGAACTTCTTTTTATTTATTTTCAATTATCCTGTACCAGTCATAAATTGCATCACATTTACAGCATAAAATAGAACATATAGGTATATCCACAGGTATAAAGTCCCTGGAAAGTTCTCAGTCTCTTGGTTTTTAGTCCCATGTCGCGGACTTAGGTGGAAGCAGAATAAGAACGTTTACCATATTTCACAGATTGTTTTGTTTGCTTGAATGTGTATACACACATATATACACACGTGGACAAAATTGTTGGTACCCCTCAGTTAAAGAAGGAAAAACCCACAATTCTCACTGAAATCACTTGAAACTTACAAAAGTAACAATAAATAAAAATGTATTGAAAATTAAATAATCAAAATCAGCCATTACTTTTGAATTGTTGATTAACATAATTATTTAAAAAAACAAACTAATGAAATAGGGCTGGACAAAAATGATGGTACCCATAACTTAATATTTTGTTGCACAACCTTTTGAGGCAATCACTGCAATTAAACGATTTCTGTATTTGTCAATGAGCGTTCTGCAGCTGTCAACAGGTATTTCGGCCCACTCCTCATGAGCAAACTGCTCCAGTTGTCTCAGGTTTGATGGGTGTCTTCTCCAAATGGCATGTTTCAGCTCCTTCCACAGATGTTCAATGGGATTCAGATCTGGGCTCATGGAAGGCCACTTTAGAATAGTCCAACGCTTTTCTCTCAGCCATTTTTGGGTGTTTTTGGCTGTGTGTTTTGGATCGTTGTCCTGTTGGAAGACCCATGACCTGCGACTGAGACCAAGCTTTCTGACACTAGGCAGCACATTTCTCTCCAGAATGACTTGATAGTCTTCAGATTTCATTTTACCTTGCACACATTCAAGACACCCTGTGCCAGATGCAGCAAAGCAGCCCCAAAACATTACTGAGTCTATGAACATAGAGTTGATGTGCCTTACCAAAAAGCTCCAGTTTGGTCTCATCTGTCCAAAGGACATTCTCCCAGAAGCTTTGTGGCTTGTCAACATGCATTTTTGCAAATTCCAGTCTCGCTTTATGATTTTTTTTCAGCAGTGGTGTCCTCCTTGGTCGTCTCCCATGAAGTCCACTTTGGCTCAAACAACGACGAATGGTGCGATCTGACACTGATGTACCTTGGCCTTGGAGTTCACCTTTAATTTCTTTGGAGGTTGTTCTGGGCTCTTTGGATACAATTCGAACGATCCGTCTCTTCAATTTGTCATCGATTTTCCTCTTGCGGCCACGTCCAGGGAGGTTGGCTACTGTCCCGTGGGTCTTAAACTTCTGAATAATATGAGCCACTGTTGTCACAGGAACTTCAAGCTGTTTAGAGATGGTCTTATAGCCTTTACCTTTAAGATGTTTGTCTATAATTTTTTTTCGGATGTCCTGGGACAATTCTCTCCTTCGCTTTCTGTTGTCCATGTTCAGTGTGGTACATACCTTTTCACCAAACAGCAGAGTGACTACTTGTCTCCCTTTAAATAGGCAGACTGACTGATTATGAGTTTGGAAACACCTGTGATGTCAATTAAAGGACACACCTGAGTTAATCATGTCACTCTGGTCAAATAATTTTCAATCTTTTATAGAGGTACCATCATTTTTGTCCAGGCCTGTTTCATTAGTTTGTTTTTTTAAATAATTATGTTAATCAACAATTCAAAAGTGATGGCTGATTTTGATTGTTTAATTTTCAATACATTTTTATTTATTATTACTTCTGCAAGTTTAAAGTGATTTCAGGGACCATTGTGGTTTTTTCTTCCATTAACTGAGGGGTACCAACAATTTTGTCCACGTATATATATATATATATATATATATATACATATACACACACACACACACACACATATATATATATATATACACACATACATACACACATACATACACCTCCACACCTCCACAAACTATAATGATAAATAAAAATAATGTAACAATATATAGTATAAAAGTAAAATGGAGAGACAATCACAAATCATATAAGTTATATTAAATGAAAGTGTAGAGCAACTCTAGTCCATTTACTTGTGAAAACATCCGTCTTTAGTTGTAATAATGCAGTCAGGTACTCCATATTGTAAACCTCTTGGATTCTTTCTTGCCAGTGTGCTATCGTTGGGGGTTGTGGTTGTAACCATGATGCCGTAATAACTTTATTAGCAATCAAAAGAAGTATTCGCAGTATGTCTGTATACGTGTTTTCTTCAAGATAATCTGGAAGTACACCTAGTATAAAGTATATTGGTTCTAGTGGTATGTCTATTGATAAACAATATTCTGAAAGTATTGGGCAGTCCCAAAAAATATGCGTGTGATCCCCCACCATACCACATCCTCTCCAGCATCGTGCTGAGGTATTACTCCATTTTGATGTAATCTGTGGAGTCCTGAAGTACCTCATTCTTATCTTCCATCCAAACTCTTTCCAATTAGGGCTACTGGTTAATTTATGTCCGCATCGAAATGGAGGAGTTTAATGTCATACTGTGGAACATTCCAGGCAGAGCAATGACATATCCATAGAAAAAAAGGAGGTGACAGACCCCCAATTAAAAAGTTACACAGTGGACCTTTAATATTGGTATTCTAGCCCAGAGGTGCAGTACTCTTGTTTTCACTCATTCCATGGTACATTTTTTATATCTTTCAGACACCATACTTTTACTCCTATGTGAGTAATATAAAGTACTATAAGCAAATTCAAATCATTATAATTAAACAACTCAAGTAAACTAAATGAATCAGCTTGGAAATGTACATGTGTTCCTGTGACCCCCAAACCATCCATGATTTATGATGGTGTAGACCTGGTTTAGTCCTGGTTTGGTTCTGGTTAAGTCCTGGTTAAAGGAAAAGTAACGTTTTTTACAATTTGAGCCTTATTTCGGTAATAAAACAAGTTGTTTTACTCACCCATAGCACTTTGGTGTCATATGGAGGATTTCCGAAGATGTTTTAGATTAGCGTTAGGCTAACGCCGTTAGCCTAGCGCGACTTATAGCCATAGCTCGGGGCATTCCCCGAGCATGTAATATGCCCCGTGCGGGCTCCAAATAACACAAACTTTAGCACTTTTCAAATCATAGAAGCTCGATGTATTTAGTCTACGATTTCATTTGAATCAAAAGTGGCCTGTAATCCGAGATTTATCCATAGTTTACAGCTATGCGTTCCATGTTTGGGTCCTGGGAGCTGAGAGCACAGTCCGCGCATGTGCACTGGCGTCCTCATCTACTCGAAACTATAGCTAAATCTCGGATTACAGGCCACTTTTGACCAAACGAAATCGTAGACTAAGACATCGAGCTTCTATGATTTGAAAAGTGCTAAAGTTTGTGTTATTTGGAGCCCGCACAGGGCATATTACATGCTCGGGGAATGCCCCGAGCTATGGCTATAAGTTGCGCTAGGCTAACAGCGTTAGCCTAACGCTAATCTAAAACATCTCCGGAAATGCTCCATATGACACCAAAGTGATATGGGTGAGTAAAACAACTTGTTTTATTACCAAAATAAGGCTCAAATTGTAAAAACGTTACTTTTCCTTTAAGTCCTGGTTTAGTATCCAAAAGTACAAAACGTACCCACATCACGGTATAGTATTAGCAGAGGACAGTGTACTTTCTCACATGTGTTCCAGAGTAAAAAGAAGGATTAGTCTGTGTGCGTTCTCTTTAAGTGTTTCCTGCTCTGTAACTGTTTGTTGGGATTGACAGATTTGAGGGATATTCTCACACAAACAGCAGTGACAAGAGGCACAGCCTGGCTTTGATCAGATTACACAGGTTTGAGGTTTTGAGCTACACCACTATTTTCTATACATTTTTTAAGCTTATACC
The DNA here is from genome assembly GCA_036785185.1 of Paratrypauchen microcephalus. Classification (NCBI taxonomy): domain Eukaryota; kingdom Metazoa; phylum Chordata; class Actinopteri; order Gobiiformes; family Gobiidae; genus Paratrypauchen; species Paratrypauchen microcephalus. Next base: position 2,405,927 of record JAVJIX010000114.1, read on the forward strand.
CAATTTCTAGCATCTGTCTGTTGTTGTGGCCAATAACCAGTATTTTCCAATGGAGATATTAAGATTTGAAAATCCGTAACAAGGCCTACACATTTATGTTAAAGGTCCCATGGCATGAAATTTTCACTTTCTGAGGTTTTTGAACGTTAATGTGAGCTCCCCTACCCTGTTTAGGCCCCTCCCATGGTTAAAAGTTGCGAAATGTCTAAACTGAGCATTTGCGATCCTTTTCTGCGTTAGAAAAAATCAGAGCTCAAACGGGCGATTTTGAACAAGGCACCTTATTGACGTCAGATCGAAAAAATAAATGCAAATGCAGTTCCACCCCCGTCTGTCTGTACTCAGCGTCTCTGTAAATCACGCCCAGAGAGTTTGGACTGCGAATGCACTAGACAATGCAAAATGCGAAATTTGCCTGGAGGCACGTCCGAGTGTTTCTAGGCTCGGAAGTCCTTTATCTGAGCCTCTGGACCTTTGAACAGCAGTGGTTTAATTTTATTTTCTGTGGAAATGTGTTTATTTTTCAATGGAACGCTTCAAATCTCTCCCCCCGTGCAAAAACACGGAAATGGATCAGCTGAGAGCGGAGAGCGGAGAGTTTGGCCACGCCCCCACCCTCTTCTATAGGCCATCTCTTTTCTCCTCATTTACATTCAAGTAACAATGCCCAGAATAAAGTGTTTGAGAGAGATATTTATGACTCTTTCTCATCTTATCTCTCTTTCTCATGAGTGTTGATTTTGAAGAAGGATTCATTTACAGTATTAGGGAACCATTAAGGAGCCATATAAAAGCATCAAGAAGTACCATGTCATGGGATCTTTAAAGGTTCACCTGTATGATTTGATGAAAAAAATGTGAAAAACACATAATCACACAAGGACTGGGGGAAAACTGATACCAGATATCTGCTATATTGTCAATATCGGACCTATACCGATATCTGGGTATACCGATATTGGAAACGATATATTGCCCAAAATTTTAGTTTCTCAGATAGTATCTTACATTTCCTCTATACCAGGGGTCTTCAACGTTTTTCAGGCCAGGGACCCCCAAACAGATGGCGAACTGGGCCAGGGACCCCCTACTATATATACGGCATAGAATTGTGTTTTATCATGACACTAAGCTATAAACATTGCTACTCTGTTATGGTACATCCAATACAAGGAAATAATACACAGGTTAATACTGTAGTTTCATGTTTTGTTTTTTTTTATTTTAAAGATGTGCCAGATAGGCCCTACGGGGTGGATGTGCTACTGCAATTTTTAAACACAACTTGCATATAACACAGGCCTATTAAGATCGTTCACTGATTCAACCAAAAAACAAGTGCAAGGGAGAGAGTGGCTGTGCATTTTAAGACATCAAATCATAAAAATATTAAAATATAAAATTATATTATTTTAAAGTGAAATCAAAAGATTTCGCGACCCCCCTGCAGTACCTCCGTTGAAGACCTCTGCTCTATACTGTACAACATGGCATAGCATTGATTGATTGTCGTTAACCAAACAATCAACCAATTAACAACCATTATATAACACAATTTTTGTTACCTGGCCAGCCAAATGATATCTTTCTGTATTTGCTATACAGCGAGATACCATTTGGACACCCTTGCTCCACCCTCGCTCCCCCGGTTAACAACGGACTCCGCGATTCTGATTCGTTCAAAGATGGTGATGTCAGTGCACCCGCCTTTGCCCACAACGTCACTCTTAGGCAGCGGAAGTTCCTCCTCAGTTTTGAATCAAGATGGCGCATCGGAGAACTGAACGTCCCTTCCATTCAGCTGTAAAATTGGTCTTAAATGACCTAAAACACACCGATTCCTTAAAACCACAGCAGCTGACAGCTCTAGAGGCCTTTCTTTTCTTTCTTTTCTTTTGTTTGATTGGTTCACGTCGCTGTCCGTTAACTGTTCTCTGATTGGTTCACTTAGCTGTCTGTCTACGCGCAACGGCAGTGCATTCTGGACCAAGCATTACCAGACTCGCCGCTGGTACAGCGATGAGTCATGGATTCTTCCAGGCAACCATTTTTGATTTGTGATTTAAAAATTGCTTTGTTTATTTTCTTAAACTTTTAGAAAAGTTGCAAAATGTTATATTTTAGCTCGTCAGATAGCATTTTATTTTTCCTCTACCCCGAACAACATATTGATTGATCATTGTTGTGTTTTTAACCAATCAATCAACCAATTAACAGCCATTATGTAAAACAGTCTGACAGTCCAGTTCCCCTAACTGTGACAAATGTGCTCTCATTTTTCTTCCTGTTTTTCTATGGTGATGCCCTCTGCTGTTCTCGCTGTGGTGGACTTCCTCTTCTCCTCTTCAGTTTGTAAGTACACCTCTTCTCCATCACTCTCTCCTCTCCAGGGCTGTGTCGGGGCTTTGTACCCAGCTGCCTCCCCTCACGGCTGGGGCGCGTGGTGGGACAAGGGGATCTCTGATGGATGGGACAGGGCAGGACCGAGGGGGGTACAGACTGAAATGAGACGTATCCTGTCCTGTATATCGTCCATCACCCACTTGCCAATCAAAATATCCCTGTCACTATCTGTCTTGGGTGACAAGATCTGCTCCTGTCAGGCCTGTAATAACAAATACCCAAATTGATTTGCAGTATAATGCTATTAAAAATCATAATTAAAGGAAAAGTAAAGTTTTTTTTTTACAATTTGAGCCTTATTTCGGTAATAAAACAAGTTGTTTTACTCACCCATATCACTTTGGTGTCATATGGAGCATTTCTGGAGATGTTTTAGATTAGCGTTAGGCTAACGCCGTTAGCCTAGCGCGACTTATATCCATAGCTCGGGGTATTCCCCGAGCATTTAATATGCCCCGTGCGGGCTCCAAATAACACAAACTTTAGCACTTTTCAAATCATAGAAGCTCGATGTCTTTAGTCTACGATTTCGTTTGGTCAAAAGTGGCCTGTAATCCGAGATTTAGCCATAGTTTCGAGTAGATGAGGAGGCCAGTGCGCATGTGCGGACTGTGCTCTCAGCTCCCGGGACCCAAACATGGAACACAAAGCTGTAAACTATGGATAAATCTCGGATTACAGGCCACTTTTGATTCAAACAAAATCGTAGAGTAAGACATCGATCTTCTATGATTTGAAAAGTGCTAAAGTTTGTGTTATTTGGAGCCCGCTCGGGGAATGCCCCGAGCTATGGCTATAAGTCGCGCTAGGCTAACGGCGTTAGCCTAAAGCTAATCTAAAACATCCCCGGAAATGCTCCATATGACACCAAAGTGCTATGGGTGAGTAAAACAACTTGTTTTATTACCGAAATAAGGCCCAGATTGTAAAAAACGTTACTTTTCCTTTAAAGGCCCTGATAAGATTTTTTCCATCTATTTGAGGAAAATTTGTCTGATATGTTTTATAAGCTGCTCTTGAGGTCAAAATAAGTCTGCTGCATGCTGTCTGCATTTAGTTATAAAGCATTTATTGTCCAAGAACCAGGAAGTGCAGCACGCTTGTTGTTGTAAGCATTATCGTAACAGCAAAACTCCGCTCTGGTCTCTGAGAGTTGTGAAAAGCTCTAGTAAACACTGGTAAACTCATTGTGGTGAATAATTAGAATACTCTGAATGCATAAGGTAAGTGAAAAATAACTTTGAACCCCTGCAAACAGTTTAAAATGATCTAGTTCTGTTTTTCATGTTTTTTAAGACAGTAAAAAACATGTACAGTACCAAAAATTAAGAAATTAAAAAATATATATTCCTTTTAACATCAAAATGACACACACAATAAAGATTAAACTCCAATATATATTGTTCCAACTTTCATTCATTAAACAAGAAGTCGATACAGGAATTATCCTGCAGAGTAAAATATCCAATCCAAAGTTGTGAGTTAAAGCCCCAGTGTGTAGGATTCGTGGCGCATAGGTGGATGGTGCTATTGCACTTTCTGATTTAGCTACGGCAGACCTCGAGGGTCACCCAGGCGCGCGCACGAGCCGCTATTGTATAAATAAAACGCGGTCCTGTTTTTTTTTCTTCTTTTCTCATGAAAACACACATTCCCGATCATGTACCATGACACTCTACACATCAAATGAAACCTTACAGTCTCCTCTTTTTGACTATGCAATTCATTTCCCTGCACAACAAACACTCCCCGAGCACATGGGGCTTTTATACGGAAAAGCACAAAACGAGGTTAGCTTACCTTAGAATGCTTTGCACAGGTCAAACTCTGTATTTCACCATAAACTTGCTCTCAATTTGTCCGTAAGGATCCAGTGAATAAAATCCAGTGAAACAATTTAGTCCAAAACACGTGTTAGATCCAATACGACGTCTGATCCGGCAGCATGCTTGTGTTGTTTACCCAAAACCACGAGCCTTGCCAAAGGCGAAGGCGGAGCCCAAATGTCCTTCTGCGGCTCTCGTATTCAAAATGGCTGCCTCTGCATGGGGAAGATCCCCCTTTTATGTGACTATATCTAAGTCCAAAAGAATACTTTGATTTCATGATGGAAGTGAAAAGGCTTGGAAAACAATGTATTTTTGAATGGGTATCTTCAATTTCAGTAATTAACGGGTAAAAATCTTACATACTGTCCCTTTAAACAACCACGCCATCTTCTTGAGTCCATGTTAATTGCTTTCCCTATAATGTCCCACAGTAATGACAGGACAAGTGTGACATGACTAAAACTAGACTAGAGCTCGTAGGAAATATTTTAAACTTTCTTACAATTCAAAATTAGTGTTGTTTGGTTGTCAAAATTAACATTGCTCCTATATTGACCTTTGCCCTGTCACTGAAAAATATCTTGGTTCGCTTTGTTACAGTGCATTGTACCACAGACTCTAACCTGTCCTCTGTCTTGATTTGAACCCGTCGTCCTTTTTCACTGTTACGGCATCACGTGAACAGAGCCCAGTCACTTCTAACGTCTGCCTATGGTGGAATGTTCAGTAGTTACTATGGTGACACAATTTTCAGGAGCCTGTGATCAGTTACAAGGATTCATGGTCCTGTTTAGGTGTTTGAGTTCAACAAAAAGACTTGTTTAACAGCACAAATCATCCCATCTGTTGTAGTTTCAGATAAAGTTAGGCTAAGTTCTCAAAGTATCAATAGCAATTGCTGTTGACCTTATTAACCAGAAAAAAGTCGTTTTTTTCTTATAAGACAGTTACTTATCAGGTAATGTGAGGGCCTATCCACAGATAAAATAGGGGACACTGGGGAAAAAAAGGTTGAAAACTAGTGAAATAGACAATAGAAGAATTCTGTGTGTGTATTCTTCCACTCACAGTAGAGACTCAAGTGCTTATTGAGTCCATATGTTCCACCTGTTGATGCTCATAATTGCTGCACTTAAACTGTGACAGGTTCAACACTGAAGATCACAGGAGCAGCCTTTAATGGGCAGGTGGCTGTGGTTAGCTGCCGTGAGATGCTGTTTTACAAACTTTATTTAAATGATCCGGCCCCATTTTTGTGTCTTGTGTCTGTGTTGTCCCGGGGTTTGGTCTGACAGGAGCTGACAGGGGCAGAGATGTCGGGTGGGGCAGGGTCACGTACACATCATCCATCTTCAGGCCTGACAGGTGCGGGGGTCTGACAGGTGCGGGGGCTGTCACTGTGGACACAGGGAGGTGTTGTTGTGTAATTAGGAGCGTGTTAAAAGCAGGAAACCCTGAGCTCTGTGCTGCAGGACGCTCCCCTCTGAGACACGTGTGTGAAACATACTGTATATGTGTGAGACACGTGTGTGAAACATACTGTATATGTGTGAGACACGTGTGTGAAACATACTGTATATGTGTGAGACACGTGTGTGTGATGTTGCAGAAGGCACATGTCAAGTGAAGAAACATAAGGATAACTGTAAATAGTGGATGGTTTCTGATTAAAATATGCAGTTTCCATTCATAAATTGTACAGGAAAGGTTTACCTTTTCTGTCTAATCCTCCTAAACTGTGTTTTCATTTGAACAATTGCACTAAATGACATAGTATATAGTTCTGTATATACATAGTGCAGAAGTGGCTCAGTTGCACATCATTCTCCCCCAAATATGAAGGTGGGAGGATCAATCCCAGCATTAGTGACGTTATACTCTAATACTCATACTCATAATAATGCATTATAGACTACATAGCGTTTTACAGTTTGGTGCAGGCCTGGACTGGTAATCGGGCAAACCGGGCATTTTCCCGGTGGGTCGACAGTCCTAGGGGCCGATGCCCTTCTTTTTTTTTTTTTTTTTTTTACTTAGAGACCGGCCCACAATTTAGGACTGAACCAGGACTAAACCAGGACTAAATCAGGCTTGAACCAGAACTAAACCAGGTCTGAACCAGGACTAAACCAGGACTAAATCAGGATTGAACCAGGACTACATCAGGTCTGAACCAGGACTACATCAGGTCTGCACCAGGACTACATCAGGTCTGAACCAGGACTAAATCAGGATTGAACCAGGACTAAACCAGGTCTGAACCAGGACTAAATCAGGATTGAACCAGGACTAAACCAGGGCTACATCAGGTCTGAACCAAGACTAAACCAGGTCTGAACCAGGACTAAGCCAGGACTAAACCAGGTCTGAACCAGGACTAAACCAGGACTACATCAGGTCTGAACCAGGACTAAACCAGGTCTGAACCAGGACTAAACCAGGACTAAATCAGGATTGAACCAGGACTAAACCAGGACTAATCAGGTCTAAATCAGGACTAAATCAGGTCTGAACCAGGACTAAATCAGGATTGAACCAGGACTAAACCAGGACTAATCAGGTCTAAATCAGGACTAAATCAGGTCTGAACCAGGACTAATTATGAGGGGCCGGTCTAAGCCAAAAATGCCAGAGCCTTTTTTTTGCCCCAGTCCAGACCTGGTTTGGTGCATTATTTCTTACTACAGTTGTTGGTGGTAAGTTTCTATTCTAGCCACAGCTGCCCTGCCCTGGGGCAGACTGATGGAAGTGAGGCTGCCAATCTGCCCAATTTGCACCTCTGACCACTACCAACACTCACACACACCACACACCACATTCATACTAGGCACTGTGGGTGATGTGCCTTGCCTGAGGGCACAATGACAGTTGGGACTGCTGTCCCACTACACCACCTGCTATTCTCAGTATATCACTTTATCCTGTGTGTGCCTATTTGACCAATCCTTGCCAGTGTCTAGTATACGACGGTTGTTCGTGGGCATACACAAGGACAACAGATGAAAAATGAGCCTTGAGCTACAATCTTTAATCCTTCTATCACGTGTGTTTCCAGACGGCGCTGCACTGGGCGGCCAAACACGGCAACAAAGACATGGCCACTTTAGTGGTTGAAGCCGGAGCAGATGTCAACACAAAATCAGTGAGATCTTTCACATTTACTCTGGTTTCATTTTTGAAATTGTTCCATATTAGAATATTAATTGTACCTTTCTATTTTTGTCCTTCAGCATGTAAGTACCAGGATGTTGGGCCCTTGGGTACTCCTCTCCCTCGATGGCGTAATGAACCTCCAGCTGTGCAAATGTATTACAGCAGCTCGTGTTTGAGGCTCTGCTAATAAATCATGTCGTGTCATCTTAATTGTTTCCCAAAACAGAGCGCTGCCATTGAAAACGAAAGCAATTTTCACTGAATTGGCCGAGCAGTTCTGTTTTTAATCATTATCTGGTGTTGTCTTAACCTTTACTAATTTGTATCTTTTTTCACGCTCATGTTTTGATTGGCTGTTCCTGTGCCTGGGAAACTAAAGGGGGTATGTACTCAGCTCTTTCTGTGCTTTGTAACTCTGTAAAAGTGAATATAACAGGTTAGACCACTCATTTCATTGAAACATAGAGTTAATGTTGTTATATTTTGAATTTTACTTGCTTAGGTTTTGCTTGCTTTAAAATGTTGGTGAAGTTTATAATTTTACTTCCTGCTTGGACACAGCGTGACTTATGTAGGTACTATGTACGTACATATGTAGATGGCAGAGGTGGGACAAAGTCATTGCTGGGCAAGTCCCATGTAAGTCTAAATCTTTTGCACTCAAGTCCAAGTGAAGTCCCGAGTCAAGAGTATCCAAGTGCCGAGTCAAGTCCGAAGTCAAAGCTCACAAGTCTCAAGTCGAGTCCAAAGTCCTAGCATTTTAGTTTCGAGTCATTTCGAGTCCCCTTTACAAAGAAATAAAATTTCTACAAATCATATAATGTCTGCAAGATCTGTATTCATTTTACCTTTTTACACCATATCAAATAACATTAGGAAAAAATGAAAGGATCCAGGTGTGAAAAACATGTTATAATATTCCCAAAAAGTCTCATGGTTGTATTAGCTCAAAGTGGTGTTTCTACTAAATACTGAACAAAAAGGTCCGAAAACTTATGACAGTGATTTCAGTCTTTGTGCAGCTTCAGGTGCCGAACAAAATTGGACGTTGTGGAAGCTCCGTCTGTAATCTTTGACCCGCACGTTCTGCATATTGCCGTTCGTTTTTTGTTGACAACTTCGTAGTTTTTATAACCAAACGAAATCACCTTCGGCATCATTTTGCAAACTGGCGCGTGGATGCTTGTTTCCGCATCATTTATTGTGCAATTTGCCTTGGATGCGGTCGAATGAAAGCAACGTAGATCTACTGTGATTGGATGTTGTGCAAGTCGCGCGCACATGCACATTTTCGCAGATTCACAGTACAACGAGTGCGGTCCTTATCAACATACTTTTATAGTTTTTTTTTTCATTGGACGTAGCAAGTCATCACAAGTCAAAAGGCCTAAGTCCAAGTGAAGTCACGAGTTATTGATATTGAAGTCCAAGTCGAGTTGCAAGTGTTTGTACATTTTGTCGAGTCGAGTCTAAAGTTATCAAATTCGTGACTCGAGTCTGACTCGAGTCGAAGTCACATAACTCAAGTCCACACCTCAGCAACCATAAGGGCCAAATTGCACAATATCAATGATTAGACTAATAAAAATGAATGACACTTTTATTTTGATAAATGAAAGTTTAAACTCCAAAAAATGCCTTCCTTGTGCCTAAAATGGCCATGTAACTCAGCATTACTTCTTGTACTTTTATACTTTTCTTCTCAACTTTTCTTCCGCAGTTACTATCCCACGAAAAGTAACAATTAGAAAAACATAAAAAACTGTCATATGGACTTTAAATCTAAATGTTACGTGTTGAATACTGTATGTTAAAGTAGCATTAGCCTTATGAAGCTTCATTGACTGTACGTTTGCTTGTCTAAACAGGGATACACGCCTCTGCACATAGCAGCGTTACACGGACATCAACATATCCTAGACCTGCTCGTGGGGACTTATGGTATGATGTATTCCTAATCCAGTTTTCTTTCAATTGTGATGTTTTTACTATCTTCCAAAAAAAATGACAAAAACAGAACTAGTTCATTTGAAATGGTTCACAGTGGTCCAAAGTTCCTTACCTTATGCATTCTGAGGATCCAAATGATTCACTACAATGAGTTTATAAGCACTTTCCAGAGATTTCAGTGACTAAAGCAGGGTTTGGCCATGACAGTAAAGCTAACAACAACAACTGACATGCTAACATACAGTTCCTGAGCTGCTTATACAATATATGTGTACTGTACTCGGCCAAGACTAATTTTGCTTAAAGGAAAAGTAACGTTTTTTACAATTTGAGCCTTATTTCGGTAATAAAACAAGTTGTTTTACTCACCCATATCACTTTGGTGTCATATGGAGCATTTCCGGAGATGTTTTAGATTAGCGTTAGGCTAACGCCGTTAGCCTAGCGCGACTTATAGCCATAGCTCGGGGCATTCTCCGAGCATGTAATATGCCCCGTGCGGGCTCCAAATAACACAAACTTTAGCACTTTTCAAATCATAGAAGCTCGATGTCTTAGTTTACGATTTCGTTTGGTCAAAAGTGGCCTGTAATCCGAGATTTAGCCATAGTTTCGAGTAGATGAGGAGGCCAGTGCGCATGTGCGGACTGTGCTCTCAGCTCCCGGGACCCAAACATGGAACGCATAGCTGTAAACTATGGATAAATCTCGGATTACAGGCCAGTTTTGATTCAAACGAAATCGTAGACTAAAGACATCGAGCTTCTATGATTTGAAAAGTGCTAAAGCTTGTGTTATTTGGAGCCCGAACGGGGCATATTACATGCTCGGGGAATGCCCCGAGCTATGGCTATAAGTCACGCTAGGCTAACGGCGTTAGCCTAACGCTAATCTAAAACATCTCCGGAAATGCTCCAAAGTGATATGGGTGAGTAAAACAACTTGTTTTATTACCGAAATAAGGCTCAAATTGTAAAAAACGTTACTTTTCCTTTAAATACCTGGATAAAAAAATCGATCTTTAAGCTGAGCTATCAATAATTGTGAGTAATTGTGCAAGATTCTCCTAACAAACAGTTGGAAGAATTAAATTTGATCTTCCAACATTAGTTCAGTGGTTCAGTCTTAAACCTATGTTCTAACTAACATTCAATCTGTGCTCTATTTGATTTGCCTGTTTGCCACATAATCCACTTTCCTGGTTTATTTACATGTGGTTTTGTGCTTCTACACTATCTCCTAAGCAGCTTACAGCATTCCTCACTCCAGTGTCGACTTTCACGTTTAGTTTTTCTTATCAGGAGCTAAAGAAAACCTGAGGGACTACAGCGGCCATCTCGCTTTCCACTATCTGAACATCAAGGAACCCGATGTGTCAGAGGAGGAATGTGACATACGTGAGTACATCTCCACTCAAAGGTGCAATGGTAAAGAGATTTGAGATAACTAACTGCCTTTTGCTACTACCCAATTATCAAACTTCATAAGATAAGATAAGAAAACCTTTATTTGTCCCACAGTAGGGAAGCCATTGAAGGCATTTGAACGGATTATGCAAAGTAAATCGATGGTAAAAGGAGAAATTCAATCTGAGTTGCTTTGTCAGTTCTCTGACGAAGAACTGACGAAGCAACTCGGATGAGCTGCGAAACGTTTTCGACCAAATAAACTTTGTCCAGTTGACAGATTGAATTTCTCCTTTTACCTGGATTCTACTTGGACAACTGAGGGATTCTTCACACAAAGTAAATAGAGGTACAGTAGGTAGAGTAGCCAAAAACTACCCAAACTGTTCATGTTACTTCAAAATAATATTAATATTATTAATTAGAAGTACAAAGGATTTGTGGCGCATAGGTGGATGGTGCTATTGCACTTTCTGTTTTAGCTACGGCAGACCTCGAGGGTCACCCGGGCGCTACTGTATAAATAAAACGCGGTCCTGGTTTTGTTTTGTTTTTCTTTTCTCATGAAAACACACATTCCCGATCATGTACCATGACACTCTACACATCAAATGAAACCTTACAGTCTCCTCTTTTTGACTATGCAATTCATTTCCCTGCAAAACAATCACTCCCCGAGCACATGGGGCTTTTATACGGAAAAGCACAAAACGAGGTTAGCTTACCTTAGAATGCTTTGCACGGTCAAACTCTGTATTTCACCATAAACTTGCTCTCAATTTGTCCGTAAGGATCCAGCGAATAAAATCCAGTAAAACAGTTTAGTCCAAAACACGTGTTAGATCCATTACGACGTCTGATCCGGCAGCATGCTTGTGTTGTTTACCCAAAACCACGAGCCTTGCCGAAGGCGAAGGCGGAGCCCAAATGTCCTTCTGCGGCTCTCGTATTCAAAATGGCTGCCTCTGCATGGGGAAGATCCCCCTTTTATGTGACTATATCTAAGTCCAAAAGAATACTTTGATTTCATGATGGAAGTGAAAAGGCTTGGAAAACAATGTATTTTTGAATGGGTATCTTCAATTTCAGTAATTAACGGGTAAAAATCTTACACACTGTCCCTTTAAATATCTACTGTACTGTAACATTACAAATGACCTAGTTTGTAGTTCATTGACAGTGGTAACAGAACTACATATCATAATTACATAACAGAGGCAGTGTTGGGAACTAACTAAATACAGGTAATGAAAATACATATTCAGAATACTAATTTTGAGTAACTATATTCCAGTATTGTTAAGTTTTCATCTGACAGTATTCAGAATAAAGTTGAAGTTTTTCATCATGCAATTTTGGCTTTGAGCTGCACAGTATTAGTGAGAAAGAAGGAGAGAAAGAAAATACAGCTCTTTCATTCTATACATATGTGATTTTATTTTTTTATTAGACAGAAATGACTGCAAACAGTGCAACACAAATGAAGCTGTTTGTAATTGTATGTCCTTCTTTAATGCTATAACTTAAATGCAACCCCATGTAAAAGTATTCCAAGCAATGTTCCCCCTATTTTTTCATGTGTCTGAGCAAACACACTAACTCCCTGAGCGTTCCTTGGACTCCTGTGAGCGACATCCAACATGCACCCTGTGGCCACACCAGTATCACACCTGAGATCATCGCAAGTTACAGCTTATTCATCAAATTACTGCAGTGATTTCTGTTAGATTACTTTTAATACAACTGATTTTTTTTTTGGTCCACTTAGAATGACAAAGAAAAAAATCTGTTCATGAGCTTTGTACATGTTGTATGTCAGTGTGAGTCCTGCTGTGGTCAGTGAAACATTGAACATTACAATATTTGAAAAACAACCTCATACATACATAAAATTAAATTATAGTGTATAAACCTGTAAAACCACATGAAGAGAGATTTTTTCAGCTTGATAAATATATAGCCTGCATATAGCTGCAGATTTTTTCAGGGATTAGGACCTATAGGCCACTATAAGATGAGTCTTTCCCAAAATAATGATCTCCAAAATAAGTATACATTTTTATCACTTTATATCTTGCTTTTTAATCATCAGCCTCTTTCAGTAATTTTGTGTGAGTGTCAGAGCTCTGTGGAATAACGCTCTGGGGAGAGGATTCACACTTTGAGAAAGTCCCGTTTTCTTTTTTTTGGCTCACAAAAAACTATGGCTGGGACAGAAAAAAGAAAACAGCCGAGGATTAAATAATGGCTCTACCTGTCTCCTCTTCTGTTCTTCCCTACGTGGAGTGTGTGCGGCAGCGCTCCTGTCGGCTGGTGCGGACCTGCCGCTGCTCGGAGATGTGCAGGACAACTACGGTGATACTGAAGGAAGCGAGCGAAATGCGGTCGAAATGTATCTGTTTGTACTTGGCTTGTCCCTAACGCATGTGCACATTCACATGTGCAAACTGAATCTATCAGACTGGATTCCATGTGTCAATCCAGGGCAAGTTAGATTTTATTTTATGCGCTGAAAAGAATTTGATGTGCGCACTGAACGTCTGGGCAGTGCGCAATTGCGCACCTTAGAGGGAACATTGATTCCAAGTACTATTAGAATACAGTACTCTGATTAGACCATGTAACGATGGCATTTTCATTCACCTGCTGATGTTTCCCTGTGCCCAGAGTATGCAGTGACCCAGGCCCGTGAGCGCCACAGGAACAGGAAGCTGGCCTCTCTCTTTTCCTCTAAGAAGAAGTGGGGTTCTGCCGAAGAATTAGCCCCGATCGAAGAAGAGCGGACTGGGCTACAGCAGCTGCCTCTGCCCCCCTTCAGGCCCCGGAAGTTCTCACGCTGAGACTAAACTTCATGTAAATACAAGAGCGTTGTTTTGATAGGGAAAAATGGAAGTGTTAAAGCATTAAAGCACTAAACAGAAATACACAGCAAAGCAACCCAAAACTCCTCCATCACCAAAATCATTCTGCCTTTCCTCAAAAATATTATACAACGAGTTTCATTTGTTGCCTGACCTCGAACATAATTACGTAATAGTTTCGAAATTTTTGAAGCATACCACTGGCTTGCCAAAATGAAATCTCTCTGTATTTTTTATACTAAGCGATATCAGTCTGGTCCGCGCATCCTCTGTCACATCTCAAATCGTCTAATCAGATTTGTTTATTTCAGTGACACATGTAAAACAAATCGTTTCCCTCACCTCAGATTGACACACTTGATTAAATGATTCTGCAATGAATTGTGACTTTTTTCAGTTCCGTGTGATATTTTTTCCTGATCCCTGATTGGTTAATCCACCAATCAGTCATGCCCATCTGAACTCAGGGACACTGAACAGAAACCAGACTCAGTATTGACGAAGCATGTATTCTGGATCTCAGGCAATGGCATTGGAGCAGATCATAGTTAAATGGAATACTTTTGACAGAACTGACTGCAATGTTTGATAAAAAAAAAAAAAAAAAAGTGGTGTTCCTTCATTGTTTGAATTTGAAAAGACCAGTATTCTCAATTTGTACACTTTTGTTTTCTATTAACGTGAATAGCAGAACGTTTCACTTTCAGGAGCATGTTACATAAACTTTACTCTGCATATAGCTTTTATTATTGACATTTACTTTAATGGGCTAATAGTATGACTTGCTCTTGATATGCATTCTGTTTAGAAACCTCATCTCTATTGTTGGGCTGCTTTCAAGATCATTAAGCCCGAAAACAAAATCAGGTAAAAAGATATAGGCCTACTGTTCCTATCTTGAAATCACAGTCAAATAATCTATAGGACAGGGGTCGGCAACTCCGGAGCCGCATGCGGCTCTTTGATCCCTCTGATGCGGCTCAGTACAGTGGTCCCTCGTTTATCGTGGGGGTTACGTTGTAGAAATAATCCACGATAGGCAAAATCCGTGAAGTAGTCAGTTTTATATTGCGTGTATAAATATGTGTGTATTTCACAGTTCCTCTGACCGAGGCGCCTGGCGCCGCTGCGCTCTTGCAGGTTTTGTTGGGGAGAAAACTTGCAAACATACAGCACTTCAGAGCAGTGACGGACTGGGAACATCGGCCCTGGCAATTTACACCTAGAAGCGGCCCCGTAGTCTGTGGAACAGGGGGGGGAGGGGTTCTACAGCTCTGCACCAAACACAGAACTGTAGTGAGAACACATCCGTGCGCTCTCAGGACTGGTTCCGCCGCCTGGACTCCAGGTTCCACCAGTTCGTTATGCGCAAACATTGCCGCTACTTCCCGATGCGCATTGACCACCCAGAGAAGTGTGCGCGGTCAAATCCGTAATAGAGCACGGCCTCGGCCCTTCTGGCATGTGCCCAAATGCCAGACCGCTCAGTCTTCAGAGTCACACTGCTCGTGATCGAACATTTAAATAAATTTGGCAAACTGAACACATTCTGTACAGTCCTTTAGCCAATCAGGATGCAGAACACAATACGCGTTGATACACTATAAAAAAAATCAGCGAAACAGCGAGGGACCACTGTATTTAATTCAAATGTATTTTATTTGAGTTCGTTCATATTCAAAATGTAATTCTATGTCACAAAGGTAAAAAAATAAGCCATTATATGCAGTGTTATTTCATTTTAAATTTCAAAAGGGTTTTGCGGCTCCCAGTGTTTTCTTTACTGTGTGAAACGGGTCCAAACGGCTCTTTGAGTGGTAAAGGTTGCCGACCCCTGCTCTAGGCCCATCAAGTAAATTCATCTAATGATTCTAAACTACTCAAATCAATGTGTTCTGAATTCAAATCAGTTTAACTAGCCTTGATTTTATTTTTTGCCTTGTATATTTAATCCTTTTAAAGCTTTTAAAGCCAAGCCGTGATGTTACTCTTTTAATCGTTTATTATTATTTGTAAAATCAGTTATAAGCTTACTGTATCTTAACAAGTTTGAAATGCATTCCTTTGTTTTGACCGTGAAGTCTTTTGTCATTTTGTTATACATGTTAAACAATATGTCTACTTCACAATAATTATCTTGCTAGCTTTAAGTCATGTTTGAATGCTGTTACCTCATCAAAAACATACCTGGAGTTTTGTTTTGTTTCATTCACACATGTTTGAATAATCCTCTTCTGCCTTGTCATGTCATGTAGTGGTGGTTTTCATGATCTTTTATCTTTTGTTCAGTGAAGATTGGCAGTTCCAGGTCTGAAATGATCCAAATGATTCTAGTGAAGGTGTGTGGAGTGCAAAATCACAGTGGAGCACTTCCTGGATTATCACATGACATCACAAGGTGGAACTAAATCTGATTCTTTTTTTCTGTTTGAGAGAAGAACTCAGCCTAAGCATAAAAGGTTTATGTGAATGAAACAAAACACAACTCCAGGTATGTTTGTGATGAGAAAACATGATAACATGAGTCAGAAAACAGCGTCGTATGGGCCCTTTAAAGTAATTTTGATGGAGATTGATTGCTTGGAATGTTCCACAGTATGACATTAAAGGTCCCATGACATGGTACTTCTTGATGCTTTTATATGGCTCCTTAAAGGTCCCATGGCATGAAATTTTCACTTTCTGAGGTTTTTGAACGTTAATGTGAGCTCCCCTACCCTGTTTAGCCCCCCCCCATGGTTAAAAGTTGCGAAATGTCTAAACTGAGCATTTGCGATCCTTTTCTGCGTTCCAAAAAAATTGGAGCTCAAACGGGCGATTTGGAACAAGGCACCTTGTTGACGTCAGATCGATAAAAGAAATGCAAATGCATTTCCACCCCCGTCTGTCTGTACTCAGCGTCTCTGTAAATCACGCCCAGAGAGTTTGGACTGCGAATGCGCTAGGCAATGCGAAATGCGTTTTTTTATTTGCCTGGAGGCACGTCCGAGTGTTTCTAGGCTCGGAAGTCCTTTATCTGAGCCTCTGGACCTTTGAACAGCAGTGGTTTCATTTTATTTTCTGTGGAAATGTGTTTATTTTTCAATGGAACGCTTCTAATCTCTCCCCCCGTGCAAAAACACGGAAATGGATCAGCTGAGAGCGAGAGCGGAGAGTTTGGCCACGCCCCCACCCTCTACTATAGGCCAGCTCTTTTCTCCTCATTTGCATTCAAGCAACAACACCCAGAATAAAGTGTTTGAGAGAGATATTTATGACTCTTTCTCATCTTATCTCTGTTTCTCATGCACTGAGTGTTGATTTTGAAGAAGGATTCATTTACAGTATTAGGGAACCATTAAGGAGCCATATAAAAGCATCAAGAAGTACCATGTCATGGGATCTTTAAACCACTGCTGTTCAAAGGTCCAGAGGCTCAGATAAAGGACTTCCGAGCCTAGAAACACTCGGACGTGCCTCCAGGCAAATAAAAAAACGCATTTTGCATTGCCTAGCGCATTCGCAGTCCAAACTCTCTGGGCGTGATTTACAGAGACGCTGAGTACAGACAGACGGGGGTGAAACTGCATTTGCATTTCTTTTTTCGATCTGACGTCAATAAGTTTCCTTGTTCAAAATCGCCCGTTTGAGCTCCGATTTTTTGTAACGCAGAAAAGGATCGCAAATGCTCAGTTTAGACATTTCGCAACTTTTAACCATGGGGGGGGGGCTAAACAGGGTAGGGGAGCTCACATTAACGTTCAAAAACCTCAGAAAGTGAAAATTTCATGCCATGGGACCTTTAAACTTTGCTGTCTCCACTGAGGCAAATGATTGACACCACCAGGCCAAGTTACAGGTCAGATCTGTGGAGATGTAAACCCCCACTCCCACCAACCAATACTTACCAAAACTATTCAAATCAAGATAAGTACTCAAGTCAATGGAACTTTTACAGTGAATGTCTCTTGTTTTATTAGCCCTCATTTGAAAACCCTGTTGTTTTAAATCTGTTGCAAGTACTTTTACGACTTCTCTGCACATTTCTGTTGTGATTTCACTCTTGCGTCATTGACTTTTGGCTTTTGTCCCCTGATTTACGGCCCCTGTTGTTCGTCTCAGCTAATTGGGCTCATTGCGTTTGACCCGCCTTAATATTGACGCTGTTACAGATATTTTCAGGTGTTTTATTGTGGTAATTTCACCGAAAGAAAATGTAATCTTTTGTTTACATCGCTTTAAGAGTGTAAAAGAAACACTTGCCTTATGAACTATTTGCACAGTATTTATTTAATGTAGATATTTTGATAATAAAATGGATTGTAAACTTGTAACATTGTGTTTATTGTTTCTTAATATCAAATTTGATCAAAATCAAACCTTGCCATGTGAAGTTATGACATAATAAGCCACGGGAATTGATTTTAAACATCCTATAAAATAGACAAAATAGACTCTTGTGAGCTCTGAGCCATGTTATAATGTTGTTACCTCATCAAAAACATGCCTGGAGTTGTATTTTGTTTCATTCACACACGTTTGAGTAACTCTTTCTACATCTCCAAAACTCAAAATGCTCTTTTCCACCTTGCGATGTCACGAGTTTTCAAGTTAACAGCTTCCTTTTAGCTTTATTTAGGGAATTCCCAGGCTGAAATGATCCAAACGGTTCTAGTGAAAGTGTATGTAGTTTTAAAACACAGTGGAGCACTTCCTGTATCATAGCATGACATCATAAGGTGGAACAGAGTGTTTTCCATTTGAGAAAAGAACAGAAATATACAGGGTTTGTGTGTTAATGAAACAAAACGCAACTTGAGGTGATGGAAAAAACTACGTTATAACAGATATGGGCCCTTTAAATAAATATACCTTACCTGCTTTAAACCCCTATTTTTATTTGTTCTTTATTAAACTTGGTTACTTATTTAGTTGACAAAAGCATGTTATCAGAAACAGCAGCATCTGTTTCTTCGTATTGTTCTCAAAACACATGTTAATCCTTTTAAAATACAAAAATTGAATTTAGTTTAATTATTTTTGGGAGTCCCATTTAAAGGAAAAGTAACGTTTTCTACAATTTGAGCCTTATTTCGGTAATAAAACAAGTTGTTTTACTCACCCATATCACTTTGGTGTCATATGGAGGATTTCCGGAGATGTTTTAGATTAGCGTTAGGCTAACGCCGTTAGCCTAGCGCGACTTATAGCCATAGCTCGGGGCATTCCCCGAGCATGTAATATGCCCCGTGCGGGCTCCAAATAACACAAACTTTAGCACTTTTCAAATCATAGAAGCTCGATGTCTTAGTCTACGATTTCGTTTGAATCAAAAGTGGCCTGTAATCCGAGATTTATCCATAGTTTACAGCTTTGCGTTTCATGTTTGGGTCCGGGGAGCTGAGAGCACAGTCCGCACATGCGCACTGGCGTCCTCATCTACTCGAAACTATGGCTAAATCTCGGATTACAGGCCACTTTTGACCAAACAAAATCGTAGACTAAGACATCGAGCTTCTATGATTTGAAAAGTGCTAAAGTTTGTGTTATTTGGAGCCCGCACGGGGCATATTACATGCTCGGGGAATGCCCCGAGCTATGGCTATAAGTCGCGCTAGGCTAACGGCGTTAGCCTAACGCTAATCTAAAACATCTCCGGAAATGCTCCATATGACACCAAAGTGCTATGGGTGAGTAAAACAACTTGTTTTATTACCGAAATAAGGCTCAGATTGTAAAAAACTTTACTTTTCCTTTAATGAAACAAAACGCAACTTGAGGTGATGAAAAACTACATTATAACAGATATGGGCCCTTTAAATAAATATACCTTACCTGCTTTAAACCCCTATTTTTATTTGTTCTTTATTAAACTTGGTTACTTATTTAGTTGACAAAAGCATGTTATCAGAAATTGCAGCATTAAAAATGATCATCTGCTTCTTCGTATTGTTCTAAAAACACATGTTAATCCTTTTAAAATACAAAAATTTTATTTAGTTTAATTATTTTGGGGAGTCCCATTTAAATCTGAAATTCTTGCATCCAAAAATCACATTTAGTTACAATGTCTCATAATCAATTTAAAATCAGCTTCTTCCCCCATGTTCTGAAATGTATGATAATCCTTTTAAAGCACAAATGCTGATTTTGATTTAGATCATGTCTTTTAATTCATTATAAATCAATTATTCGTCACTCCCGTACAATTTCCTGCTCGCTGCTCAAACTCAGCTCCTCTTGTTCTTAAACTTATGGTAATTCCTGTTCTAATCCTGCTTTGATGTGCCTTTAAAGTACCTGACTCGGGGTGCCACAGATGGGTTAAATATGGCCAGGCTCTCCTTTCCATAGGATTTGGAGCCTAATTCCAGATTATGTGAAAAGGCCAGCACTTGCTTTGGCTCTTAGATACCACAGAAGTACACGGAGCAGGAGAAGGCTCTGCTGGTTTTGTCCTGTGTTTTTTTCAAACTTTTTGAGGGGGATGCAGGGGATAAGAGGGGGTTTCTGTAATAGATACTTATCAGGCTGCCCCCAAGCCCTCAACACAAAGTCCCTGTGAAGAGATTAGACACAGGGAGGGCACATTTACTCTAATCCAATACTTTTGAGGCCTACAAGCAACTAGCCCAACTTGAAACTCCCACTTGGGATGTGCTAGGACCTCATGTTTTTACTTTTTTCACTCGAAGATCTGGTTTTGCTCTGTTTGTCCTGATTTAGACTGATTTAGACTGATTTAGATCGGTATAGGACCTGGTACCACTTGGTTTGGATCTGATTAGTTCTACTTTGGTCCTCTTTTAGACATGTTAGTCCTGGATTAGAACTAGATTAGACTTGGTTTGGTCCCGTTTAGAACTTCCCAAACTGCATGCACTACTTATGCTTTCCTGGAACCTCATGTTTTTCTTTTTGGTTTAGACCTGGGTTCGATTTGGTTTAAACCTGGTTTAGTCCCATTTTAGACCTTGGTTTAGATCTAGTTTGGACCTGGTTTCATTCAGGTTTAGACCTGTTTTAGACCTTTTTAGTCTGGGAAAGTTCGAGTTTGTACCGTACTCCCGTTTCAGACCTGGTTTAGAACTGGGATAATTCTAGTTTGTACTGTACTTCTGTTTCAGACCTGGTTTAGATCTGGGATGGTTCTAGTTTGTACCATACTCCTGTTTCATCTCCATAGATACAAGAAGGTAGCTGAAAAGTTACACATTGCACCGTTAAAGGAAAATTAACGTTTTTTTTTACAATCTGACCCTTCTTTCGGCAATAAAACAAGTAGTTTTACTCACCCATAGCAGTTTGGTGTCAATTGGAGCAGTATCGCAGAACTTATGTTGAGCCGTTCTGTTCTAGTAATGATCCCGTATCCGTTAGCGTGAGTGCTCGGGGCATTACTTTGCGGTGTCCAAATAACACAAACTTTAGCACTTTTCAAATCACAGAAGATCGCTATGTCAGCGTAGACTTTTAGTAGATTCCAAAACGGCCTGAAACCCGATATCGCAACAGAAAAGTAAAGTTCAGAGCGGTGTTAGCTTCTTTCGGACTAGCGGTGTTTACAAAACAGCTGAGTTCACGCATGCGCACTGTCCTCTCTGATGACGTCATCAAATGAAACTATAGCTGCATATCGGGTTTCAGGCCGTTTTGGAATCCACTAAAAGTCTACCCTGACACAGCGATCTTCTGTGATTTGAAAAGTGCTAAAGTTTGTGTTATTTGGACACCGCAAAGTAATGCCCCGAGCACTCACGCTAACGGATACGGGATCATTAGTAGAACAGAACGGCTCAACATAAGTTCTGCGATACTGCTCCAATTGACACCAAACTGCTATGGGTGAGTAAAACTACTTGTTTTATTGCCGAAAGAAGGCTCAGATTGTAAAAAAAAACGTTAATTTTCCTTTAAATACACGTTACCTGCCATCACACGTCATTGTCCTCACTGAAAACATCCCATAATAGCTCTCTTTATTCACCACTTGTTTTATTGTGTTCAAATAATGCTACAAAGTGCCTCCCCGTGTTGTCACTATCTTGTTTGCGGCATGTATGAGGTTTGTGTGTAGCCGGGGGGGTGGATAGGCTTTTACAATGGGACCCGATGCAAAGGCCTGAATGAAAAGCATGGAGAGGAGCGAGGGATGGAGGGAGGGAGCAACAGAGAGAGAGGGAGGGAGGGGGTTTGCCTTGTCCCTGTGTAACCGATGCCTCCCTCTGTAGAGATTAGCTGGTCTATTGTTGTCCAGGTTGCTCATTTCCATTGGACTCTTACCTCCTGCAGGCTCCAGTGTTGCTGTGTTTTGGGAGAGAGGGAAGGGGAAGGAGGGGGGTTACACAGCCACAGTCCCGGGTTTCCTTGTAGCTTTTGTTTCGCAAATTAGACCCGAATGTAGATGTAGCCTCACAGAGCCTTGTCAGCTGCCCTCTGTGAGTCCACGCACGACAATAATGGGAACATGAACTTCGCCATGTAACCTGCTTTCTTATACAAACCCATATTATGTATTATTCAAGCTGCTAAATGCTGAATCCATTGTGCTTAATGGACCTTTCTGGCATTTGACCTAAAGTTGTGAAAACTTAAGTTGAAAAATCTGATGCTAATCGATGTTTAAGATGGTACTGAAACTAGATATGCATTTGAGCAGAATCCTCATTCACAAGATAGAAATGTATTTATTTATTTGTTTGTTTATTTCATTCATAAAGTATAAAAAGACATCAACATTTGTGATAACAATACAAAATATTGAATGAAAGGGAGCAGAAAGAAGAGTTATCTTATGTTATCTGCCCCCTCTTCCCTTTTCCAAACACCAACACCGATAGTGACTGTAAAACCTTTCCTCATTACATTCCATTTCAATCACAATTATTAATCAATTGTAAACATAAAGCTTCATTTTATGTTACACATAGATGTTACACATCTTCAAGTGTAACAATTTAGTTTTCTTTTTCATACATACACATTACATTGGATTTGATGTATTTTTAAATGCCATTATTGTACTTGATTCTTTGATTTCTTTGTCAAGATGATTCCATAAATTAACTCCTTTCACAGCGACGCTTCGCTCCATAACCTTGGTTCTGAAATTAGGTTTTTTAAACATGTAGGTTCCCTTTAAATTGTATTGGCTTGTTCTCATCTCAAACAGTCTTTGAATATTTACAGGAAACACTCTGCACTTTGCTTTATACATGACTTTGAGGAGACTTAATTCAACAATATCACACATTTTAAACACTTTAAGTTTAACAAATAATGGGTTGGATGGCTCTCTATAATGACTGTTGGTGATAATTCTCAAAGCCTTTTTCTGTAAAATAAATAATGGCTGTAGGTAAGTTTTACATGTCGGCCCCCAAATTTCCACACAGAACATCAGATATGGTGCGATTATGGAGTTATACAAGATTAATAATGCTGCACTGTTTAGTGAGAACTTTACTTTATGCATCACCGCAATTGCTTTAGCTATTTTGCTTTTTGTGTAATTTATACGAGACCTCCAGTTTAGTCCTTCATCAATCATGACTCCTAAAAATTTTGTTTCCCTTACTCTCTTAATCTGTATCCCATCTATTTCTAATGATATGACGTCTTTTTTATTTTTATCATTAAATAAAATGAAATTAGTTTTTTTAACATTAAGAATCAATCCATTTAAATCAAACCAATATTTTACTTTTTTTTTTTTTTTTTTAGCTCTTCGTTTACTCTAATTATGACCTCTTTCATATCTTTTCCATGGTAAAATAATGTTGTATCATCAGCAAATAAAATTTTCCCAAGTTCAGATACATTAAAAATCATTCATATATAAATTAAATAATTTGGGCCCAAGAATCGAGCCTTGGGGAACACCACATTTGATATTATATCTTTCTGATTCTGTGTCATTAATTTGTACATATTGTTTTCTGTTTTCTAAATAACTCGCTATCCATTGATGAGCCACCCCTCGAATGCCATACTTGTTCATTTTCTGAAGTAATATTGAATGATTTATTACATCAAAAGCTTTTTGTAGGTCAGTGAATATACTTAAGTAAAAATGAAGCTATCTTGAATCGTTTAGAATGAACCTACCTCGACAATGTGTTTTGGTAATATCACAAATAACAATGGCAAGGTTTAAAAAAGTATTTTAAAAAGTATTGGAAAAAGTTCCTTCAAAGTTAAAATTGCATGTTGTTTAACTTAAGTGTGTTGTGTAACTTTTCTGATGGAGCGTACACTACCTGCTTGCCACCATGGAGATGTAGACTTAGACTTAGACAAACTTTATTGATCCACAAGGGAAATTGTTTTGGGTACAGTAGCTCACTCATCAAATATAATATACAATATATAATATATAACAGAGGGTAAAAAGACAAAAAAAATAGATTAAATAGCAACCAAAGAGCAATAGACTTGTGTCAGATGAGACATAATTATATACATAAAAATAATGATAAATAAAATATATATGTACAAATCAGATTTAAATAGAAAAGTAGTAGTCAAATATAAAATACAATATCAAAATATACCTTCGGTGCTTGTCCCCTAATAAGATGTACAATACCAGCTGTATACAGGTGTAGAGAGTGTTGTCCAGGGAGTGTTATATTGTCTGTTACATAAGGTGAGTGGTTGTACAGTTGTATGGAGTATGGTATGAATGTCGTCCTGTATCTCACTGTTTGAGCGGAGCTGTAGGAGTCTGTTGGAGAATGAGCTCCTCTGTCCCTCTATGGTCTGGTGCAGTAGGTGAGTGTCCATGATGGAGAGCAGTTTGTCCAGTGTCCTCCTGTCCCTCACTGTGACAAATGTCTCCAGCTCACAACCAATCACATGACCAGCTTTGCGGATCAATTTGTCAATCCGTCCACTGTCCCTTTTACTGGTGCTGCTCCCCCAGCAGACCACAGTGAAGTCCAGGGCGCTGGCCACCACAGACTGGTAGAAGATCTCCAGTAACTTACTGCACACACTGAAAGACCTGAGCTTCCTCAGGAAGTAGAGTCTGCTCACGCTCTTCTTGTACACAGTATTACAGTTGTACAGTAATTACTTCAAATGTTATACAGTAGGGCATTAAACAGGTGATTTCACCAGGTCAAGTTACAGGTCGTATGTGAGGAGACTCATTCCCTGTATATCTGGTATTGAATGTATTTTTGAGCATTCCAGGCAAGAAATAAGACTCCAAATAAAACAGAAAATGCACACCAAAGTTCTTGTAGAGGTGCAAATGCAAGGAGCAGCAATATAAAAGTGAAAAAATGCATCGCACACTCAGATGGCCAATATCCAAAAGTGGTTTTTTTTTATTATTATTTTTTAAATAACGTTTCAGCAAAAAGCCTTCATGACATCGTCACTTTGGATCACAGTCTACAAAATGGTTGACAGCCCAGATTTATTTATTTAAGAATTAAAACTCCACCAGAAATGTTACACAGTGCATTTTTAAATAAAAGAAGTAAATCAATGAATTCACTAAGTCTTCAATGAGTCTTTTTGGGAAAAGCCTGTGTGAGTGGTGAGTATACGTATAACATCACAGCTTTTTTATTCCTGCTGGGATGTCTGTCTCCTGCATTTGACCCATCCTTTAATAAATACTCTTGAGGCAAACTGTCAGGCGCATCTACAGATGTCGTTTTATCTAATAGGAAAACTGGAACCAGGAATCTCACTAGACACAGGGAGAACAAGCAAACTCCGCACAACCTGATTTGGAAATTAAACCAGAGATCTTTTAGTTGCAGGGCAAGAGATGAGTAAGTGTTCCTCTTAATTGGACCTGATTTATTGATGGATTTCTTCTAACACGTTTTGTTTGCATAACTGGACCTACACTGCCAAAAAGCCAAACATCTGTCCTCGCCAATGGGACGCCCGGCAAAAACTTTGTCGTAGCCAAACCAAATTTAGTACACAGATGCATCATGGGAATAGGAACAAAATAGTATATTACACCAGGGGTCTTCAACGTTTTTCAGGCCAGGGACCCCCTACTATATATACGGCATAGAATTGTGTTTTATATTATATAAACACTTAACTCTTGGGCTGCACGGTGGCTGAGTGCCTAGCGCTCATGCTTAACAGCAAGAAGGTTCCGGGTCGCCTTTCTGTGTGGAGTTTGCATGTTCTCCCTGTGTCTGGGTTTGTTTCCTCCGGGCACTCCGGTTTCCCCCATCAACCCAAAACATGCTCCAGGTAAAATCCTCCAGCTGAGGTCTTCACCAAACCGAAGCAAGAAGATCATGGAGATGGTCCCCGGGCGCAGTAATGTGCTGCCCACTGCTCCTAATAACAGGATGGGTTAAATGCAGAGAAGAATTTCTCCTGTGTGAGATCAATAAAGTCACTTCTTCTTCTTAAATCTATCAGAAAATGACTTAATAGGAAAAGTAACATTTTTTACAATCTGAGCCTTATTTCGGTAATAAAACAAGTTGTTTTACTCACCCATATCACTTTGGTGTCATATGGAGCATTTACGGAGATGTTTTAGATTAGCTTATAGCCATAGCTCGGAGCATTCCCCGAGCATGTAATATGCCCCGTGCGGGCTCCAAATAACACAAACTTTAGCACTTTTCAAATGATAGAAGCTCGATGTCTTAGTCTACGATTTGGTGTGGTCAAAAGTGGCCTGTAATCCGAGATTTAGCCATAGTTTCGAGTAGATGAGGAGGCCAGTGCGCATGTGCGGACTGTGCTCTCAGCTCCCGGGACCCAAACATGGAACGCATAGCTGTAAACTATGGCTAAATCTCGGATTACAGGCCACTTTTGACCAAACGAAATCGTAGACTAAAGACATCGAGCTTCTATGATTTGAAAAGTGCTAAAGTTTGTGTTATTTGGAGCCCGCACGGGGCATATTACATGCTCGGGGA
The DNA here is from genome assembly GCA_036785185.1 of Paratrypauchen microcephalus. Lineage (NCBI taxonomy): Eukaryota > Metazoa > Chordata > Actinopteri > Gobiiformes > Gobiidae > Paratrypauchen > Paratrypauchen microcephalus. Next base: position 2,432,425 of record JAVJIX010000114.1, read on the forward strand.
ATGCCCCGAGCTATGGCTATAAGTCGCGCTAGGCTAACAGCGTTAGCCTAACGCTAATCTAAAACATCTCCGGAAATGCTCCATATGACACCAAAGTGCTATGAGTGAGTAAAACAACTTGTTTTATTACCGAAATAAGGCTCAAATTGTAAAAATGTTTACTTTTCCTTTAAAAGTAGTGAAATTATCTGTCCATGCAGCAAGATAATTTTACTTAACAAGTTATCTTAAAATAAACTACCTCTAGACTAGAATGAAGCCGTCTCTGGTCTAGTAAGTCGATAATAAATCTGAAAACAAGATGATTAACCCTTTTGTATGAAAAGCGCCTTATAAATGTTGTTTGATTGATTGATTGATTGACATAAGTTTTAAAATCTTAGCCTGATCAGAGAAATTTGCAGTGTAACAGTCTCCTACGTATTGGACCTTTCTGTTACAACACGAAAGGTGGGAGCAACTTTAAACCTTTGAATCTGTATTGATCGGAAGGATTTATTGATTAGTTATTGAACTTTCCTGTTTTCCAACAGCACATACATGAGACAAAGTACTTAACTCTTACTCTTCTATTCCCAAGTGGCAACGTGGCGAGAGAAGCATCTGTCTGCGCGCACACGACAACGTCACACCGGGGCTAAACGCTACCTGTCAATCACACAGCCAGAGCCGTCAATCAACCAATCTCTGCGGGGGGCGGGACCAAACAAAGCCGGGTCCACATTAGCAATGCTCCTCGCCGCTGCTGTGTTTGGAGAGAGAGATGGAGCGGGGCTGATAACATCGTGATAAGGGAGAGAGAGGGAGGAGTGGGAGGGGAGAGGTGGCAGGGGGAGGAGACACTTGATAACGCTCATTCAACACTTTAGCTCCATATCTGTCCATTTGGGTGGCGGCCTGCAGGTAAATCCCATTAGGAGGAGAATGGGCTTCCGAGATGGACAAGAGAGCGGTGGGGTTGTTGTTGTGCCGCAGCTCAAGTGGGACAAAATTCTTTTCACTTGTGAGTTTGAGTTTTACGTGATTTTTAAGTAGGGTTGTCATGGTACAAACTTTGATGCTGAGGGACAGACTCCATACTCAATATTGATTGTGATGTTAATAAAAAAAAACACTCTTTATTTAGTGAAATGAATGTTATAATAGTACTTTGCTTTATATTACCACGTGTACTTTTAGTATCACTTAGGATCTGATTTTCGACACTTTTGACAACACTAGTGCCAGGCAGAAAGTTGAAAAGATGCAGATAAATGAAAGTGGGTGGAAGATGACGTTGAGAAAATCTGAATCTTGGTAAACTCTCTCCTACTCTTCCTTACCCCCTCTCCCTCTCTCCTTCCCTCTCTCCCTCCTTCTGTCCTACTCTTCCTTACTCCCTCTACCCCCTCTCCTTCTGTCTCTCCTACTCTTCCTTACCACCTCCTCTCTCTCCTTCCCTGTCTCCCTATCTCTTTCCTCCTCTTCCTTACCATCTCTCTACCCCCTCTCCCTCTCTCCCTCCCTCCTACTCTTCCTCAACCCCTACTCTCTCTCCTTCCCTCTTTTCTACTCTTCCTTATACCCTCTCCCTCTCTCCTTCCCTCCCTCCCTCCCTCCCTCCTACTCTTCCTTACCCCCTCTCCCTCTTTCCTTCCCTCTCTCCCTCCCTACTCTTCCTTACCTCCTCTCTCTCCCTGCCTCTCCTCCCTCCCTTTCTCCTACTCTTCCTTACCACCTCTCTCTCTCTCACCCCCTCTCTCCCCTCCTCTTCCTTAACTCCGCTCTCTCTCTCTCTCTCCCTCCTTCTGTCCTACTCTTCCTTACCCCCTCTACCCCCTCTCCTTCTGTCTCTCCTCCTCTTCCTTACCACCTCCTCTCTCCTTCCGTCTCCCTATCTCTTTCCTCCTCTTCCTTACCATCTCTCTACCCCCTCTCCCTCTCTCCCTCCCTCCTACTCTTCCTCACCGCCTACTCTCTCTCCCTCCCTCTTTTCTACTCTTCCTTATACCCTCTCCCTCTCTCCTTCCCTCCTACTCTTCCTCACCCCCTACTCTCTCTCCCTCCCTCTTTTCTACTCTTCCTTATACCCTCTCCCTCTCTCCTCCCTCCCTTTCTCCTACTCTTCCTGACCACCTCTCTCTCTCTCTCTCACCCCCTCTCTCCCCTCCTCTTCCTTAACTCCTCTCTCTCTCTCTCTCCTCCTCTTTTTTCACCCCCCCATCCTAATGCATGGTGGTTGTAGTGTTCTTTTGTTTGCGTTCTCGCCCCTTGCTGATACGATGCTAATGACGCTCTTCACTTCTTTGTGTTTCTTTGTGTTTCTTTGTGTTTTGTTGTGTTTTGCTGTGTTAGCCTGTAGCTCCTCGTGCTAGCGCTCAGGTGAAGGGGCTGATGGGAGCTGATGGGCTGTAATTGAGCTCACACCTAAAGCTTTGTCCTGAGTCGCTCATTAGCAGCAGACAAAAGGCCCACTGTATTTTAGCCACTACAAACACTACAGAAACACGCTGCTGTCTGAAGGCTGCATTTGTCTTAGTTAGTTTGTTGTATTTTTTGTTTTATTGCTATGGTTACTGTGCATAATATTTCTTTAACCATGGCCTACATTATTTAATATTTTTAAAAATAGAATTATGCATTTAAAGCTACGTACATTTTTATGGGTAGCACGTCGCATGCACGATCCCTTAGCAACAAAAAGTTAAAACCAAATTGCAAAAAGTGTAATGCCATACTGTGGAATTTTATAGACAAAGGGCAATAAATACAACCAAAATGAAAGAAGGGGTTTTATTTTAAAGGTCCCATGGCATGAAATTTTCACTTTCTGAGGTTTTTGAACGTTAATGTGAGCTCCCCTACCCTGTTTAGGCCCCCCCGATGGTTAAAAGTTGCGAAATGTCTAAACTGAGCATTTGCGATCCTTTTCTGCGTTACAAAAAATCAGAGCTCAAACGGGCGATTTTGAACAAGGCACCTTATTGACGTCAGATCGAAAAAAGAAATGCAAATGCAGTTCCACCCTCGTCTGTCTGAACTCAGCGTCTCTGTAAATCACGCCCAGAGAGTTTGGACTGCGAATGCGCTAGGCAATGTGAAATGCGTTTTTTTATTTGCCTGGAGGCACGTCCGAGTGTTTCTAGGCTCGGAAGTCCTTTATCTGAGCCTCTGGACCTTTGAACAGCAGTGGTTTAATTTTATTTTCTGTGGAAATGTGTTTATTTTTCAATGGAACGCTTCAAATCTCTCCCCCCGTGCAAAAACACGGAAATGAATCAGCTGAGAGCGGAGAGCGGAGAGTTTGGCCACGCCCCCACCCTCTACTAGGGGCCATCTCTTTTCTCCTCATTTGCATTCAAGCAACAACGCCCATAATGGAGTGTTCAGAGAGAGAAAAATTACTCTTTCTCATCTTATCTCTGTTTCTCATGCACTGAGTGTTGATTTTGAAGAAGGATTCATTTACAGTATTAGGGAACCATTAAGGAGCCATGTAAAAGCATCAAGACGTACCATGTCATGGGATCTTTTAGTACATTTTTGGCTATAAAGTGACATACTGAGGCATGAACCAAATAATTTAAAGCAATTTCACATACAAAGCACAAATCTACAAAAAATGTTGTCATTATTGTGATGTCTATAGATTCTCAAACTTTTTTAGATGGGGTATTATATGTTAGACGACACCGGCATATTTAATTACAATCAAACTAGAGGGTTGACGGTTTTCTTGCGTTTCTGAGCAAGACACGTGAATCAATCCACTCAATATGAGCGGTTGCAACAAAAGTGTAAATTCAATTCAATTTAATTTAATCTAATTTAATTTAGAAATATGTGATCTTGCCATCTGGCTTCTTGCTTATTTCTTCTTGCATCAGAATTAGCACTATCTCCTTTTATCTCTCTGGGAACAATCCATTCTTCCACTTTTTCTGTCAACATCCTCTGAGTAAACACTGGACCTGTCAGTACACACCACACACACCAACACCTAACACTAGAGAATGGGAGAAGAGGATGGAGAGGTGGGGAGATGGAGAGATGGAGGGGTAGAACAATAGCCCCCTGCCCTGAGCTGTATTTGGGTTCTGTCCTCCTCTGATGCCTATAAGCTCTCTCCTTTGCTCTCTCTGGCCTTTGTTAACACTTTGCTCTCTTTCTCTTTGGCCTTTGTTAGCTCTGGACAAATTTGCTGGAGGCTCTGGGGACCGCTCCCAAATGAATCCTCCTGAGGTGAAAACAAAGTCCCAAGAGGCATCTCCACAAGGCTCACTATTGATCCTGTGCTGCTGTGTGGAAATGTGCTGGAGATGTGGTGCTGGAAGAGGACAGATAACATGGTAATGACGAGTGATCGGGTTATATGATCACAACAGATGGACAGCAGCGTGAGGAAAGTGCAGTAGATTCTATGAAAGATGATTTGTTTTTAACCTGCAGATAATATAAATAATATTTGAGTTATGTCACTTTTTTCTTTACTACATAATTCCATATATCTTCTAAAAAGTGTAAAAAGTACTAAAAACACAGAAAAAAACCCAAAACATTTGATGATTTTTTGGACTGGTTTATGTGTGCAGTCGGCCTATAGGCCCAGCTCCTTCTAAAGACACCGTATTGTGTTATCCGGAAGATGGAGATGTAAAAATATTAGGGCTGTCAAACGATTAATTTTCTTGATCGCAACTAATCTCAGAAATTTCATAGTTAATCGCGATTAATCGTGATTTATTTTGCATGTTTGAAATTGATATCTTGCAGTAAGACCGTTCGAATCTAAAGTTAAACTCACAATGCAAAGTATTTCTCACCATTTTTTTTTATTTAAAAAAAGTGCAGAGAAAGGAAAAAGTAACAATGAACCAGTAATAGTGCTTACTTTGAGAAATTGTAAATAAATGATTGAAGCCCGCTCGAGCTGCCTACGGATGCGTAGAAGGAACAAAATACTAGCAAACTCAAAATAGCGCGTTTAACCGACAATGAGTTTAATTAATACAACCAAATGAGCTGCATATGGATGGTAGAATTGCGGAAAATGCTGGCAAACTCTGATCGCGATTAAAAAAATTGTTCGCGATCATAACTTACATTAATCTAATCGCGATTAACGCGTTAATATTCCCAGCCCTAAAAAAAATATATATATATATATAAAATATTAAATATATTTTTTTCCCTTAAGTACAAAAATGTAAAATGTTTCCTGAGTATAGATTTGGACAGAGACACTCCTCACAATTCAACTAAAAACAATAAAAACAATAGCCTATACTCAATATGTTATGATAGTCAGTATATTTTTAATTAGATTTGGACATTGTGATATTGTTGAATTAAGTCTCCTCAAAGTCATGTATAAAGCAAAGTGCAGAGTGTTTCCTGTAAATATTCAAAGACTGTTTGAGATGAGAACAAGCCAATACAATTTAAAGGGAACCTACATGTTTAAAAAACCTAAATTCAGAAGCGTCGCTGTGAAAGGAGTCAATTTATGGAATAGTCTTGACAAAGAAATCAAAGAATCAAGTACAATAATGGCATTTAAAAAATACATAAAATCCAATGTAATGTGTATGTATGAAAAAGAAAACTAAATTGTTACACTTGAAAATGAAGCTTTATGTTTACAAGTGATTAATAATTGTGATTGAAATGGAATGTAATGAGGAAAGGTTTTACAGTCACTATCGGTGTTGGGGTTTGGAAAAGGGAAGAGGGGGCAGATAACATAAGATAACTCTTCTTTCTGCTCCCTTTCATTCAATATTTTGTATTGTTATCACAAATGTTGATGTCTTTTTATACTTTATGAATGAAATAAACAAACAAATAAAAAAATAAAATAAAAAAATCAAAGAAATGACAAAGTAGCAAAGAAACTGATATAGATATTTACAAATTATTCGGCCCGAGCGCTAAAGCGTAGGGCCTATTGTTATTGTTCTGGTTTTTCTTCTTCTTATTATTATTTATTCTTATTATTTTTCTAACCACTTTTTGCAGGGTTCGGGTACTTCTCACTCCTGAAATTTTGCACAGAATTCAAGAACGCCAAAAAAGGAATTTACAAATAATCTGTATTAAAAAATCTTAAAAAATGGCTCGACAGCGCCCCCTGGAAAATCAAAATACATTGCGCCTATGGCTATACCAGTGTTGCCATGGCAACAGGCCAAACATCTGTCCTCGCCAATGGGACGCCCGGCAAAAACTTTGTCGTAGCCAAACCAAATTTAGTACACAGATGCATCATGGGAATAGGAACAAAATAGTATATTACACCAGGGGTCTTCAATGTTTTTCAGGCCAGGGACCCCCAAACAGATGGCGAACTGGGCCAGGGACCCCTACTATATATATGGCATAGAATTGTGTTTTATATTAAATTGAGCTTAGTGTCATGTATAAACATTGCTACTCTGTTATGGTACATCCAATACAAGGAAATAATACACAGGTTAATACTGTATTTTCATGTTTTTTTTATTTTAAAGATGGGCCAGATAGGCCCTACGGGGTGGATGTGCTACTGCAGTTTTTAAACACAACTTGCATATAACACAGGCCTATTAAGATCGTTCACTGATTCAACCAAAAAACAAGTGCAAGGGAGAGAGTGGCTGTGCTTCTGCCATTTACACATACACATCCTGCTCAAATACAGAGCTATTCAAATAATGAACAATTAACACAAATCAAGTTAAGCTGTGATCATAACACATCAAGTAAAACTGTGAACATACATGAACATACAGGGAACAGTGAACCCCCAAGACATCTGTGAACTCCCACTTCAGTGAGATGTCTGACCCTGATGAGTCGCACATAACATATATTTTTTCATTTTAAGACATCAAAGAGCGTGGAGGGACAAGGGAGAAATTGATTGGGGGAAAATGAAAAAAATATGTTATTTTTAAAAATATTAAAATATAAAATTATATTTGCGTGAAAAGTCCCTCAGTCGTCCATGGTAGAATCCATGATAAAAGGAGAAATTCAAAGGAGAGCTGACGAAGCCTCTCGGATGAGCGGCGAAACGTTTTCAACCAAACAAACTTTGTCCAGTTGACAACTTGAACTTCTCCTTTTATCATAAAATTATATTATTTTAAAGTGAAATCAAAAGATTTCGTGACCCCCCTGCAGTACCTCCACGACCCCCCTAGGGGTCGCGACCCCCCTGTTGAAGACATCTGTATTACACCGTTGCTAGGCGACCAACAGGAAGTCGGCCATATTGGACCGAGCACGTGACCCGGCGCCGAAGGCAAATTTTCCTGTCCTCGTATTTTAACGAACTCCTCCTCGGGGTTTTGACCCAGACTCACCAGAATTGTGCTGGATCATCTAGACAAGTGGGACATTAAAAGTTATTAAAAACGTTCTAAAAGACTGAACGGTGTTTCCGTGAAAACGCCACAAGTTTGTTTTTGCAGCTCGCCATCTCATTTCGACGAGTGATAATCTGTGCATACTTTGGCCGATTTCACTCAAACTTCAATCGAAAATAAACTTTAATCGAAAATAACAGAACAGTGCAAGAAAGGCTTATGAGTGACCTCCTCTTAAAATAATTGAAATTAAAAGGCGAAACAAACAACCCCTCCCCACCTCACCCCCAGGCATTCAGCACAAACATGCAGATAACACAAACTCACACATACATCCAGCTTGAAAAAATGGAAGGAAAATGGCGCCTATAGTGTTTCTACTGATTCCTATTATAAAATATTCTTCCGCCTCTGGGAGTCTATGGCAACCCCTAGAACCGTCTGGTAAAAAGTTGTGAAATTTGGCATGCACATTCCAGCCAGTCTCCTCATTACCCACAGCAATTTATAGGCCCCCACCCCCAACCCTCTAGCGCCACCAGCAGGTCAAAGTTGCAGGAATTTTCAGGTACATTTCTGCGTGTAACTTTTGAACAGTATGTCCAATTTTCAAAAGCTTGGCATCGCTGGACTCCTTGGGCCAAGCCGAATCCAACGCACCATATGACGTCATTTTCCGCCAGGGCAGATTTTCCGCCATTTTGAATTTTATGAAAAACACTCAAAATGCTTCTCCTCCCTCAATTTTGGACCAATTTTGCTCAAATTTGGTACATAGCATCTTTGGACTAAGCCTCATCAGAGACATGCCTGGATTTTTTGATATCTCTTATCGTTTTGGCGTGACAGCCAATCAAACACGTCCTAAAAGTCGCCAAACAGGAAGTGAGCTCATATCTCGGGAACCCTTCATAGGATTATTTTCAAACTTTTCACAGATGTTCGCGTCCTTCCCAGGATTCCCCACAAAAAATGACAGGGCCCCAGCTCAAACCCTCTAGCGCCACCAACAGGTCAAAATTTGAGAGACATTTCTGCTTGTAACTTTTGAACCGTAAGTCCGATTTTCGAAAACTTAGTATCCCTGGGATAATTGGGCGAAGACTGATCCAACGCATGTCATCAAATTAGGCTGGGTCACTGCTTGGCCCCACATTGCTGCTTGCAGCTATATTTATTGTTATTATTATTATTATTATTATTATTATTATTATTATTAGTAGTAGTAGTAGTAGTAGTAGTGTATATAATAATAATAATAATAATAATAATAATAATAATAATAATAATAATAATAATAATAATAATAATTACAATTTTCACAATAATTTTTATTCAGTCTGCAAAATCAGTGCAATATTAAGTTTCATAACATATGTCTCAAAATGTTTAGTATAGAGTAGTATTCGTATACAGTAGTCTTTGTATATTTTGTATTTAAAATTTGAGTGAAGAAAGTATACTGTGTACTGTAATAGGCTTTTCAGATGTTTGATTTGTTCTTACAGTAAACCCCGACACTCACTGACCAAAAGTGGATTTGAAGTCTGAGTTAAAACTTCCTCCAGACTCTCCAATAGACAAGCACCAGAAGTCACTTTGTCAATGGCTTTTCAATGGCCCCGTTTCATCTGTAACTACACAAAACTGCCCCTACCTGCTACTCCAAATGAAACAGAAACTCATCATTTACTAACCAACCAAAAAAATATATATATATGTATTTTTTTCATTCTCTGACATAGGCTATAGCTGGTATACGTCTTAAAAAGTAGTGCCCTTAGACTAACAGTTGATACTAAACCAGGTGATACTAAAGAGCTGTTATGTTTCCTTATGTAACCGATGTGGATTAGAAGTGTGAAAAGTTGTGTCCAGGTCTGTTCTTATGTAAATGTAGCACTCAGATAGATCACTTTAAGCTCAGAGGCTTTGGAAATGGACAGTTTCAGTGAGAGGAGGACACTCTTCTTCCTTTTACGGGTTTGAGAATTGTCTAAAAACATGCACCATCCATTTGTAAGTTTGGGATTTGATGTTTAAAAGGAGACCTGCCCTGGCTTCATATTACAAATGACCTATAATTACAAATGATAGGGATATACTCTCTGAAACTAGGGTCCATTGGTATACTGTATTAACATTATTTTGCATGATTTAATGATGTTTTAAAAAGTGGAACCCATATTGTCACACATAATTAATATTACATTCAATTAATTTGACACATTTCAGTGATAAAGCCTCCACAAAATTACCCATGTTTATCACAGTATAAGGAGTTATAGTTTTAACCAACCAAAATCCATCCATTACCCAAAATGAATGTTATTTTACATCAATTCAAATATTAAATTATAACATTTAAAAAGAAAGAAAGGTGTAGCAATCTTTGTAATCGTGTAAATAAAAGTAAAAATGATCATATGGCCAAATACCCAAATTCAGTTCAATAAAGTTTCGCATTTGGCCCTGTGCGTAAAAGTGTGCGTAATGGGTATGCGTAATGATCTCTACTACTTTATATACAAAAAAACAAAAAACAAAAAACAAAAAAACATAAAAACTAAAAATTTGGGAAAGAAGCGAATCAACTTTTTTACTTTTTAACGTGTGATGTTTACGTTGCTGTCACGTTTGTCACGTTTGTCTCGAGCGCTTCCACTTGTATCTGATCCAAACCCCCAAACCGCGCGGGGTGTTATCGCCTTATGGCCACTCGGTCCCTTTACGCCGCTAATATCATGATTAAATTTATGCGCGATAAGTCGGATTGTCCGCTCTTTGAACGCAAACGCAGCGCACGAGGGGCGCGTAAGAAGTGTAATCTGCCGCTCTTATCTGCGCCACAGCCCCCACCTCGCGGCCGCATTTGCATCTGTTATCTCAGAATTATCATATACATTAGTCTACACCTGTTTCTCTTTACTTCATTTAATTAGGACCATTGAAACGCTCTACACAAAAGTGCCATCCGCTGCGTAAAGGCAGTTTGTTGTGGTTCGCTGGCGCATTAACAAATCAAAAAGGCATGATAACCCGAAGAAACCACGATTATTTTCCTTTCTTGGCTTACGCATGTGAATGAAAGCGCGTCCAATCGCCCCCTCGCCCCAAAACCACCACCACGGAGCCGGTTAAAGCAGTTGGTGACATAAAAATATTGAAAAATAGTTTTACGTTCGCAAGTTATTTTAAATCTTGGATCTCTGTCTCTTTGCAAAAATAAAACAAACACAACGTTACTTGTTAATATAGGCTAACTGATCTATTATTTAGGCTATTTTCAAAAAGTTAAAGTAGTAGTTTATAGTAGTTGTAGTAGTAGTTGTAGTAATATTATAATAGTCATATTTCAAAAACAAATAGAGAGATGTAGAACGATTGCAATGGAGTCAGAATAGTAGTAGTAGCAGCAGTAGTATTAGTTGTTGTAATAGTAATACAGTATTTTGCGTTTCAACGTGAGTCATAGTCTCTTTTAACACCAAAATAATTGAAAGTGAGCTGCACAATTGCCATAATTTAGTCAGAATTTGAATTGAAGAAAGGACGTTTTACACAATTGCATTTGGCACCAAACTTGAATCAGACCAAAACGCGCGCACAACATCAACATCGCCACGGACCTACTGTATTACAACTGAGATATTATGTACAGAAAAGTATGGAAAGGCAAAAATAATACACGTTATACAATTAGAAAAAATCCAAACTTGAAGGATTTCGCGTTTCAGCTCGGCTCAAACTCTGCACTGCGATTGTTTATTCGCCAGACCGTACATTTTGATTTGGAAACGCAAAAGGACGCAGACGTGTCAAGAGTTGCAGTTGACTTCAGACTTCAGCAGGATGTTAGTTACACAGATTTGGTATTTCATCTCGGAGTAGTGATGGATCAGTAGTGCCAGACTAGCGAGGTGTCACATTCGCCAGTGTAATGACATCAAACTGGTGTCAACGTGCGTGTAGTAAACGCGACGTAAAGACATGATTAAAGGCGCTCTCTTTTATACCAATACACAAAGATGAAGATAATGAGCTTTTAATCAGCGCGGAGAGACGAGGTTTGATGTTGGAAATGACAAAAAGACACAAAAAGTGCTTTAAAAGAGCAAAGAAACCCGCGCGTAAAAGTCAAGTCGAACAATTACGCACAACTGTTTGAGATGATAAAACACAATATAACAATGTTGCATGAATATGATATGAACAACAGGCGATGGATTCACGTGCATATACATGAATGTAATGCATTTATTTTAATTTACTTTTTAATTTGAAACTTTCATGCAGATTGGTTAAGTAGGCCACGGAACGTTGAAACACTGAATACAAAATGCGGTCAAAAGCGCAGGGAAAAAAGGAACAGCAGCGAGCCTCTTTTGAAGGGATTTGCCTCGAGTGAAGGCTGCGGGTCTTTTGAGCGGAGCTGTCAGTCATTTCTAAACCCAGGACCCCCCTCCCTCTCTCCTGCCCCCCCTTCTCTCTGCGCGCTGGGTATAAATACGCGCGTGGGACGCTCCGATAGCCATTCAAATGCGCACAGCTCTCACGAAAGGAAGTACAGGAGTAGCAGAAGGAAAAGGAAAAGGGACAACGTAAAGAGGAAACATGCCTGCGACGCAGAGTGGATTTGGAAACTTTTACGCAGACCGGACCATGGCGCCCGCTGGATATCAGATGCACGTTTTGGGGTGCGCTCCTCCGGGTGTGCAGCCGCAGCAACTCGCGGCGATGGCGGCTGGATTTCCACTCGCGTATTCTGGACTACAGGGATATAACTTCATCCCGTATGCGCACCACAGGCCCTTTACGCAATTGGTAAGTTCTAATCCAACGCTTTTCCAACCACTATTTTAACTCTTCAATATAACTATATGTCTTGTTTATGTTTTCAGAGCAATGCTTACGACTTGAAGGCTGCGTCCCCGTACCATCCCGCTCTCTTAGCCCGCGCTGCTCCGTACTACCAGACCTACCGTCCCGGGGCAGCCGAGGACCCAGGCAGAGTGGCCAAAGTAGCCACCAGGGAGAGCACTGGCGCGCTCAAAGCTTGGCTCAACGAGCATCTGAAAAACCCCTACCCGACTAAAGGCGAGAAGATCATGCTCGCGATCATCACCAAAATGAGTCTGACCCAAGTCTCCACATGGTTCGCGAATGCGCGCAGGAGGCTCAAAAAAGAGAACCGGGTCAGCTGGGCGTCCAAAAGCAAATCTGATGATGAAGAGGAGGAGGAGGAGGCGGAGGAGGAAGAAGGAGAGAGCGACTTGGATGACAAAAGTCTTCTGGATGAAGAGGGGGATAGTCCGGTGGAGGTGGAGGTGGAGGAGAAGACGGAGGTGTTGGTAGATGTTCTGGAGACAACAACAGAACAGCCAAACGTGGAAGAAACGGAAAATAAAGACTCTGAAAGTAGTCCAGATGCCCCGAAAGAAAGCAAGGACAATACGGTAAACCAAAAACCCAAAATCTGGTCTTTAGCGGAGACAGCCACGTCAGAAACCGTGCGTAAACCGGAGATGGACAGCGCGCAAATGGGCAAGCTGTGGGCAGAATGGGCATCCAGGAACGGGCTCTTCGTGCCGGCAGTTTACCCCGCTCCCGAGCTCCTATAACGCGGATCCAAACAGACTCTTAAAACCACACGCATTGCACTTTAAACTCCACTTGTACAAACAAAATCTCAGGGAATGAACTTGTCCCGACGTTTCTTTGCGCCAAAGATGAATTGTAAATAAATGTAGATGTATTTTTCCATCGACCCCTTTGTAAATTATCTTTCTTATGTCAAATAATTAAGACGTATTTTTCTTGAATAAAACAGTATCCTCAAAATATGATCGCATTTCTTGCTCTTTATTATTATTATTATTATCCAAGCATGGCAATGTTCATCAAGTCAAATGACCGATGAAGTTGAGACACTGCAGGCAGAGGAAAGTTTACATTTCCCAATTCAATTATATTTTGGTTCAGATGATACAATTTTGTAGTAATTGTAGTGTCTCCTCTTAAAATCAGTGATGGGGAGAGTACACCTTATCTCCTGTCTTCATTGTTCTTCTCAAATGTACTGACTTAGACAATACTGAATCCTCTGAATACTACTGAATATTCTACATGCTCCCATCAGAGTACTGCATTCTGAGTATTTGGAGTAGCATTATATCACTATCTAATGCAGCAAAAACACAACAATTGCAAACAGCTTTATTTTTGTTGTCATTCCTTTGAGTCTAATTAGAAAGTTAAATTTGCGTTCACATGTGCTGGAAGTGGTTTGTTTTAAAAAGTTCTTACTAAAGGAAGTACCACCATATACTCCTTTGTTTTTAGTTGAAGTATAACATTTTGAATACCACCAAATGAAAAAGTAACTGTACTGGAATACAGGTATTCAAAATGTGCATTCAGAATACATTTTCTTGGTACATGTGTTCAGTTACTTCCCATGAAATTTCCAAATATATTTCTCATCATGTAGGTTTTGTAATTAATAATAATGACAATACTACTACTACTACTACTACTACTACTACTGCTACTACTACTACTGCTACTACTACTACTACTACTACTACTACTACTGCTACTACTACTACAGTTATTCAGTGTTCAGTTGTTGATGGTCCTTTCATCCAGTTCTTTTTGGTTATATTCATATTTTCAATCAAATAATTACACAAACTTTCTATCAGGAAAAAAAAAGAATCTTAGCATTACCATAAGAAGAACCCTCAACCTGGAATAAGCCAGAGAAACTAGACGGCCTGTAGAGCTCGTAATGGACACTTCTTAATTCTTAAAGGAAAAGTAACGTTTTTTACCATTTGAGCCTTATTTCGGTAATAAAACAAGTTGTTTTACTCACCCATAGCACTTTGGAGTCATATGGAGCATTTCCGGAGATGTTTTAGATTAGCGTTAGGCTAACGCCGTTAGGCTAACGCCGTTAGGCTAACGCCGTTAGCCTAGCGCGACTTATAGCCATAGCTCGGGGCATTCCCCGAGCATGTAATATGCCCCGTGTGGGCTCCAAATAACACAAATTTTAGCACTTTTCAAATCATAGAAGCTCGATGTCTTAGTCTACGATTTCGTTTGGTCAAAAGTGGCCTGTAATCCGAGATTTATCCATAGTTTACAGCTTTGCGTTCCATGTTTGGGTCCCGGGAGCTGAGAGCACAGTCCGCACATGCGCACTGGCGTCCTCATCTACTTGAAACTATGGCTAAATCTCGGATTACAGGCCACTTTTGACCAAACGAAATCGTAGATTAAGACATCGGGCTTCTATGATTTGAAAAGTGCTAAAGTTTGTGTTATTTGGAGCCCGCACGGGGCATATTACATGCTCGGGGAATGCCCCGAGCTATGGCTATAAGTCGCGCTAGGCTAACGGCGTTAGCCTAACGCTAATCTAAAACATCTCCGGAAATGCTCCATATGACACCAAAGTGCTATGGGTGAGTAAAACAACTTGTTTTATTACCGAAATAAGGCTCAAATTGTAAAAAAACGTTACTTTTCCTTTAAAGGTTTGGAAATTGGATCTGATATTTGTAACTGTTTTTAGCAAACACCGTTCTTAATCATTCTTGCGCTTGTCAAAACACATGTGGATATTATGACTGTAATAGTACTCTAGTATACTCAATGGAGCTTTCTATGGCTAAAAAAAGGAAAGAATGTCATTTTTCTGATGTGGGTATCACTAGTTACAGTTGCTTAAATGTCATGTTTTTATTACTTGGATTGATGCAGCACTTATCATAATCTTACACCAGTTAAGTGGGAAAAAGTATTGTTGTGTTCAATTTTGTGTTGTTTGTTGTGAACAATTTTCATGTCTTTGTCCAACCAAGAAGTTGTTCACCAAAATGATAAAACTAGAAAAAACAAGTCAGGATTATTAGTAAAAGTTTAATAAGATAAGATAAACTTTATTGATCTCACACAGGAGAAATTTACTCGCCACAGTAGCTCCAGGACAGTTTGAACAAGAAAGAAAAGTGCATGAAGGCAATGATTAAAAAAAAGTAATTAATAATAAAAAATACGTAGTAATGATAATAATAATAATAATACAAGCATCAACAAGGAGAGCATGGAAAATAGGATATTTATTTTAATGATGCTTTAGTGAAATGAGTAGTGAATAAGTAAATAAATTATCCTCCACACTGGTACGTACTACAATCAGATCCAGCTTTGAAGAGCTTCACATCAGCCATGCACTTGTTTCAAAAGCAACACAATGTAAACTTCCTCAGATACGTGGGAATTGAACTGATAAAACAACCAAACAGCCCAGTTGAGGTGACGGTGAGAACTCCATTCTATTAAAAATGGGAATGCTTTCTGGAATTATACTCTGGGGACTCTGGCTCCAAAAGGTTTCAATGAAGATCTGGACCTGAGACCGTTTTTGTGACTCACAATGTTGACATGATCAACCAGGTCTGTGGCTGTATGTGTGCCTACAGTAATACTTCCATATCTATAGTGCTTATGCAAATATGATGGTCTTCTGTTTTTTATTTTTATTTTTTTGTATTGCTGGGTTTTAGATGACATCACAACATTCTACAGACCAATTATATTTAATACAGCTGGGGGTCAGGGAAAATTCAATCAATCAATCAAACTATTTCTATAGCACCTTCCACTGGGTGGGTGGGGAGTCCTTGCATCAAGTGGAGGAGTTCAAGTATGTCGGGGTCTTGTTCACGAGTGAGGGGAGGATGGAGCGTGAGATTGACAGGCGGATCGGTGCAGCGTCGGCAGTGATGCGGTCGCTGTACCGGACCGTTGTGGTGAAGAGGGAGCTGAGCCAAAAGGCGAAGCTCTCAATTTACCGGTCAATCTACGTTCCTCCCCTCACCATGAGCTTTGGGTAATGACCGAAAGGACGAGATCGCGGATACAAGCGGCCGAAATGAGTTTCCTCCGTAGAGTGGCTGGGCGCACCCTTAGAGATAGGGTGAGGAGCTCAGTCACACGGGAGGAGCTCGGAGTAGAGCCGCTGCTTCTCCACGTCAAGAGGAGCCAGCTGAGGTGGCTCGGGCATCTGTTCCGGATGCCTCCTGGACTCCTCCCTCAGGAGGTGTTCCGGGCATGTCCCACCGGGAGGAGGCCCCGGGGAAGACCCAGGATGCGCTGGAGGGACTATGTGTCCCAGCTGGCCTGGGAACACCTTGGGGTCCCCCCGGAGGAGCTGGAGGAAGTGTCCGGGGTGAAGGAGGTCTGGCCGTCCCTGCTTAGACTGTTGCCCCCGCGACCCGGCCCTGGATAAGAGGAAGAAAATGGATGGATGGACCTTCCAACAGCCAAAGCCGACCAAAGTGCTGTACAACATTTAAAACAAGATAAAAAACAGTAAACAACATACAAAAAGGTCAACAAAGTACATTAAAAAAATTAAAAATTGATTTTTGTTGTAATATACCGTAGACAGTTCTTGGTCGAGTCACTAATAGAAACACTCAGGTTCAACATTTGTGCATTTGCCTTTTGGATATTTCATCCCAAAGTACAACGTAATCAATAGGAAAAACTGTCTCTTTTCCTCCAGCTGGTGGAACGATCATCACATTATAGAAAACTCTGAAAACGACCAATATAAATGAATGTGTGTAATAGTGTGAATACGTTTGGCTGTAGTAAACCAATACAACACTTTAAAACAGAGTGAACACCTCTTTTGTACTACAAATTCCATTCAACAATTGTAATCAAATGTTTTATGTTTTATGCCTGTGTGTAAAACAGGTGTGAAACTGAACCTTTCATGTCTGAAGAAGTGCTTGAACCGAAATGTCACATTGTGGTGTCAAGGTAATCAAAATTTGGGAGCTTCTAACAACTGGAGTGCGGATCGCTTTCTTCTTTTACAGTTTTTGTCTTCTTTGGCCCCAGCACGCAGTCATAATTTATTTGGATGTGCATGTCCCAGCCCTACATACACTGTAGATTGGAAAAACAGATATCTGTGGCATTCTGACACTTCCAACACTGTTTCTCCTTATGGAGTGCGGACGAAGAATAACTTTGACCTCTTCCACCTCTGCATTTGATACTCTATAATCTACTGTAAGCCTAACCTTGGTGTAATTTGAGATCATTGCTTGTTTTGCGTTGTTTTGCTCTCATGATCAGTATTGCACCTTTAGTGGAGCGACTTTAACCACTACTTCATACTTCTCTCTAAAGTAAGATTTTGTAGTAATATTTATAGTATTTTAGGAGATTCTTTTAGCTTTATTTTATCAGTAACATTTAATACCTGTAATGTATACTATGGACCTACGTTTGAGATCACTGCATGCTTGTTTCGCTCTCGTTATTTGCAGTAACATCTCTGAGTTTATTTGTAGAATAACTACTACTCAGGGACATATAATACTCCCAGTAATGTACCATGAACTACTGGCTGAACATCTGAGACAAAATATCATAACTGAGGGATGATTTGTGATTTATTTCTTTAAAGGGCCCATGTGACACTGTTTTCTGATCTGTTATAATGTTGTTTCCTCATCAAAAACCTGGACTTGTGTTTTAATTCATTCACACATGTTTAACACACAAACCCTGCAGATTTAGACTGAGTTCTTCGCTCAAACAGAAAACACTCTGATCCACCTTGTGATGTCATGTGGTAATACAGGAAGTGCGCCACCTTCAGTTAAATAATTAGTAAGATCTCAGCCTTGGAATTTCTAATCTCTGCTGAACTAAAGGTAAAAGGAGCCGTTAACTTGAAAACTATCACTACATGACATCACAAGGTGGAACAGAGCATTTTGAGCTTTGGAGATGTAGACAGACTAATTATGCAGGATTACTCAAACATCCATCCATCCATTTTCTTCCACTTATCCGGGGCCGGGTCGCGGGGGCAACAGTCTAAGCAGGGACGCCCAGACCTCCTTCACCCCGGACACTTCCTCCAGCTCCTCCGGGGGGACCCCAAGGCGTTCCCAGGCCAGCCGGGACACATAGTCCCGCCAGCACGTCCTGGGTCTTCCCCGGGGCCTCCTCCCGGTGGGACATGCTCGGAACACCTCCAGAGGGAGGCGTCCAGGAGGCATCCGGAACAGATGCCCGAGCCACCTCAGCTGGCTCCTCTCGACGTGGAGAAGCAGCGGCTCTACTCCGAGCTCCTCCCATGTGACTGAGCTCCTCACCCTATCTCTAAGGGTGCGCCCAGCCACTCTGCGGAGGAAACTCATTTCGGCCGCTTGTATCCACAATCTCGACCTTTCGGTCATTACCCAGAGCTCATGGCCATAGGTGAGGGGAGGAACGTAGATTGACCGGTAAATTGAGAGCTTTGCCTTTCGGCTCAGCTCCCTCTTCACCACAACGGTCCGGTACAACGACCGCATCACTGCCGACGCTGCACCGATCCGCCTGTCAATCTCACGCTCCATCCTCCCCTCACTCGTGAACAAGACCCCGAGATACTTGAACTCCTCCACTTGAGGCAAGGACTCCCCACCCACCCGGACATGAATGAAACAAAACACAACTCCAGGTATGGTTTTGATGACATAACATTATAACATGGCTTAAAGCTCACAAGAATCCATTTTGTGTAATATGGGACATTTAGGATTCTCTTCAAAGTTCCAGAAGAACTTACAAAAAGAGAGATTTTGTTGTTTGTGGAGGAAATTATGGTACTTCAAACATGATAGTCTTTTTGTTAAGTCGATTTGTTAATCTCGGACCCACACTGGTGCAGCTGGAGGTCACTGCATGCTTGTTTTGCGTTGTTTCTCTCTCATTATCAGCTGTAGCATCTCAGCGTCTCTATAGACATTCAATGGGCCGTTCCTCCATTAAGCCCACTCCCCTGGAAGCTCTTCTCCTCAAGCAGAGAGGGCCTTCTCTTTGTGGGCCTCTCTATGGAAATCCCTTCAAATGGAAACACAGAATACCAGATTAGCTGCAGCATCAAACACAGCAGAGGTCATCAAAATGAGAAGAGGCCACAGAGAAATTACACAGAAGGAACGAAAGAAGCATTGCACAACTAGGCCTATATCATTTCTTTTTATTTCATTATTTATTGCATTATTTATTGAACAATTATTGACACTAAAAAGTGAAATCCTTACTTCTTTCACACAAATCACCATTTTTCTAGTAAATGGCCCGCTTTTTACAACCAAATTTTCCGTTTTTTTCCAGTATGTAACTTTTAACTTTTATTAATGTCACCTGCTTGATTCCATGGAAACAGAAAGTTCAAACCGTACTTCAGAACATTCACCTTAGAGATAGATACGTTTCATGCCATATTGTGGAAGATTATAGCTAAAGGAACATTTGCAAAAGTAAGAATGCATGTTTTTCACTTCAATAAAAAAACAACCCAAAAATGCCACATGATGACATCACAAGATGGAACAGAGCCTTATGTTTTAATACAGTGGTACCTCACCTTACGAAATTAATTCGTTCCAGAAGTGGTTTCGTAACGTGAACAATTCGTAAGTTGAGTAGCTATTTCAATGGAAAAAGCCTGATTTGTTCCAAGGCCCCGATCCAAGTTTTTTTTAATAGTGTAACTTTTTTTATAGTGTAACATTGTGTTCTGCGTCCTGCGTCCTTTTCTCACATTTGTCTCTCGTTTAAACATTCAAACTTTCATAGATTTTCAACAAAATGTATTAACAGTGAAGTGTGGGGGGGAAGGGGGAGGGGGGAGAAGAGTGCGCTCTGACACGTGTGTGATAGCGCAGCATGACCCAGCGCGGGGCTGACAGCAGATCTAGACCTGGACTAAACCTGGACTAAACCAGGACTAAACCTGGACTAAACCAGGACTAAACCTGGACTAAACCAGGACTAAACCTGGACTAAACCAGGACTAGACCAGGACTAAACCAGGACTAAACCAGGACTAGACCAGGTGGATTAAAGCAGCGAGGAGGGGACTGCACGCAGTCTGAGCGCATGAACGAGACCCATGCAAGAGCCGCGGGCTCCTCCTGGTTTAGTCCAGGTTTAGTCCTGGTTTAGTCCAGACCACCGCGGCTCCTCTAGACCTCCTCCTCATTTTGTTGAAAATCTATGAAAGTTTGAGTGTTTAAACGAGAGACAAATGTGAGAAAAGTTTAAATCCAGTCTGAGAAAAGCGTATAATGTGTGTGGCTGAGCACGCATTATTTGAATTTTTGAGATTTCGTGTTTCATAACTTGAATTTTCTTTCGTATCTAGAGACCAAATTAACTTAAAATTTTCGTTTGTTGGGTCATTCGTAAGGTGAGGTACCACTGTACTATGTTATGTTATTACAATACCAGTAATCTATGGAACAAAGCGGCAAAGAAAGTAAACATTTATTTTATTTTCCCCAATAGAACAGTTTAAATATGTATTTGATAACTTGTCTTACACTCCCCCATGTCTGTACTTTTTCCTTTGTAAGTCTGAATTTCTGTTAATAAAAAAAATACACAAAAAGGAAAAGCATGAGGTTAAAATTCCTATGCTCTAGCAGCCTCTAGTGGTGAATACGTGTAACTACAACGTGCCAGGTATGACCGTTTTAAGCAGATTTAGAGCAGGAAAGAAGAAGAAGAAGTGACTTTATTGATCTCACACTGGAGAAATTCTTCTCTGCATTTAACCCATCCTGTTATCAGGAGCAGTGGGCAGCACATGACTGCGCCCGGGGACCATCTCCATGATCTTCTTTGCTTTGGTTTGGTCAGGACCTCAGCTGGAGGATTTTACATATGATGCATGTTTTGGATTTTGGGAAATTTGGGTACAGAAAATTTTTGTGCACCCATAATTTTTGTGCACCCATGTTTTTCAAATTAAAACTGCACATAACAGACACTCTGACACTGCAGGACTTTAAAATACAGTAACGATAAAAAACAAACAAAAAACTATCAGTAACATTTTCCAACATTAAATCCTAGTATATCTGTGTATGTGCTTTTATATTTGTTTATATCTGTTATATCTGATACAGCTCAAGATCATTCTAAAGCTATTTAGAAAAGCTTCATTTTTGTCCTGTGAATGTGACTTTTTTATTATTGATACCTGCTCATTTACAGCAGTTTTAATACTGGTTTAAATATCAATTAGTATCTGATATGCGATACTTTTGACAACTCTAGTTAATATGCACTGTCCCCATACACAGTAATAATACAAGTAGAACATTTCTTACTGTACTTTTTAATGCATAGCGACGTATCGTATATACAAACAACAATATATACAATGTATTTTGAATAGAACGGGTCAACATTTTTCATACAATACTTCACAGAGCTTCAGTAGACAACGGCTTTAGTGCTTTTAACATTTCATACTTTTTATTTACTTAAAAAAAACTAGGCTATATTAAATTAAAAACAGCAGAACAAAGTACCCTATACTTCTTTGCTTAAAGGAAAAGTAACGTTTTTTACAATTTGAGCCTTATTTCGGTAATAAAACAAGTTGTTTTACTCACCCATAGCACTTTGGTGTCATATGGAGCACTTCCACAGATGTTTTAGATTAGCGTTAGGCTAACGCCTAGCGTGACTTATAGCCATAGCTCGGGGCATTCCCCGAGCATGTAATATGCCCCGTGCGGGCTCCAAATAACACAAACTTTAGCACTTTTCAAATCATAGAAGCTCGATGTCTTTAGTCTACGATTTCGTTTGGTCAAAAGTGGCCTGTAATCCGAGATTTAGCCATAGTTTCGAGTAGATGAGGACGACAGTGCGCATGCGCGGAGTGTGCTCTCAGCTCCCGGGACCCAAACATGGAACGCAAAGCTGTAAACTATGGATAAATCTCGGATTACAGGCCACTTTTGATTCAAACGAAATCATAGAGTAAAGACATCGAGCTTCTATGATTTGAAAAGTGCTAAAGTTTGTGTTATTTGGGCATTCCCCGAGCATGTAATATGCTCGGGGAATGCCCAGAGCTATGGCTATAAGTCGCGCTAGGCTAATGGCGTTAGCCTAACGCTAATCTAAAACATCTCCGGAAATCCTCCATATGACACCAAAGTGCTATGGGTGAGTAAAACAACTTGTTTTATTACCAAAATAAGGCTCAGATTGTAAAAAATGTTACTTTTCCTTTAACACTATTCAAGCTATGTAGTTCCTGATCCTGGCAGTTAAGATTAAAATGGCATTACACTTATTTATCTCAAGTAAGCACAAGCGATGCGACAGGGCCAAGTTACAGGATAGTATCTGTGGAGAGGCGAGCCAGCTCACAGTAAGAATGCATGTTTTTGCGTCAATAAAAACATATGTAATTGAGGAAAGGCAAGATGGGTAGTTTAACGCCATACTGTGAAGCATTCAAGACCGAACAGTAAAATCTCCAAGGAGACAAGCATGTGACGGACCCTCCACCAGAAATGTTACTCAGTGCACCTTTCAAGCTCCAATTATGACACAAAACTGACTCACAAGATGGTTTTTCTCATGTACTTTAGTATCAAGTCATTTAGTAGCTGGAAATAGATTCTCCCATTGATTTTTACATACAGTGGTACCTCACCTTACGAAAGACTCTACAAACAAAAAATCCAAGTTACGAAACGCCTTCACGTTAAATTTTGGTCTCTAGATACGAAAGAAAATTCAAGTTACGAAACGCGAAATCTCAAAAATTCAATTAATGTGCGCTCAGATGCACGCCCCGAAACGTAAATACACTTTATCAACACACACGGGGTTAGGTTCCAGAGGTGGCCCGCGGTGGGAGAGGTCCACGAGGTAGGACAACTTTGTATTTTGCAATTGTTCTACATGTTTTAGGGCTGTAAATGCCTCACCACACACATTCTACGCTTTTCTCAGACTGGAGTTGGGCTTTTCTCGCATTTCTCTCTCGTTTGAACACTCGAACTTTCATAGATTTTCAACGGAATGTGTTGATAGTGAAGCGTGGGGGGGACACGGCTCGCCGAACGTGCGATGGGAGCGGAGACACAACAACACATCATCAGTATGGTAAAACTAACCTGTCTCACGACGGTCTAAACCCACCTCACGTTCCCTATTAGTGAGTGAACAATCCAACGCTTGGTGAATTCTGCTTCACAATGATAGGAAGAGCCGACATCGAAGGATCAAAAAGCGACGTCGACACGGCGCGGGATGGAGCCGCGGCGCCCGGGCCGAGCACGCGCGGGTGAGTGCAGGAGCCGCGCGAGGCCAGCGGAAAGCCGCACGGGGTGATTTAATCCTGGTCTGGTCCCGGTTTGGTCCGGGTCTGAACCTGGTCCGGTCCTGGTTTAGTTCAGGTCCAGTCCAGGTCTAGACCTGGTTTAGTTCTGGTTTAGACCTGGTTTATTCCACGTTTAGTCATGGCTCTACAGTCTCTTAGCCAATCAGGAAGCAGAACACAATGTTATAAAAAAAAATGTTACACTATAAAAAAAAAACTTGGAACGGATCAGGCCTTTTCCATTGAAATAGCTACTCAACTTACGAAAAATTCACGTTACGAAACCACTTCTGGAACGAATTAATTTCGTAAGGTGAGGTACCACTGTATTTTGTCAATGCCAAGCAACAATCCCTGAGGTGGTGATGCTAGCTGCGGGCACTGCTCTGTCTGAAGATCTGTTTATCTGTTGCTCTGTGGCATCAGCTCACGATCTCACCTTTCCGTTGAAACTCAAACACCTAAACAGGCTAACAATGCTCGCTTGTACTGATCACAGGCTCCTGAAAATGTGTCGTGTTATTTAAATTAATTTTGTCTTGAGTTTTCAGACTATCTCAAAACCTTTTGGTAGTTATTGCTAATGTGCACACTGTCACCATGATAACTTCTGAACATTCCGCCACAGACATACATGAAGAACCCCCCAGTTTTAGGCTTATTGCATCCATAGCGACATTAGCTTCAGTATTATCCTTCATTGGGTATGTTTTCTGAAGCAATATCCCACTTCAAAACTTGTTATCATGATGATATCCTAAAACCAAAACTTCAAACGAAACTACTTAACATAACCCTAGTTCTATGAGTGCGTGGCCCTGGGACATGCCGAGGATGATTCTACATATATGCCAATGCGGTGCCAGTGTGTGGATTTAAAGTAGTACAGCGCTTAGTTTTGTATTAGTTATACCGAGTTTAATTCACTGTTATATTCACTGCTTAATTCACTGTTTATTCCTTGAGTATCTGGTATTGAAATTTTATGTTCCTTATTGTCCTGGGACAGAGCAAATCCGTTTCTGGTTATCCCTGTGGTAGGAATATCGCTGTACTCGCACTCCACCGGTGTACTGCTGCGGTAGCCTGTCTCTTGTCCAGGAAAATACGACACCTCTGGATCATCTGTGGGGGACGTGATGATTTTCTTCTCTTCCTCCTCCTCCACCTCCACCTCCTGTGGATATTTGTAGTCGTTTTGTGGATTCATCTAAAAAGCACAACATTACAAGGTAAGTTATTCAAAGATGTAACAAAACAACACAAATAAATCTGAACTCACTACCCCCATCGCTTCCTCTCATCACTTGTAGCTGTATAGACTGGTATATGCGCTGTGATTATTTCACACTGAAGTAGTGGCATGTAAAAATCGTTATACTGAAACCCCACGCTCTTACTCTTACATACACACTCTTACACAGATACACACACTTTACACTTTCTCTGCTGTGGCGTTGTATGCAATATATTGCTTTTGTCCACTGATCCCACTCTCGACATTAAAGGAAAAGTAACGTTTTTTACAATTTGTCTTATTTCGGTAATAAAACAAGTTGTTTTACTCACCCATATCACTTTGGTGTCATATGGAGCATTTCCGGAGATGTTTTAGATTAGCGTTAGGCTAACGCCGTTAGCCTAGCGCGACTTATAGCCATAGCTCGGGGCATTCCCCGAGCATGTAATATGCCCCGTGCGGGCTCCAAATAACACAAACTTTAGCACTTTTCAAATCATAGAAGCTCGATGTCTTTAGTCTATGATTTCGTTTGAATCAAAAGTGGCCTGTAATCCGAGATTTATCCATAGTTTACAGCTTTGCGTTCCATGTTTGGGTCCCGGGAGCTGAGAGCACAGTCCGCACATGCGCACTGGCGTCCTCATCTACTCGAAACTATGGCTAAATCTCGGATTACAGGCCACTTTTGATTCAAACAAAATCGTAGACTAAGACATCGAGCTTCTATGATTTGAAAAGTGCTAAAGTTTGTGTTATTTGGAGCCCGCACGGGGCATATTACATGCTCGGGGAATGCCCCGAGCTATGGCTATAAGTCGCGCTAGGCTAACGGCGTTAGCCTAACGGCGTTAGCCTAACGGCGTTAGCCTAACGGCGTTAGCCTAACGCTAATCTAAAACATCTCCGGAAGTGCTCCATATGACACCAAAGTGCTATGGGTGAGTAAAACAACTTGTTGTATTACCGAAATAAGGCTCAAATTGTTTAAAAAACGTTACTTTTCCTTTAACGTCTTTGGTTGAGTGGTCAGATCCACTGCGATTTCAGCTCCCACACATGAATGCTGTCGTTGTGTCCTTGGGCAAGACGCTTAAACCACCTTGCCCCTAGTGTCTGCGTACCCTGGCGTATGAAAGAGTGAGTAGTTCATTGATGTAAAGTGCTTTGAGTGACTTAAATGTGGAAAAGTATACTACTATAACTATATTTAAAAAAAAAAAAACTTTATAAAACCTCACATTTTCCTCAGAGGTTACCACAGCAAACAAGTTAATTTGAATATAAATAAATAATGAATAATTCATTACCAGCTCTAGCGGTTTATGTCCAGTTTTATCTAAAAAAAAAATGGAGATAAAAGAAAAGATGATATGATTAAACAGTTGCCACATAAGACACATTAGACCATGATAAAAGTACACTAATTTCAGTAGTACAACAAATGTTATCTATATAAAGAATTTAAATTTTTAAGCTGCATTATGTTTCTGTGGACTCCATAGTGACAAGAAGCATTAGTCTTTTTAGAGATAAATAAAAAAACATTACACACAGATACATTCAGAGCCAATTTCCAAGCAAAGCAATGATGCAAATTGTGCCAAGAAGAAGACGGATATTCTACTAGAAAAGTTACATAGTACAGCTTTAATAGACTGTATGCTAAAAGAATCACTATCATACTTCTAATATTATTGCATTGTAGAAGTAATAACTTACTGTTACGTCTGTACAGAAGTATTCCTCCAGTGACCATGGCAGTCAGAATAAGAAGTGCACAGATCAGCCCGATGTGTTTGTGCCCAAATACTGAAATGAACAGAGAAGAAGAGTTCAAATCAAAGCTCAAAGGACAAGAGCAGGTCTAAATCGGGTCTATAACAGGTCTAAACCGAGTCTAAACCAGAGCCAACCCAGTTTTAAACCAGGACTAATCCAGGTCTAACCCAGGTCTAAACCAGGTCTAAACCAGGTCTAAACAAGGTCTAAACCAGGTCTAACCCAGGTCTAACCCAGGTCTAAACCAGGTCTAAACCAGGTCTAAACCAGGTCTAACCCAGGACTAAACCACGTCTAAACCAGTTCTACACCCGGTCTAAACCAGGTCTAAACCAGGTCTAAACCAGGTCTAAACAAGGTGTAAACCAGGTCTTTCACAGGTCTAAACCAGGTCTATAACAGGTCTAAACCGAGTCTAAACCAGGGCCAACCCAGTTTTAAACAAGATCTAAACCAGGACTAACCCAGGTCTAACCCAGGTCTAAACCAGGTCTAAACCAGGTCTAAACCAGGTCTAAACCAGGTCTAAACAAGGTGTAAACCAGGTCTAAACAAGGTGTAAACCAGGTCTAAACCAGGTCTAACCCAGGTCTAAACCAGGTCTAAACCAGGTCTAAAACAGGTCTAAACCAGGTCTAAACAAGGTGTAAACCAGGTCTAAACCAGGTCTATAACAGGTCTAAACCGGGTCTATGACAGGACTAAACCACGTCTAAACCAGTTCTACACCCGGTCTAAACCAGGTCTAAACCAGGTCTAACCCAGGTCTAACCCAGGTCTAACCCAGGTCTAAACCAGAATTAAACTACATCTAAAACCAGCTCTATAACATGTCTCAAACAGATCTACAACAGGACTAAACCAAGTCTAAACCAGGTCTAAACCAGGTCTAAACCAGGTCTTAACCAGAATTAAACTACATCTAAAACCAGGTCTATAACATGTCTCAAACAGATCTACAACAGGACTAAACCAAGTCTAAACCAGGGCTATACCAGGTTCATTCTAGGTCTAAATAATGACAAACCCAGGTCTAAAATAGAAAACAGGTTTAACCGAAACATGAGGCTAAAAGGACTTACATTTGGAATCAGCTGACTAAATTGTTTTATCACTGAAGAATTTTACACTGCTACTATGAATGGTACAGCCGCAGCGTAACGCCCCACACCACAAAAACCACCTACGTTTCACTTGAAGTTTCGATTTGAATAACTGTTACACACAAAGATCTGCATTTCATTTCATAGGTTTTGTTGCCCTTATATGTCTTTTGCAATCTTAATCTCACAGTTTTATGTTTACGTCTCTGGTAATTAGAAGTACACACATATTTGGACCACATATTTGTAACGTCTGGCATCGCTGGCCCTATAAAGGGGGAGTTGGCTGTTGAGTAAATATTGTTTTTATGTATTGATTGTGTTAACGATGTCGGAGTTTTAGTACGTTTCATATGGCTTTATGATTTTAACAAGGACTTGATTGAGTGTACGCTCTGGAGTAAAACCTACATGTTTCTGAAGCGCTTGTGCGTGTGGACTAAGTATCTTTACCTTTTATTATATTTGTATGTATCTTTGTATCTTGTTTTGCCAATTGCCTTAATATTTGTAAACAACAAATGGAAAAGAGTATAACAGGGACACCCATCTTCTTAAAAAATAAATAACACATGAGCTTGACTCTTGTGTTGGTCTTGTGCTTATTTACAGTGCCTCTTTAATGACTAAGTGTTGTGGTAGTTAAACTTTCAGCTATTAATTAGTAACGATATCAAGAGTTTAATACAGTGGTACCTCACCTTACGAAATTAATTCGTTCCAGAAGTGGTTTCGTAACGTGAAAAATTCGTAAGTTGAGTAGCTATTTCAATGGAAAAAGCCTGATTCGTTCCAAGGCGAAAGTTTTTTTTTTATAGTGTAACTTTTTTTATAGTGTAACATTGTGTTCTGTGTTTCTCACATTTGTCTCTCGTTTAAACACTCAAACTTTCATAGATTTTCAACAAAATGTATTAACAGTGAAGTGTGGGGGGAAGGGGGAGGGGGGAGAAGACTGCGCTCTGACACGTGTGATAGCGCAGCATGACCCGGCGCGGCGCTGATAGCAGGTCTAGACCAAGGTCTAAACCTGGACTGGACCAGGACTAAACCTGGACTAAACCTGGACTAAACCAGGACTAGACCAGGACTAGACCAGGTGGATTAAAGCAGCGAGGAGGGGACTGCACGCAGTCTGAGCGCATGAACGAGACCCATGCAAGAGACGCGGGCTCCTCCTGGTTTAGTCCAGGTTTAGTCCTGGTTTAGTCCAGACCACCGCGGCTCCTCCTGGTTTAGTCCAGGTTTAGTCCTGGTTTAGTCCAGACCACCGCGGCTCCTCTAGACCTCCTCTAGACCTGGTCAGGTCTAGAAGAGGTCTAGACCACTGCGGCTCTTGCATGGGTCTCGTTCATGCGTTCATGTGCTCAGAATGCGTGCAGTCCCCTCCTCACTGCTCGTCTCAGATGTGACTCAAAACGAAACCAGGAAATAGTCCACCTGGTCTAGTCCTGGTTTAGTCCTGGTCCAGTCCAGGTTTAGACCTTGGTCTAGACCTGCTGTCAGCCCCGCGCCGGGTCATGCTGCGCTATCACACGTGTCAGAGCGCAGTCTTCTCCCCCCTCCCCCTTCCCCCCACACTTCACTATTAATAATTTTGTTGAAAATCTATGAAAGTTTGAGTGTTTAAACGAGAGACAAATGTGAGAAAAGTTTAAATCCAGTCTGAGAAAAGCGTATAATGTGTGTGGCTGAGCGCGCATTATTTGAATTTTTGAGATTTCGCGTTTCGTAACTTGAATTTTCTTTCGTATCTAGAGACAAAAATTTACCGTGAAGGCGTTTCGTAACTTGAAATTTTCGTTTGTTGGGTCATTCGTAAGGTGAGGTACCACTGTATATATATTTTTTGTCTTTGTTATAATAATGTGATGTATGAGCTACTGTGCCCAAATCATTTCCCTTGTGGATCAATAAAGTTTGTGTAATTCTAAGTCGAAGCACAAGCAGTAACTCACCACAGACATGATCAGACTCACTGCTTCCCCCTTGTGGTTCATATCCAAGTGCACACCTGGGGAAAACACACAGTTGACATAAGCGCATACAACATTACGCATACAACTAATTTTTAGTACTTGGTTTGTTGCAAATTAGAGAAGTTTCATCTGCTGCTCATGCCCAAACAGGAAGTAAATTGATCAACTTCACCAAAACGTAAAAAAAAACCCAAACTTGTTATTGTAAATTTCAGTAAAATCTTTAATATCGTGATCCTAAAGAGAGGGTATTTTACGTTTATGCGGTAGTAACTGCTAACACGTCACATATTTAGATCACCATATTACCCTTTACTGTTTTGAAAATGCTGTATGCGCCGAAAACATGTTTTATACGTTTAACTGAGTCACTCCCCCTTCAGAGCACTATCACATTACAGTTAGCGTCCATCCCACTAATGAAACTACCGCA
The DNA here is from genome assembly GCA_036785185.1 of Paratrypauchen microcephalus. Lineage (NCBI taxonomy): Eukaryota > Metazoa > Chordata > Actinopteri > Gobiiformes > Gobiidae > Paratrypauchen > Paratrypauchen microcephalus. The sequence continues at coordinate 2,462,515 of JAVJIX010000114.1, forward strand.
CATCACATCAAGTTTGTCGAGTTTTGTAACGTGTTTTTGTATATTTATGGAGAATTGTTGTGTGGGAGCATGGGTGACATAGGCTAGTGGGCGGAGCATTGCACAGACTCTTACAGCTAACCGTAAGGAGGGTTCGAACGGCTCCCAAACGTGCAAGGATGACATCTAAAACCTCTTCAGGCATGGTTTTTTTATGAGGGAACAATGTTATAAAACGGTAGATAGCTCAATAAAATGGATTTTGCATCATAGTGAAATGAGTAGTATAACTTAAAAATTGTAAATGATGAACTTTCAAATAAGGTAAAAAATATGAGGTAAAAATATAGTATTTAAAAGAAAATTAACGTTTTTTTTTTACAATCTGAGCCTTTTTTCGGCAATAAAACAAGTAGTTTTACTCACCCATAGCAGTTTGGTGTCAATTGGAGCAGTATCGCAGAACTTATGTTGGAGCCGTTCTGTTCTACCAATGATCCCGTATCCGTTAGCGTGAGTGCTCGGGGCATTACTTTGCGGTGTCCAAATAACACAAACTTTAGCACTTTTCAAATCACAGAAGATCGCTGTGTCAGCGTAGACTTTTAGTGGATTCCAAAACGGCCTGAAACCCGATATCGCAACAGAAAAGTAAAGTTCAGAGCGGTGTTAGCTTCTTTCGGACTAGCGGTGTTTACAAAACAGCTGAGTTCACGCATGTGCACTGTCCTCTCTGATGACGTCATCAAATGAAACTATAGCTGGATATCGGGTTTCAGGCCGTTTTGGAATCTACTAAAAGTCTACCCTGACACAGCGATCTTCTGTGATTTGAAAAGTGCTAAAGTTTGTGTTATTTGGAGACCGCAAATCAGTGCCCCGAGCACTCACGCTAACGGATACGGGATCATTAGTAGAACAGAACGGCTCCAACATAACTTCTGCGATACTGCTCCAGTTGACACCAAAGTGCTATGGGTGAGTAAAACTACTTGTTTTATTGCCAAAAGAAGGCTCAGATTGTAAAAAAACGTTACTTTTCCTTTAAAGTATTAACTCTTAGTAGTATTAAAGTATTAAAGGGATATGCCACCCCCAGGTCAAACGTGGGCATCTCCCCACAGTCCAGAGACTAAAATAAGTGGTGGAAAGCGTTTTCCTGCTCACCCAGCCATTGTCCAGGTCTGTCAGCACTGACCGCCGCGGTATCTGCAGCTACTCCGCGTTAGACTGGAGTCTAACGTCGCCAGAGAAAGATTTCAGCCAAAAGGAATTAATTTGCTCGATGCTTTTCCCAATTACTTTCTGTGTAGTGCGCATTCATATCGAGTGCAAATAAATGTGCAAATCAACACGGAGAGCTTGACTTGGTCATTTTGGGTGGGAACTATTTTACAGTGCGGAAAAACAAAGCCGAAGCACACACCACGCTGGCAGGGGAATCCCTGTTATGCACCATGTTGGGAGTTCCCCTGTTACGCAGCGTGGTGTGTGCTTCGGCTGTGTTTTTCCGCACTGAAAAATAGTTCCCACCCAAAATGACCAAGTCAAGCTCTCCGTGTTGATTTGCACATTTATTTGCACTCGATATGAATGCGCACTACACAGAAAGTAATTGGGAAAAGCATTGAGCAAATTAATTCCTTTTGGCCGAAATCTTTCTCTGGCGACGTTAGACTCCAGTCTAACGCGGAGGAGCTGCAGATACCGCGGCGGTCAGTGCTGACAGACTCGGACAATGGCTGCGTCACCAGAAAAACACTTTCCACCACTTATTTTAGTCTCTGGACTGTGGGGAGATGCCCAAATTTGACCTGGGGGGTCCCTTTAACTGTTAAATATGTGGTGGTATGTACTTACACAGTCATTTTCTTACAGGTGCCATTCCAGGACGTTTCATCAGAGAAAGTTCCATTAGTGCATTTTTCACACTGGGTGTCCTGAATCTGCTCTCCTAAAAATATCAACAGATCAAGAATTAAACAATATCACAATGAAGGTTTAAAATCAAATACAGTTTCTAGTACTGTTTATCATGTTTTTAATGTGAAAAACAGAACTAGTTCATTTCAAACAGTTTGCAGTGGTCCAAAAGGCTCCCATTGACTTACACTGGAATACTGTGGCCCCTCTGTAACTGCTGCTGTGAGCCTTGTCATTTTGGTCTTAAAATGTTCGTATTAACCTGCGCTACATGATCCTGGTGTTTTTATTTCGCTATTGAAAACCCTCTGCTTGCTAGAGTAAGAAAAATCAAATATACTAGTATTTTACCCTTTATGCATCTGTTGGTTAAAGGAAAAGTAACGTTTTTTTACAATCTGAGCCTTCTTTCGGCAATAAAACAAGTAGTTTTACTCACCCATAGCAGTTTGGTGTCAATTGGAGCAGTATCGCAGAATTTAGAGTTATGTTGGAGCCGTTCTGTTCTACTAATGATCCCGTATCCGTTAGCGTGAGTGCTCAGGGCATTACTTTGCGGTGTCCAAATAACACAAACTTTAGCACTTTTCAAATCACAGAAGATCGCTGTGTCAGGGTAGACTTTTAGTGGATTCCAAAACGGCCTGAAACCCGATATGCAGCTATAGTTTCATTTGATGACGTCATCAGAGAGGACAGTGCGCATGCGTGAACTCAGCTGTTTTGTAAACACCGCTAGTCCAAAAGAAGCTAACACCGCTCTGAACTTTACTTTTTTGTTGCGATATCGGGTTTCAGGCCGTTTTGGAATCTACTAAAAGTCTACCCTGACACAGCGATCTTCTGTGATTTGAAAAGTGCTAAAGTTTGTGTTATTTGGACACCGCAAATCAGTGCCCCGAGCACTCACGCTAACGGATACGGGATCATTAGCAGAACAGAACGGCTCCAACATAAGTTCTGCGATACTGCTCCAATTGACACCAAAGTGCTGTAAAACTACTTGTTTTATTGCCAAAAGAAGGCTCAGATTGTAAAAAAATGTTACTTTTCCTTTAACTGCTGGAAATGGAAGTAATCATCCAAATAAATGTCTCTTCTCTATATTGATCAAAATAAAACTCTGATTAAGCGTATTATGAGAGTAAAACATCACAACATGATTAAAATGTTGATTTTAGATCATTTAAATGTTGGTCTGGCTAAGACGGGGTTTGGCCTGCTGTATTGGGGAAGGGACAATATTTGTGAGAAAAAATTGCCACAAGATTGGACACATGAGGACAATTATATAGTGATATTATTTTTCCAGGTGTTTACATTTGGACTGAACAAAAAGGGTAAGTAATACTCAAACTTTTGCAAAAATTAAATGAAATTAAAGCAAATAAAACCTTGAGATCAAAACTGTGAACAGAAATGTACAAATCAATAATGAAATAAATAAATAAATCCATGTTCTGTGCGCTGTACCTATAATCTTTGCTCCGAAGCCCGGCGCACAGTCTGTGTGGCGGACACAGCTGATGCAGGACTGGCTGGAGCAGTGGAAGCCTTCTCTGCACAAACACGTGTGTCTCTGTGTTTTACTGGTGCTCTCAGGAATCTCAAAATTCAGATCTGAAAACATACAAAAGATACAAGAGATACTCACTAGATGTTACCCCGCTGTAGTGATTGTGATTCCATTCTATTATATTTGTGTATTAATAATAGTATTCTGCTCAAAGTTCACAATTTAAATGTGTCCAGAAGAACTGACAAAAACACTGAAATATGAACTGACAAAGTAATACACGTATCATATTTCAGAACAGGTTTGCACAGCTCTTAATTACAGGGTTAGCCGTTTAAAACAGGATGTTTTGTTTGTCCTTTTGCATGACATTTGTTGACATACATACCAAGTTCCATTTTAGACTTTTAGAATTTACTGCAACTTCCTGTATTTTTGTACTTTTCTTCTTAAAGGAAAAGTAACGTTTTTTTACAATCTGAGCCTTCTTTCGGCAATAAAACAAGTAGTTTTACTCACCCATAGCAGTTTGGTGTCATTTTGAGCAGTTTCGTTATGTTATGTTATGTTGTAGCGTATCCGTTAACTTGAGTGCTCGGGGCATTACTTTGCGGTCTCCAAATAACACAAACTTTAGCACTTTTCAAATCATAGAAGCCCGATGTCTTAGTCTACGATTTCGTTTGAAGCAAAAGTGGCCTGTAATCCGAGATTTAGCCATAGTTTCGAGTAGATGAGGACGCCAGTGCGCATGTGCGGACTGTGCTCTCAGCTCCCGGGACCCAAACATGAAAAGCAAAGCTGTAAACTATGGCTAAATCTCAGATTACAGGCCACTTTTGCTTCAAATGAAATTGTAGACTAAGATATCAGGCTTCTATGATTTGAAAAGTGCTAAAGTTTGTGTTATTTGGAGCCCGCACGGGGCATACTAAATGCTCGGGGAATGCCCCGAGCTATGGCTATAAGTCGCGCTAGGCTAACGGCGTTAGCCTAACGCTAATCTAAAACATCTCCGGAAATGCTCCATATGACACCAAAGTGATATGGGTGAGTAAAACAACTTGTTTTATTACCGAAATAAGGCTCAAATTGTAAAAAAAAACGTTACTTTTCCTTTAAGTTACCACTTATCTGATTTAAATATTTAGCACAGGTACAATCTCACCACACCTATAACAGACTTGTGCTGTCATCTGCACATGAGCACATCTAGTGTATTTATATTGACATAGTCCTTACTGTGGTCACAATATGGCTGCCGTTCACATGTGATCTCGGTGTTATATTCGTCCATATATTCATTTTCTCCACACTCAGTGCACACAGGACTCCTACACCCTTCAGACTCCATGCTGGTCCCTACAAAACAATTACAGGAAAAATCATGAACAAGAATAGAGCTACAAGAATAGATCATTTGAAATATTAAATAAAACATGCTTTGACAATTCTATTTTTAGAAAGACATCTCAACCGAGTAGTTTGGTCTCAGGTATGATTGACATGTGGATTAACCAAGAAACACAACTGTTTGTGTCAAAACAAACATGAAAGTTTATAAGTAAAAAAACGCAAGGAAAGAATGAACAAGCAAAGCAAAGTCTTCAAAGTCATCAGAGGTAAAAGAGAAAAAAAAATATGTTAAAAATTTTGTTCTGAATGACGCAAGAATTTTTAAGATGAGATAAGATGGACAATGGGCACGCAATAACTCAGTAGTCAGTGAGCGAAGGTCAGAAGATCGATTCCCTGACCAAATTCTGTCGCTGTGTCACTTCACTCACCATGCCTACTCTGAATGGGGATCTCGTGAAAGGATTACATCAGAAAGTGGGACAGGTTGAGGACCTTTTGGAAGGATTTCAACCAAAGGAAACATCTCGACGTTTGGATATCATCACGGGCATGGTGACAGAACTGTGTAAAGCCAACGCAGCGCAGTCTGTGCGCCAAGAGGAACTAATGAGATCTCTCATGAATCTTCATGGCGATATGAAGATGGGGGTCTGGCAAAACCCAAGCTCAATCTAAATTGTTTACCTGGGTCTCTAAAAATGTATTTCATCAATGATAAATTAATTAATCCCTCTGGATAATTATGTCTCTCCTGTGAAAATCTGTGTCTCCAATAGTTATCTGTGTTTTGACTTCGCCTCCCTGCATGAACACTTCCAAGGCCACAGAATGTGGTTTGTTATCTGGACTCTACATAAACATGGCACACACTCACTGACACTGACACTAGAAATGAATGAGTAGAAAATGTCTTTAGTTAAGGTCTGATCTCTGCTCTCGGTTCAATCAATTTCATTGATTTCCAATCTGATCCCCCACACCCTTCCTTCTGTTACCAACGAAAAAGATCACCGTATGTTATATCTCCAATTGTTTTTCTGTCATTACATGTTGTTAAATTGTCACTGATTGCATTGCATCTATTCTACTCTGCATCTGCCAGCGGCCCCTCCCCTACCCACTCTATCACTGTCCTGCCTGGTTAGTGGGGAAACGAAATTTCGAATTCACTCTGTGTACATGTACATGATTGTTTTCAACAATAAAGCAAACTATGACTATGACTATGACTATGACTAATGTGGTTTGTGTGTCGATGGTGGTCAGACGGGCAGATGGCAGATGTGGCAACCTTACTACCAGTGAATGAATAAGACACTGTAAAGGGCTTTGGGTGTCTTAGAAGGCGCTATATAAATCCAAATGATTATTATTATTAATGAAATAGACACAATTTAGTCAACTAGGGCTGTCTAACATGGAGACGTGGTAAAAGCGTTCCAACATTTTAGATCTCTATGATATGACCATCTGAGCTGATCTGACTTCATGTGACAACAGTTATTTATTTATCTTAAAGGTCCCATGGCATGAAATTTTCACTTTCTGAGGTTTTTGAACGTTAATGTGAGCTCCCCTACCCTGTTTAGGCCCCCCCATGGTTAAAAGTTGCGAAATGTCTAAACTGAGCATTTGCGATCCTTTTCTGCGTTACAAAAAATCGGAGCTCAAACGGGCGATTTTGAACAAGGCACCTTATTGACGTCAGATCGAAAAAAGAAATGCAAATGCAGTTCCACCCCCGTCTGTCTGTACTCAGCGTCTCTGTAAATCACGCCCAGAGAGTTTGGACTGCGAATGCGCTAGGCAATGCGAAATGCGTTTTTTTATTTGCCTGGAGGCACGTCCGAGTGTTTCTAGGCTCGGAAGTCCTTTATCTGAGCCTCTGGACCTTTGAACAGCAGTGGTTTAATTTTATTTTCTGTGGAAATGTGTTTATTTTTCAATGGAACGCTTCAAATCTCTCCCCCCGTGCAAAAACACAGAAATGGATCAGCTGAGAGCTCAGAGTTTGGCCACGCCCCCACCCTCTACTATAGGCCAGCTCTTTTCTCCTCATTTGCATTCAAGCAACAACGCCCAGAATGGCCTGTTCAGAGAGAGAAAAATTACACTTTCTCATCTTATCTCTGTTTCTCATGCACTGAGTGTTGATTTTGAAGAAGGATTCATTTACAGTATTAGGGAACCATTAAGGAGCCATATAAAAGCATCAAGAAGTACCATGTCATGGGATCTTTAAGATAATCTACTCCCTAACCTCTTCTTTGTGCATATAATTAGTTGACAAATAGGCATATTGGACTGAGACAACATCGACCTAGTTATCTGACTAAACCGCTAAAGGACCAGAGCCCTACATTACATTCACATCCACATTCACATAATTAAACGTGGCTTTAAAGTACAACATACTTCCTCATTACAGAGATATGATTCAAATGATGACTCTTCTGCTTTTGAACAGGATCTAAGAGGGTCTGGCTGCTCAGGCATGTCTCCTCCTGTCCATATTAGGATAAGGGACTTGAAAATGAGCAGTAACGAAACTATTTGAACTAAAAAAGGTACATTGTGTAAATTTTCTGATGAGGGTCCATCAAATGCTTTTCTCCATGGAGATGTTACTGGTTTGTCCTGTTTCACAGTGTGTATGTAGTATATATGTGTATGTAGTAGTATGGTATTAAACTTTTCTATCATCACGGAGACCAAACCAGGCCAAGTTACAGATCAGATCTGTGGAGAAGAGACCCCAGTCACAGTCAGAATTGCAGTTTTTCTAGTTATTTTTGAGCTCCAGCAACATGCAATTGAATAAATGTAAAACAGAGCGATGTAATGTAATACTGTGGAACATTCCAGGCACAGCAATCTCTACAGAAACAAGCACGGACCCCCAACCAAAAAGTTACATAATACACCTTTAACTGGAAATTTTGACTTTTATAATCCAGGAGGAAGAAAAATAGGTTTAAAGACACTCTTATACACAATAAGAGAAAATACAAAAGTAAACTTGAACCACAAAAACTGTTCTAAATCTACAATACTGTAAAAAAACATGCTGCTATAAGTTAAAGGAAAAGTAACGTTTTTTACAATTTGACCCTTATTTCGGTAATAAAACAAGTTGTTTTACTCACCCATAGCACTTTGGTGTCATATGGAGCACTTCCGGAGATGTTTTAGATTAGCGTTAGGCTAACGCCGTTAGCCTAGCGCGACTTATAGCCATAGCTCGGGGCATATAATATATTCCCCGAGCATGTAATATGCCCCGTGCGGGCTCCAAATAACACAAACTTTAGCACTTTTCAAATCATAGAAGCTCGATGTCTTACTCTACGATTTCGTTTGAATCAAAAGTGGCCTGTAATCCGAGATTTATCCATAGTTTACAGCTTTGCGTTCCATGTTTGGGTCCCGGGAGCTGAGAGCACACTCCACCCATGCGCACTGGCGTCCTCATCTACTCGAAACTATGGCTAAATCTCGGATTACAGGCCACTTTTGACCAAATGAAATCGTAGACTAAAGACATCGAGCTTCTATGATTTGAAAAGTGCTAAAGTTTGTGTTATTTGGAGCCCGCACGGGGCATATTACATGCTCGGGGAATGCCCCGAGCTATGGCTATAAGTCGCGCTAGGCTAACGGCGTTAGCCTAACGCTAATCTAAAACATCTCCGGAAATGCTCCATATGACACCAAAGTGATATGGGTGAGTAAAACAACTTGTTTTATTACCGAAATAAGGCTCATATGGTAAAAAAACGTTACTTTTCCTTTAAAGGGACAGTGTGTAAGATTCGTGGCGCATAGGTGGTTACTAGCTATTCCACTTCCTCTTTTGGCTATGGCAGACCTCGAGGGTCACCCGGACGCGACGTAGCGCCGACATCGCGCGTGCCCGCGCACGAACCGCGCACCGCTGTATACATAAAACGCGGTCCCCCGTTCACTTTTTTTTTTCTTTTCGCATGAAAACACACAATCCCGATCATGATTCATGACAATCTACACATCAAATGAAACCTTACAGTCTCCTCTTTTTGACTATGCAATTCATTTCCCTGCAAAACAATCACTCCCCGAGCACATGGGGCTTTTATACAGAAAAGCACAAAACTTAGCTTACTTAGCTTACCTTTGAAGGCTTTGCACAGGTCAAACTCTGTATTTCATCATAAACTTGGTCTCAATCTGTCCATAAGGATCCAGCGAATAAAATCCAGTAAAACAATTTAGTCCAAAATACGTGTTATATCCATTACGATGTGTGATCCAGCAGCATGCTTCTTTACACGAGGCTCCCCCTGGCTTCCCCCCTCCCCTTCCCCTTCTCTCCTTCTCTCCTTCACTCCCATATGCAGCCGCGGAGCAGAGGAGCGAAGGAGAGAAGGGGAAGGGGAGGGGGGAAGGGGGGAGCCATATGCAGCGCGGATGAGCAGCTGTTAGCAGGAGCCGAGGCGAAGGATGAGCCCAAATGTCCTTCTGCGGCTCTCGTATTCAAAATGGCTGCCTCTATATGGGGAAGATCCCCCTTTTATGTGACTATATCTAAGTCCAAAAGAATACTTTGATTTCATGATGGAAGTGAAAAGGCTTGGAAAACAATGTATTTTTGAATGGGTATCTTCAATTTCAGTAATTAACGGGTAAAAATCTTACACACTGTCCCTTTAAAGGCAGAATGAAGAAGTACTTAGTAATGAGTCATAGATGTTATTAATTCAACCTTTAACAGATCATATACCATAATATTTCCCAGTAGTGCAAAGAAAAAGTACACACGATAAATACTGACCCCCCCAAAATACTGTTCCAGCTTTTCTTGTATTGAACCATAAGTCGATATAGTAATTATCAGGACAGACAAGAACATGTTGCACCCTCTACCAGAAAAGTTCCATAGTGTGTCTTTAATATTTGAAGGCAGAGGAGTTCAAAATACCTGGTCTACACTTTTGACAGCACTGTCCATGTTGCAGGTACTGTGTAGCTGGGTCGCAAACAGGCTCTGCAGCAGTCAGCACCTGAAAGAAGGAACAGGTTCAGATTGTGAAATTCAAAGTTTAAAGGTCCTATATTATGCAAAATTGACTCTTGTGAGCTTTAAGCCATGTTAGAACGCTGTTACCACCTCAAAAACACATCTGGAGCTGTGTTTTGTTTCATTCTCACATGTTTGAGTAAGTCTGGTTTCTTATCTGTCTATATCTCCATCCATTCATCCATCCATTTTCGGGCTAAGCAGGGACTTCCAGACTTCTTTCACCCCGGACCCTTCCTCCAGCTCCTCCTGGGGGATCCCAAGGTGTTCCCAGGCCAGCCGAGAGACACAGTCCCTCCAGGATGTCTTGGGTCTTCCCCGGGGCCTCCTCCCAGTGGGGCATGCCCGGAACACCTCCTGAGGGAGGCGTCCAGGAGGCATCCGGAACAAATCCCTGAGCCCACCTCAGCTTGCTCCTCTTGACGTGAAGGAGCAGCGGCTCTACTCTGAGCCCCTCCCATGTGACTGAGCTCCTCACCCTATCTCTGTGGGCCGCATATATCCACGATCTTGTCCTTTCAGTCATTACATACTCTATATCTCCAAAGCTCAAAATGCTCTGTTCCACCTTATGATGTCATGTAGCGGTAGTTTTCAAGTTAACAGCTACAGTTCCTTTTACTGTTTGTTCAGTAGAGATTAGGGGTGGCACGGTATATGTATTCATATTGAACCGTCGCGGTTCGTGGGTCACGGTTCGGTGCGCGCATTTTGACGGAGAATATACGGTACAAAAGTTTAATATTGAACTGACCACGGGACTTTCATTTTGCAAGGGTTTCCTTGAGGACTTTAACCATTGCCATTTGCGAGCCCTGATGAACATGTATACACAGGGATGAAAGTCATCAGTCATGAAAAAAGCGGAAAGTCACGGACCCCCCCCCACACACACACACACTTTGTCTTGCTCTTCTAATCAGAGCGCATTGAGGAGGAGCTTATGAACAGGAGGAGAGAGAGCGTGAAAAGGCGAGCAGCGGCATGGGCAGGTAGGAAGTTTTATAAAGTTTAACCTGCTCTGTGATACACGTTACATGTGCGAAAGACCCCGCGGTTGAAAAATTGAATGAAGGTGTACACAGCTGTACACAGTTTGTTGTTATGTTGTTACCTGTGATATAGGCCAGGCCTATAGCTCATGTTCACTGAGCTATGTGAATGTAAAAAAGTGTTTAGGTACTTGTGTGTGTTGTATGTGAAGGTACTCATGTGTTAAAACTTCACTGATGTACCCAGCTCAGTAACCAATCAATATATCAATACACCTCAATGTGGTGCTTGCGTGTTCACTTGTTTTACTTACAGGTTTTAAGTTGCAGCGATCTCAGCTGGAGATTTAAACAATAAAAAGCTGCCTTTGAGGACAGCCTTTCTGGTTATGTTTTTTTTTCCTGCACTGTACCAAAAATGTACCGAAACGTGGGGTCTGAACCGAGGTACATACCGTACCGGGAGTTTTGTGTACCGTGCCACCCCTAGTAGAGATTGGCAATTCCAGGGCTGAAATGATCCAAATGATTCAAGTGAAGGTTGATTGTAAAAACACAGTGGAGCAGGCAAATCCATAGATACAAGTCTATGTGCTTTAATACTTATTCCAACCAAGCTCATTTTCATTCAAGACATTCAGGAAAGGTTCATTTCTGTCCTGTGACCGTAGTATTGATATCTGCTCAGAAGAGTATCTAGTTTTGATACTAGTTTTAGTATTGATTAGTATCCGATGTTTGATACTTGACAACCCTACAGTGTACTTAGTAGTATTATGAAGGCTTACAGTTCAAACTAACTCTAACACAGTTTATTCAGTTATTTGCTCAATGCATTATTTTAGCCAGTGCCCGTATCGTCTCCATTTTCCTTCAAGCTACAATGAGGCCAAGACTGCAAAGAGTTGTTTAAGTTCCCCATTTGTGACGCATGTGAGAAATGTAAAGTCATTTCACAATAAAGACACGTAGGATTCAGCAGTGTCGCATTTTGGTACAAATAAATAAATAAATAAATAAAACTCAAGGCTCTTTGTTGTGATGACATTTAGAGCGACGTCAGCTCCCACTGGGCACCGCCGTTTTCTTTCTTTTATGAAGTTGTTTTAGAAGAATATTGTGATTTAAAATGTACAAATTCAGTTCCAAACATAATGATCCTCAGATGTGATAGATTATAACTATATAGCAGCTATATAGCAGCTTATAACTATATAGCAGCCCCCCTCTTTCACATATCACATATCTTTAATATCTTTTTCGTACATTACACACTCCTATTTATTTTAAAGGTGCAGACTGTATCACTTCTGAAGGAGGACGTGCCACTTGGTCGTCTCCATGCAGATGCTACTTTTTCGGCCACAATTTTCCTCAGGATGACGTTAGACTTATTGATACCATCAGGCCAAGTTACAGGTCAGATCTGTGGATCTGAATAAGATTGCACGTTTTTTAGTGGGGCGCCAGTTGCAAAAACTGTCGTTGTGTCCTTAGGCAAGACACTTCACCCACATTGCCTAGTATGAAAGTGGAGTGTGCGTGAGTGTTGGAGGTGGTCGGAGGGGCCGATGGCGCAGATTGGCAGCCTCGCTTCCGTCAGTCTGCCCCAGGGCAGCTGTGGCTACAGAAAGTATCACCACCACCAAGTGTGGAGTGAATGAACAATGAACTGTAAAGCGCTTTGGGTGTCATGAAAGGCGCTATATAAATCCTATGAATTATTATTATTAATTCATTCATTCATTTTCTTCCGCTTTTCCATTTTCTGGGTCGCGGGGGCAGCAGTCCAAGCAGTGTTCTGCTGCCCAGAACACAATGCACCAGGACACTTCCTCCAGCTCCTCCGGGGGGGCCCCAAGGTGTTCCCAGGCCAGCCGGGAGACATAGTCCCTCCAGCGTGTCCTGGGTCTTCCCCGGGGCCTCCTCCCGGTGGGGCATGCCCGGAACACCTCCAGAGGGAGGCGTCCAGGAGGCATCCGAAACAGATGCCCGAGCCACCTCAGCTGGCTCCTCTCGACGTGGAGAAGCTGGGATCACATGCAGTCAACCCGTCAAGAGCGGGATTCGAACCGCTAACCCCTGGATCACGAGGCATATGCTCTACCAACTGAGCTACTGCCACCCTTTATTATTATTATTATCATTATTATTATTATTTAAAAAAAAAATATATATATATATACATATTTTTTTTTTTTTACATAATATAATAATAATTATTATTATTTTAAGATAGTTAAGCAATTGTAGCCATGAAAACGCCTCTGATTGAATACATGTATGATCGATACTGTACGTTGAACGCCATAGTTTGGAACATTACTGGCCAGGCAATAACATAATAATAATAATAATACATAAGATTTATATAGCGCTTTTCAAAACAACTCAAAGACGCTTTACAGAAAGGAATACAAAATAAAAATAAAATAAAAAATAAAATAAACAAAACAAATTAAGTTAATGTGGGTCAAAGGCAATGGTGAAAAGATGAGTTTTGAGCTGTGACTTGAAATTGTTTACTGAGTCCGAGTTTCTGATATGGAAGGGCAGGGAGTTCCAGAGGGTGGGGGCAGCAGTGGTCTCCATGGAGACAAGCAGGTGACACACTCTACACAGTGTTACGTAGTACACCTTTACAATTCAAATAAATCCCTAAACATTTTGCAACATCCAAAAAGTGTTCAAACGTAGTTAATAAATAAAGAAAAAAATGACGTAGTTGACGTACGTCCCTTTAGTGTAAACGTGGAGAGGGAATGACGGAAAGTCCCCAGGATTTACGGATGATGAAGCAACAAAACACCGAACTCAACTGAAATGTTTCAGCTTTTGTACCGTGCAAATGTATGTAATAACTTTAATTTAGCCTCTACAAATAATGTTTCGCCTCTTTCAGGAGCTACGAGGACTCAAAACGAAAGTGAAACTAGTTATTGTAGGCAAATGACGGGATAATTTTGACCAAACTGCAAAATACGGTTAGCCTAAGGTAAAAACAAGCCAAATCGTCAAATCGTCAAATCGTCTTAAAAAGCGTAAAAAAGAACTAGAATCACCAAATGTTACCAAATGTTATTGATGCTTTTCCCCAATACAAAACACCAGCATGCGCAATTATTAAAGAAGTAAATATCCTTCACTTACCACCAGATTCCACAGTAGAAGAACGGAGGCTAATGAAGCTCTGGACACAAACATGTCGTAAAGTGGTGAGGTTTGTCCGTGCGTAATGTTTGTCCGTGCGTAATGTTTGTCCGTGCGTAATGTTTGTCCGTGCGTAATGTTTGTCCGTGCGTAATGTTTGTCCGTGCTAATGTCACACGCTCTTTCCTTCCCTCTGTCCGGCCGCGCACTGCGCTGAGCTTTAATACAACAGCGCCTGAAATACTGGTACTTTCCCACGTGATTTTCTTTTTTTATTTTTTTTAAACGTGACCATTTCCTGTAAACGGAGTGAGGGAATACAGTGGGCAGTGCTAGACAGACAGAGAGACAGATAGACAGACAGATAGATAGATAGACAGATAGATAGACAGATAGATAGACAGACAGATAGACAGATAGATAGACAGATAGACAGATAGATAGATAGACAGACAGATAGATAGACAGATAGACAGATAGACAGATAAATAGATAGATAGACAGACAGACAGACAGACAGATAGATAGATAGATAGATAGATAGATAGATAGATAGATAGATAGATAGATAGATAGACAGACAGACAGACAGATAGACAGATAGATAGACAGACAGATAGACAGACAGATAGATAGATAGACAGATAGATAGACAGACAGATAGACAGACAGACAGATAGATAGACAGACAGACAGACAGACAGACAGACAGATAGATAGACAGATAGACAGACAGACAGATAGATAGACAGATAGACAGACAGATAGACAGACAGATAGACAGATAGATAGACAGACAGACAGACAGATAGACAGACAGACAGATAGATAGACAGACAGACAGACAGACAGACAGATAGACAGACAGATAGACAGACAGACAGATAGATAGACAGACAGACAGATAGATAGACAGATAGATAGAGCCAGGACTATGATCCAAAAATCTGAAAATGACATCACTAGTATACTGTACTTGTCATTTGTGGTTTTGCTGATTTAAAAACAGCTGGAGCTCATGTTACGTCTGTTCTCTTTAACTACACTGGGGATTTCATCCTGCTTTTAGAAGAAGGAACAGAAAATAAATAATACAAAACAGCCCAGTCCAGTAGTGCAGTAAAACATGAAGGTGATTCCCGTATGTACATTCCAGGTTTCACCAAAACATAGACCCCCTAACTTAATTAGGCTACTTCCCCATAACACAAACTGAAGTGTCGCTTTTGGAAATGATTATCTATTACACACATCTGATATAATTTAACACATCTGAAGTAGGAAGTGTAGCTAAATACTTTTTCAGTCTAGATCAGGCGTGGGAAATTATTTTTTCCATGGGGTCACATGAGAAACAAATATTGTGGAGGGCCGGGCCAAAATGCTTAACTCAATTCTTTAGTCCATGCATGAGGTAAAATGATAAAATATGTTTATTTTGTAATTCCAAATTGGCTTAAACAACTAAAGGGCTGTATGTGGCCCGGGAGCTGTACAATGCAATGAAACCCAACCTATAATAGACCAGAGGTGAGTAAAATTTAGTTTTGTTTTTTTTCTTTAAGTTGACCTGGCCTTTTTATGTAGTCATAATGAAGCGTATATGGTCATTTCTAAAGGAAACTATAGAGTGTGTGTGAACTATTGGTGATTTTCACAATGGGACAATGTCATACCACCAGATGTGGGGCAAAAGACATTCTTTTGGATTTTGCCATGAAATATACAAAAGGTAAATTCACTGTTCCCCCTTTGCCGACAAGTAAAACTTCAACCTGGTGTCCCTGGTTGTTCTTTTAGTAATACTGTGGCAGTATTGAATCGGTGATCTAACTCTGACAGGTGGGACTGTATTATTTGTCTTTACAGATAAATAATACTTATTTCTTTTCTTTTGAGCTTCCAACAGAACGCTGATGTGATCCTGCAGAAAGAGAAGAAGAGGGGAAAACACTGAAAGTGACAAAGAATAAACAGTACAGCTGTGTTTTTATATAAATTTACAGAATTGAGTTGTTAAAGGTCCCATGGCATGAAATTTTCACTTTCTGAGGTTTTTGAACGTTAATGTGAGCTCCCCTACCCTGTTTAGCCCCCCCCATGGTTAAACGTTGCGAAATGTCTAAACTGAGCATTTGCGATCCTTTTCTGCGTTAGAAAAAATCAGAGCTCAAGTGGTTGTCAGTGTCAGAGCTCAAGTGGTTGTCAGTGGATCTTTGGGAAGTAAACAGTCTGTGACCAGAGGAGCCGTAATATGCGTGTGTGTTTTAGATACTTGAAGTGTTTTGTCATTGGAACAGATATGACACAGTCCATGTGAATGCTGGAGGTGCTGCATTAAAGGTATGTATGAACTGTGGCATTTTGCAGACAATGTATATTATGTTAATGCAAAAGTAACTGTACGTACATTTAAAGTCTCTCTTCACAGTGAAGGAGGCCAATGCCCTGCCTCCTGGACACTGAACAAGGATCGACCAGGAAGAACTAAAAGTATAGGACAAAAAACAGGCTCCACTGCAACACAGAGCACGTGCCGATGACTGAAGGACTTGAGAAGAAAATGGGTCCACAGTAGAAGGCTGCAGAAGGTTGTCTCAGTCACTTGTTCATGTGCTGGAGGTATATTCTGTATGTAACTCATGTTTGACTCTGACTCTGCAGATGCCTCCAGAGCGTGAATTTAAGCAGTGAGACGGACCAGTGCACCCTCTGCTGGACATGCTCTCAAAGTGCACTCGTTTCCAGCCCACACAAAAGTCTACAAATGTGTGAAAAATAAGCACAGAACTTGAAGAACATTCAAATGCTCTTGTGTATACGCTTGGGGCAAGAAATACAAAAGGAGACGCACTGTTTCCTTAAACCTACCAGGCACTGATGAAGAGGAGGATGGCCAAACTTGCCCTCTCAAAATAAAGTTTTTAAAATATTTTCCAACAGAGTACCCTTTTTCATGAGCATCCTTAGTTATATAGATACCATCAGCTCCTGGTTTTTGTACTATTCGTTTTTAGTCTTTATTTTATAATCGTTCTCACGTAAGCATCAGTTCAGGCTTTATTTTACAAATGCATTCTGATATTATTAATAGACCGAGATTATTACAAATGTGTCCAACTGCAGGAAAACCAATGCCAAGTCGTCCTGGAGGCGTTTTGAGTTATTCACAGATTCTGAAAGTACAGGTTCTAAGCTTTCCAATGATGTCTTACACGTGAAAATCTGACCATATTTAAAGAAGTTGTCTCTATTTGAAGGCAGCCAAAGCAACCATCCATCCATCCATTTTCTTCCGCTTATCCAGGGCCGGGTCGCGGGGGCAACCGTCTAAGCAGGGACTCCCAGACTTCCTTCACCCCGGACACTTCCTCCAGCTCCTCCGGGGGGACCCCAAGGCATTCCCAGGCCAGCCGGGAGACATAGTCCCTCCAGCGGGTCCTGGGTCTTCCCCGGGGCCTCCTCCCGGTGGGACATGCCCGGAACACCTCCTGAGGGAGGCGACCAGGAGGCATCCGGAACAGATGCCCGAGCCACCTCAGCTGGCTCCTCTAAACGTGGAGAAGCAGTGGCTCTACTCCGAGCCCCTCCCGTGTGACCGAGCTCCTCACCCTATCTCTAAGCCCAGCCACTCTGCGGAGGAAACTCAATTCAGCCGCTTGTATCCGCGATCTTGTCCTTTCGGTCATTACCCAAAGCTCATGACCATAGGTGAGGGTAGGAACGTAGATTGACCGGTAAATTGAGAGCTTCGCCTTTCGGCTCAGCTCCCTCTTCACCACAACGGTCCGGTACAACGACCGCATCACTGCCGACGCTGCACCGATCCGCCTGTCAATCTCATGCTCCATCCTCCCCTCACTCGTGAACAAGACCCCGAGATACTTGAACTCCTCCACTTGAGACAAGGACTCCCCACCCACCCAGAGAGGGCAAGCCACCTTTTTCCGGTCGAGAACCATGGCCTCGGATTTGGAGGAGCTGATCCTCATCCCAGCCGCTTCACACTCGGCTGCAAACCGCCCCAGTGCACATTGGAGGTCCCGGTTCGATGAGGCCATCAGGACAACATCATCTGCAAACAGCAGAGATGAGATCCTGTGGTTCCCAAACCGGATCCCCTCCGGCCCCTGACTGCGCCTAGAAATTCTGTCCATAAATATAATGAACAGAACCGGTGACAAAGGGCAGCCCTGGCGGAGTCCAACATGCACCGGAAACAGGTCCGAATTACTACCGGCAATGGGAACACAGCTCCTGCTCCGGTCATACAGGGACCGAACAGCCCTTAGCAAAGGGCCCCGAACCCCGTACTCCCAGAGCACTCTCCACAGGACCCCACGAGGGACACGGTCGAATGCCCTCTCCAGATCCACAAAGCACATGTGGACTGGTTGGGAAAACTCCCATGCCTCCTCGAGCACCCGATGGAGAGTATAGAGCTGGTCCAGTGTTCCCCGGCCGGGATGAAAACCACGCTGCTCCTCCTGAATCCGAGGTTCGACTATCGGTCGAATTCTCCTCTCCAGCACCCTGGAATAGACCTTACCGGGAAGGCTGAGGAGTGTGATTCCCCGATAGTTGGAACACACCCTCCGGTCCCCCTTCTTAAACAGAGGGACCACCACCCCGGTCTGCCAGTCCAGAGATACTGTCCCCGACCGCCACGCGATGTTGCAGAGACGTGTCAGCCAAGACAGCCCTACAACATCCAGCGACTTCAGATACTCAGGACGGATCTCGTCCACCCCCGGGGCCTTGCCACCGAGGAGCTTTCCAACCACCTCAGTGACTTCAGCCAGGGTGATAAACGAGTCCGCCTCCAAGTCTCCAGCCTCTGCTTCCTCCTCGGAAGACGTGACGGCGGGATTGAGGAGATCCTCAAAGTATTCCTTCCACCGTCCGATAACATCCCCAGTCGAGGTCAACAGCTCCCCACCCGCACTGTAAACAGTGTTGGTGAAGCACTGCTTCCCCCTCCTGAGGCGCCGAACGGTTTGCCAGAATTTCTTTGAGGCCGTCCGATAGTCCTCCTCCATGGCCTCTCCGAACTCCTCTCAAACCCGAGTTTTTGCCTCTGCGACCACCCGGGCTGCAGCACGCTTGGCCCGCCGGTACCCGTCAGCTGCCTCAGGAGTCCCATGAGCCAACAAGGCCCGATAGGACTCCTTCTTCAGCCTGACGGCATCCCTTACTTCCGGTGTCCACCACCGGGTTCGGGGATTGCCGCCGCGACAGGCACCACAGACCTTACGACCACAGCTACGGGCGGCCGCATCGACAATAGAGGCCGAGAAAAGAGCCCATTCGGACTCTATGTCCCCAGCCTCCCCCGGAATCCGGGAGAAGCTCTCCCGGAGGTGTGAGTTGAAGGTGCCCCTGACAGAGGGCTCTGCCAGACGTTCCCAACAGACCTTCACGATACGCTTGGGCCTGCCAGGTCTCTCCGGCTTCCTCCCCTGCCAGCGGACCCAACTCACAACCAGGTGGTGATCGGTTGACAGCTCTGCCCCTCTCTTCACCCGAGTGTCCAAGACACGCGGCCGGAGGTCAGATGACACGACAACAAAGTCGATCATCGACCTCCGTCCTAGGGTGTCCTGGTGCCACCTGCACTGATGGACACCCTTGTGCTCGAACATGGTGTTCGTTATAGACAAACTGTGGCTAGCACAGAAGTCCAATAACAGAACACCGCTCGGGTTCAGATCAGGGAGGCCGTTCCTCCCAATCACCCCTCTCCAGGTGTCACTGTCGTTGCCCACGTGGGCGTTGAAGTCCCCCAGGAGAACAACGGAGTCCCCGGTTGGTGCACTGTTCAGTACCCCTCCCAGGCACTCCAAGAAGGCCGGGTACTCTGCACTGCTGTTCGGCCCATAGGCCGACACAACAGTGAGAGACCTGTCCCCGACCTGAAGGCGCAGGGACGCGACCCTCTCGTTCACCGGGGTGAACTCCAACACTCAGCGGCTGAGCTGTGGGGCAATGAGCAGGCCCACACCAGCCTGCCGCCGTTCCCCGCGGGCAACGCCAGAGAAATGGAGGGTCCAGCCCCCCTCAAGGAGTTGGGTTCCAGAGCCCAAGCTGTGCGTGGAGGTGAGGCCGACCATATCTAGTCGGTAACGCTCAACCTCCCGCACGAGCTCAGGCTCCTTCCCCCCCAGCGAGGTGACATTCCATGTCCCCAGAGCTAGTCTCCATGCCCGGAGATCCGGCTGTCGAGGCCCCCGCCTTCGACTGCCGTCCAGATCTCTCTGCACCCAGCCCCTATGGATCCTCCTGCGGGTGGTGGGTCCACAGGGCTTACGTCGCTTCTTCGGGCTTCGCCCGGGCCCCGTGGAGAAAGGCCCGGCCACCAGACGCTCGCTGGCGCCCACCCCAGGTCTGGCTCCAGGGTGGGGCCCCGGTGACGCCAGTCCGGGCGACGTATCTGGCCTTGTTTTTGAACTCATCATAAGGGCTTCTGAACCGCTCTTAGTCTGACCCGTCCCCCAGGACCTGTTTGCCTTGGGTGACCCTACCAGGGGCATAAAGCCCCCGACAACATAGCTCCCGGGATCATTCAGGCACTCAAACCCCTCCACCACGTTAAGGTGGCGGCTCAAGGAGGGGCGTGTGGAAACCCCATTTTATTTATAGAAAAATACACAGAGACAGATCTTTATTTTATCTTTATTAAAAGGTCTATAATGAGAAGCTAAAGTCAAGCCTTCAGAAGATGAACACAATATTATATTTACAAGTCATAAAAAAGCAGTAGTAAGCTCTATTGAAATACTTGTGTACACAGGCTTCAGTCCTATCTCTGTAGAAATGCACAGCTCCACAGCTTATAATGAAGATTCTCACACCAGTCTGTTGCTGCATAAAACAGATATGAACAAATGAAACTTGGAATAACACAACTGAGACGTTATTTGTGTTTTCAAAGTTAGATTCATTTCTATGGTACCCATAAGTTAAAACAGTGCACAAATAAATGAATGAATTTTCAGAATTAATGGAATATATTTAAAACAAACGAGTCCTAAAGGTTCAAGATTCAATAAAAACATTTCTTTAAAAGGCACATAAGGAGAAACCCAGCCACACTATAAATAAAAGAGACACATTGAAGTAAATCATCAGAAAACTTTCACTGCGGCGTCCCCAAAATTCACAGTTTTGATGTGGATTTAAATATGTTGTATAGTATTAATTATGTGGACAAACACGCAGCATGTTCACATGAAGAGTGGACTTAAAGGAAAATTAACGTTTTTTTTACAATCTGAGCCTTCTTTCGGCAATAAAACAAGTAGTTTTACTCACCCATAGCAGTTTGGTGTCAATTGGAGCAGTTTTGAAGAAGTTATGTTGTAGCCGTTCTGTTCTACTAATGATCCCGTATCCGTTAGCGTGAGTGCTCGGGGCACTGATTTGCGGTGTCCAAATAACACAAACTTTATCACTTTTCAAATCACAGAAGATCGCTGTGTCAGCGTAGACTTTTAGTAGATTCCAAAACGGCCTGAAACCCGATATCGCAACAGAAAAGTAAAGTTCAGAGCGGTGTTAGCTTCTTTCGGACTAGCGGTGTTTACAAAACAGCTGAGTTCACGCATGCGCACTGTCCTCTCTGATGACGTCATCAAATGAAACTATAGCTGGATATCGGGTTTCAGGCCGTTTTGGAATCCACTAAAAGTCTACGCTGACACAGCGATCTTCTGTGATTTGAAAAGTGCTAAAGTTTGTGTTATTTGGACACCGCAAATCAGTGCCCCGAGCACTCACGCTAACGGATACGGGATCATTAGTAGAACAGAACGGCTCAACATAACTTCTGCGATACTGCTCCAATTGACACCAAAGTGCTATGGGTGAGTAAAACTACTTGTTTTATTGACAAAAGAAGGCTCAGATTGTAAAAAAAACGTTACTTTTCCTTTAACTGCACTGCAAAAAAATACAACAGTCTACTGCAGACATAACAAACCCGACTGGTGCCAGACTGGGCCATGCGTGTTTTGCAGTGTGCAGTTGAAGTGGAGTTTAACCCCCAACCTTAAAGTGCATGTGACAGGTTAGACTACTCATTTCACTAAAACATAGTAATACAGCAACATAGTAATATAGCTTTGACTAAAAATAGTCTTTTGCCTAGTTTTTTGTAGTTTTGTAATCTTGGTGAACTTTATAACATTACTTCTTGATGGATATGGGCATCAGATATAACAAAACTTAAACAAAACAAAAATTACTCACAACTATGATTTAAGAAAAAGATAAACACATTTATTTGGTTAAATCAATGTTTAAACTGTCAGAAAAATGCCTTTTTGTCCATGTTGTTTGGCTGCTCTTCTGGCTGACTGGCTGGCACACTGAGCAGTTTTTAAACTTTTACATTTTGTGCTAAATATTTTGAGATTTTGACCAAATATGAGGTGGAAGGATGGAAATGAAAGACTATTGTGCCAGGGCTCTCAAGTTTTGAAGATTGGTAGGCGTGAGGTGCATTAAAGTACCGATTTTCTGTAGCCTGGGAATTCCCAGGCCGCTTCCGTTCGTTTCGAACTGGAAGGCGGCCTGGAAACTCGTCCAAGCGAGAGTCCCAGATTTAGGGCCCCAATCAGAGCGCGGGGGAGGTGTGGCAAGACGGTGACGCGTACCACATGACAAACGGAAGCTTGTAGTTTGAACTGACAACTGACATGATTGGCTATGGACTTACGTATACGCTCAATGATAGACATTCATAACGGCCGTTGGCAATCGCTAACCACACCTCCGCTACGGGATTTTTCGAAGCGAGTTTCCAGACCCATATCTCACTTGTGATATGGTCAGGTGTTAACCAGACTAGATTTTCTGGGCACAGAAGCGCTGTGAACAGTGGCTACAGTTTTGAACTACTTAAAGGTCCCATGGCATGAAATTTTCACGTTTTTGAACGTTAATGTGAGCTCCCCTACCCTGTTTAGCCCCCCCCCCCCATGGTTAAAAGTTGTGAAATGTCTAAACTGAGCATTTGCGATCCTTTTCCTGCGTTAGAAAAAATCAGAGCTCAAACGGGCGATTTTGAACAAGGCACCTTATTGACGTCAAATCGAAAAAAGAAATGCAAATGCAGTTCCACCCCCGACCCCCGTCTGTCTGTACTCAGCGTCTCTGTAAATCACGCCCAGAGAGTTTGGACTGCGAATGCGCTAGGCAATGCGAAATGCGTTTTTTTTATTTGCCTGGAGGCACGTCCGAGTGTTTCTAGGCTCGGAAGTCCTTTATCTGAGCCTCTGGACCTTTGAACAGCAGTGGTTTAATTTTATTTTCTGTGGAAATGTGTTTATTTTTCAATGGAACACTTCTCATCTTTTCTCCCCGCAAAAACGCGGAAATGGATCAGAGAGCGCACAGCTGAGAGCGGAGAGTTTGACCATGCCCCCACCCTCTACTATAGGCCATCTCTTTTCTCCTCATTTGCATTCAAGCAACAACGCCCATTATGGAGTGTTCAGAGAGAGAAAAATTACTCGTTCTCATCTTATCTCTGTTTCTCATGCACTGAGTGTTGATTTTGAAGAAGGATTCATTTACAGTATTAGGGAACCATTAAGGAGCCATATAAAAGCATCAAGAAGTACCATGTCATGGGATCTTTAAAAAACTGGGATCTTTAAAAAAATTTCAGTGTGAGAAATACCATGTGTGGCGTGTGAGCACGTCGAGTTGCGTGTGTCACACTCTCAAAGCGTGAGACTTGAGAGCCCTGATTGTGCTGTGTGATTTCAGTTTGTTTTTTCTTGTATCCCTGGCAACCCTGTCTGGTGGTAGCTATGCTAACCAGCTAGCTTGGAAATGCTACAAACCCTTTACAACAATGCAAAGAGCTTTCTACACCAAATATAGCAGACAACAGAGCGGAAAGAGAGGCTTAGGGGAGGCTTTCCTGTTGTCTCTCCAGACTTCACCTGGCACCCCCTGGGTGCCCTCAGGACACTTTTGTCCTGAGGGCAGTTGCTCCCTGATGGCACTGGATCTGATGGCACTACCTGAGACTTTTGTGTGAGCTTTACTATTATGTTTGTTCTGTGTGCCTGAGGAACAGAGAAAGTGATTTTGATTGAATAATTAATAAATTCCCTTTGTATTTTCAATGGAAATGGTCTTCAAAAACTGCCATTTAACTCATGTAAAACTATGATAAATATTGACCACAGGTACAGTACTATCCACCAAACCAGGTCAGAATGAGAAAAATACATGAATCTGTCAAATGCACTTTAACATTATCCAACTTAACCTCGATTTTGTACTGTGAGTTTTTGTTTGCAGTGTGCTTCATGGCTGCTGTATTTTATCTGTGAAAAGCACCCATATTACACTATTTTCAGATCTATGTTATAATGTCGTTACCTCATCACAAACATACCTGGAGTTGTTTTGTTTCATTCACACATAAGCTCTTCTCTCAAACAAAAACAGTTTGTGACACCTGCTGATGTCATGTGTAACACAGGAAGTGCTCCAAAATGTGACCACATTTTGAGCTTTGGAGATGCAGATGGATTACTCAAACATGTGTGAATGAAACAAAACACAACTCCAGTTTGTTAGGTATGTGTAACAACATTATAACATGGCTTAAAGGTCCCATGGCATGAAATTTTCACTTTCTGAGGTTTTTGAACGTTAATGTGAGCTCCCCTACCCTGTTTAGCCCCCCCCCCATGGTTAAAAGTTGTGAAATGTCTAAACTGAGCATTTGCGATCCTTTTCTGCGTTAGAAAAAATCAGAGCTCAAACGGGCGATTTTGAACGAGGAAACTTATTGACGTCAGATCGAAAAAAGAAATGCAAATGCAGTTCCACCCCCGTCTGTCTGTACTCAGCGTCTCTGTAAATTACGCCCAGAGAGTTTGGACTGCGAATGCGCTAGGCCAGAGGTCTTCAACAGGGGGGTCGCGACCCCCCTAGGGGGGGGGGAGGTACTGCAGGGGGGGTCGCTAAATCTTTTTTTTTTTTCACTTTAAAATAATATAATTTTATATTTTATAGTGTAAAATACAGTATTAACCTGTGTATAATTTCCTTGTATTGGATGTACTATAACAGAGTAGCAATGTTTATACATGACACTAAGCTCAATTTAATATAAAACACAATTCTATGCTGTATATATAGTAGGGGGTCCCTGGCCCAGTTCGCCATCTGTTTGGGGGTCCCTGGCCTGAAAAACGTTGAAGACCCCTGCGCTAGGTAATGCGAAATGCGTTTTTTTATTTGCCTGGAGGCACGTCCGAGTGTTTCTAGGCTCGGAAGTCCTTTATCTGAGCCTCTGGACCTTTGAACAGCAGTGGTTTAATTTTATTTTCTGTGGAAATGTGTTTATTTTTCAATGGAACGCATCTCATCTCTTCTCCCCGCAAAAATGCGGAAATGGATCAGAGAGCGCACAGCTGAGAGCGGAGAGCTGAGAGTTTGGCCACGCCCCCACCCTCTACTATAGGCCATCTCTTTTCTCCTCATTTGCATTCAAGCAACAACGCCCATTATGGCCTGTTCAGAGAGAGCAAAATTACTCTTTCTCATCTTATCTCTGTTTCTCATGCACTGAGTGTTGATTTTGAAGAAGGATTCATTTACAGTATTAGGGAACCATTAAGGAGCCATATAAAAGCATCAAGAAGTACCATGTCATGGGACCTTTAAAGCTCACAAGAGTGGATTTTGGTTAATACTGGACCTTTAAATTTTGGCCATCATGTTTTTTGTCGTTTGTTTGTTTTGTGTATGTCATGGCTGCTGCTGGTACTGGCTCTCCGTGGCCGTGTAGAAGTCCTCCAAGACACTCTGCAGATAGTCAAAGGTGGGTCTGTCCTCCGGTTTGTTCTTCCAACATTCCAGCATGATCTCGTACAGCTCTTTGGGACAGCACTCCAGACGCTGCATCCGGTAGCCCTTCTCCAGAGCGCGGATCACCTCAGGGTTTGTCATGCCTGAGGGAGACAAAAACAGGCGGTAATAATAATGATACTGCATGTTTCCTCTCATATAAGGTCTTTGGTGGAAAGCTAGACTGCCAATCTACTCCATCAGCTTCTCCAATCACTACCAATCACTCACACACAACTACATCCATACGAGGCAATGTGTGGGTGAAGTGTCTTTCTTAAAGACACAACAACAGGACACACTGTTTAAAGATGGATTTGTCCACAAGCTCTAACTGCTCTGGACCCTTCTCCAAATCTGGTTAGGATCCTGGAGGCTTCTTGTGCATTTTACACTCTGATGGAGGAGGACATAGGAAACCTGCTCAACTATAACGAGAATATGCAAACTTCACTGAGACAAAAATTAAACCGGGATCTTCTTGCTGTGAGGTAAAACCACCGTGACCCCGTCCTGTTAAACCCTACATGACTATGGGGGGTCTGTGATGTCATCGTTAGTGGCCCTCTCACCTGGGTAGGGAGTGCGTCCGTAGCTGATGATCTCAGTCAGTAAAATCCCAAAGGACCAGACGTCGGACTTTATGGTGAACGAGCCATAGTTTATGGCCTCAGGAGCAGTCCACTTTATGGGGAATTTAGCTCCTGATAAAAAGAAATATTTGAATTAGAAACATAGTCCTGGTTTAGTCCTGGTATAGTCCTAGTTTCGTCCTAGTGTATTCCTGGTTTAGTTGTATTTTAATAATTGTTCAGTCCTGGTTTTGTCCTGGTTTTGCTCCAGTTTATGACTGGTTTAATCCCCTGGTTTAGATCTGGTGTAATCATGGCTTGATCCTGGTTTATTCCTGGTTTAGTCCAGGTTCAGTCCTGGTTTAGTACCTTCTCTGGCTGTATACTCGTTGTCCTCTATGATCCGGGCCAGTCCGAAGTCTGCGATCTTACACACCAGGGCTTTGTTGACCAGGATGTTGGCAGCGCGCAGGTCTCTGTGGATGTAGTTCCTCTGCTCGATGTACGCCATGCCCTCTGCTGTCTGTTAAATAACATAATCATATTATACACTATTATTTATACAACAAAAAATATCAAAATATATTAATAAGCCCATAGACTGTATAAAGAAGTGGAGTGTAACATCATCCACAGTGTTTGTTCCAAATAAAGCTCATATTTGGATTTGATTTGTCTGTTATTAATATTCATATCTTGATTTAGGGTGAAATAACCATTCCAGGGTTCATACAACATTTTAAAGGGATATACCACCCCCAGGTCAAACTTGGGCATCTCCCCACAGTCCAGAGACTAAAATAAGTGGTGGAAAGCGTTTTTCTGGTGACGCAGCCATTGTCCAGGTCTGTCAGCACTGACCACCGCGGTATCTGCAGCTACTCCGCCTTAGACTGGAGTCTAACGTCGCAAGAGAAAGATTTCGGCCAAAAGGAATTAATTTGCTCGATGCGTTTCCCAATTACTTTCTGTGTAGTGCGCATTCATATCGAGTGCAAATAAATGTGCAAATCAACACGGAGAGCTTGACTTGGTCATTTTGGGGTGGGAACTATTTTTCAGTGCGGAAAAACAGAGCCGAATAGACTCCAGTCTAACGCGGAGTAGCTGCAGATACCGCGGCGGTCAGTGACCTGGACAATGGCTGGGTCACCAGAAAAACGCTTTTCACCACTTATTTTAGTCTCTGGACTGTGGGGAGATGCCCAAGTTTGACCTGGGGGTGGCATATCCCTTTAAGAACAAAATGAGCAGCCTAACTGCAGCAGTGACAGAGAAAGGGGCCACAATTTTTCAGCAGAAAGTGAATTGGATCCAGAGATGGAGCCAGAAGGGCTCTCACGCTCACTTCCTATTTGGAACGCAGCGGTTAGCATGTTAGCTATGTCCATTACAGTCTATGATTATATTATTATACAGTCCTTTCTATAAAATGTCATTTGGTATTACTTAACATTTAGATTTTAAATTTGGCTTTGTGGTAATAATTCTCACTTGAGGAATTTAGACCTGATTCTACCCTGATACCACTAGAGGTGCTATAGGCCAATGGTAACAGTTTATCTTAGAAGCATCTACTGCCACACTGGCCACTTTCAAATCATACTTGAAACATGTGGCTAAAGGAAAACCACTTTTTTAAAGATCCCATGACATGGTACTTCTTGATGCTTTTATATGGCTCCTTAATGGTTCCCTAATACTGTAAATGAATCCTTCTTCAAAATCAACACTCAGTGCATGAGAAACAGAGATAAGATGAGAAAGAGTAATTTTTCTCTCTCTGGAACACTCCATTATGGGCCTGCTTGAATGCAAATGAGGAGGACAAAGATGGCCTATAGTAGAGGGTGGGGGCGTGGCCAAACTCTCCGCTCTCAGCTGTCCGCTCTGATCCATTTCCGCGTTTTTTCGCGGAGAAGAGATGAGAAGCGTTCCATTGAAAAATAAACACATTTCCACAGAAAATAAAATTAAACCACTGCTGTTCAAAGGTCCAGAGGCTCAGATAAAGGACTTCCGAGCCTAGAAACACTCGGACGTGCCTCCAGGCAAATAAAAAAACCTATTTCGCATTGCCTAGCGCATTCGCAGTCCAAACTCTCTGGGCGTGATTTACAGAGACGCTGAGTTCAGACAGACGGGGGTGGAACTGCATTTTTCGAGCTGACGTCAATAAGGTGCCTTGTTCAGAATCGCCCGTTTGAGCTGTGTTTTTTTCTAAAGCAGAAAAGGATCGCAAATGCTCAGTTTAGACATTTCGCAACTTTTAGCCATGGGGGGGGGGGGGGCCCTAAACAGGGTAGGGGAGCTCACATTAACGTTCAAAAACCTCAGAAAGTGAAAATTTCATGCCATGGGACCTTTAAACACTTAAAAAAAACACTTTTAATGTTTTAATGCTTAATATTTTAATGTTTAAATGTTGGTGTTATTGTCAGTTGTCATTGTTTTTATTGTTTTTCCTGTGGTGTCACCTGCCCAGGGACTACAGATGGAAATTAGCATTCTTGCTATAATCTGGCATATTTACACTGCAATGCTGCAGATGTTCATTAATATGCACTGTCCCTATTAAATAAAGAATAAATAAAAAATAAATCTGGATCTATAACAATAATGTGTCACATCTGAACACTGTGTTGTACAGAGCATCTCTTGGCCCTGACCTCCTCCTCCTCTGGCCCTCAGACAAGGCCCCTGGTGCATATCTCACTCACCCAAAACCCTCAGAGGTTGTGGGTTAAATTCTGTTTTACCTGAGCAGAGAAGTCAATGAGCTTTGGGAGCTGCACACGGTTCCCCTCATCGCTCTTCAGGAAATCCAACAGACTCCCTGCAAATCCAAATGAACTACAGTCAGAGAGTTATTCTCTATCACACATAGTGACAACAGTATGTTGTATCATAAATACTAACCACAACATGTTGTATCATAAATACTAACCACAACATGTTATATCATAAATACTAACCACAGCAGGTGAGTTGGTGGGACTGCTGTGATGATGTCATACTCCCACAAGTTTTTTCCTATTAATTACTTTATATTCTGCCATAAAATATCCAAAATGTTGAACCTGATCATTTCTATTGGTGAATAAACCCAAGAGCTCACTGTATTACAACACAAATCTGTATTTGAACAAGATGTACTCTTGCTGCCCCTCTTAAAGGGATATGCCACCCCCAGGTCAAACTTGGGCATCTCCCCACAGTCCAGAGACTAAAATAAGTGGTGGAAAGCGTTTTTCTGGTGACGCAGCCATTGTCCAGGTCTGTCAGCACTGACCGCCGCGGTATCTGCAGCTACTCCGCGTTAGACTGGAGTCTAACGTCGCCAGAGAAAGATTTCGGCCAAAAGGAATTAATTTGCTCGATGCGTTTCCTAATTACTTTCTGTGTAGTGCGCATTCATATCGAGTGCAAATAAATGTGCAAATCAACACGGAGAGCTTGACTTGGTCATTTTGGGTGGGAACTATTTTTCAGTGCGGAAAAAGACAGATGAAGCACACACCACGCTGACAGGGGAATCCCTGTTACGCACCAGGAAGGCAGTTCCCCTGTTACGCAGCCGAAAATTTTGGCCGAAATCTTTCTCTGGCGACGTTAGACTCCGGTCTAATGCGGAGTAGCTGCAGATACCGCGGCGGTCAGTGCTGACAGACCTGGACAATGGCTGCGTCACCAGAAAAACGCTTTCCACCACTTATTTTAGTCTCTGGACTGTGGGGAGATGCCCAAGTTTGACCTGGGGGTGGCATATCCCTTTAAGTACAGTTGTCCCATAGAATGTTGTGATGTCATCTGAAACACAGCTATTTCATGGTGCAAAGCAAAACACTTCTAGTGGATGGTCCATCGTGTAATTGTCTCTATGAAAATGATACTGCTTTGCTAAGAATGTTCCACAGCAAGGCATTAAACTTCTGTGTCTCCATGGACACAAACACGTGGCAACATCAACCAGTTACAGGTTACAGGTGAGACATGTGGAGAGGCAAAGCTGATCACAGACAGAATGCATGTTTGTCAAGGTATCTGTGACAACTCAAAACACCTCTAACTGAATACATGCAAGACGGATAAGTTTGATGCCATACTGCGGAACATTCCAGGTAGAGCCCTGATATCTCCATGGAGACAAGAGGGTGATGTAAAGGCGTCCCTTTAACCCCCTGCTGTCCTCACCCTTCTCCATGAACTCGGTGATGATGTAGATGGGCTCCTCTTTGGTCACCACGGCGTTCAGTCGCACCAGTTTGTCGTGCTGCAGAGTCTTCATCAGATTGGCCTCCATCATGAAGGCCTCAACAGACATGCTCCCTGGCTTCATGGTCTTCACGGCCACCTTTGTGTGCTTGTTGTATGTCGCTGGAAACACACACACACAAAACAAATCAGATATTAAGAGTGTACTGCATTAGTGAACTTTTATCAAAAACTACAGTGCCTAAAGATGCGTGAAGAGTCCCTCAGTCGTCCAGGTAGAATCCATGATAAAAGGAGAAATTCAATTTGTCAACTGGACAAAGTTTGTTTGGTCGAAAACGTTTCGCCGCTCATCCGAGAGGCTTCGTCAGCTCTGGTTCTCGTGCTGGTTAGACCCTGTTTATATCTAGCTGCAGGGAGGAGCTCCTACACTGAAATAGCTCTGAAACTATCTCCACTAATCTGTCTTTGTTTTTCAAATTACTCTGGCGACTAGTTTAGCCTCCCTATTCAAGCCTAACGACCCTCTCCACCCCTCTGCCCTGGATTGTCTGCCCTGATGTTTCTTTGTCTGTTTTTGACTTGGTTTAAGAATCGAATTATAAATGGGAGACAAGTTATGTCTAACTCCTCCATTTCTGTTTAACGACGGATTCTCTTTTTTGACAAAAATTGCCTCAAATTGCCTAAACTAGTCGGCAGAGTAATTTGAAAAACAAAGACAGATTAGTGGAGATAGTTTCAGAGCTATTTCAGTGTAGGGAGCTCCTCCCTGCAGCTAGATATAAACAGGGTTTAACCAGCACTAGAACCAGAACTGACGAAGCCTCTTGGATGAGCGGCGAAACGTTTTCGACCAAACAAACTTTGTCCAGTTGACAAATTGAATTTCTCCTTTTATTACAGTGCCTAAAGGGATTATTTTTATTTCATCAGACCAGTACAAACCGACTGTTTATACATAAAGCAGTGCTTCTCAAACTGTAGTAGGTGGACCAGAGGGGACACATGGTGGGCTCCATGTGTACAGATGGGAGACGTATTGAAACATTTTGTAATTATTCTTTTATAGATGTGAATGCAGGCCTTTGCCCAACTGAAGACACACCCTCCACAGAGGCTCTCAGAGGGGGCAGGTGAAAAGAGGGCAGGTGCAGAGGGGGCAAGTGCAGGACTGAGATGACTGGGCGGTGGTCTAAGGTGGGGGCTTCGATTTCCCAGTCCACAGACACAGGGTCAGGCTGGAACTGTGAAGGAGAAACGTGTGCAGGAGGCCTCACCTCCACACACAGGCTGGACTCTGGACCAATGTTCCCCCTAATGTTTTATGTGTCTGAGCAAACACACTAACTCCCTGAGCGCTGCTTGGACCCCTGTGCGCGACATCCAACATGCACATCCGGTACACGCTATTGTGAAAGAGCTGCGCGTGCCGGTAGAAGTTTAATACGAGACACGTACTGTTGTTTCTGAATACGGGGGGTATTCAGATGACCCCGCGGCTGAAAAAAAAAAGCGGAACACTTTCATCCCTGCGCTGCATAGGTTTTCTTGTGCGCTGAGAATGTGCGAGTAGCGCGCAATTGCACAGGCGCGCAGCTTAGAGGGAACGTTGCTCTGGACTCTCCACTACTCTGGCATTGCCTGAGGGAAAAGGCAAGGCTGATGTGGGCTCATGTCCCCACAGCTCAGTTCCACGTGTTGAGTTCACTCAGTAAAGGAGAGAGTCGTGTCCCTGCACCTTTGGGTTGCACCTCCGTTGTTCTACTGGGGGACTTCAACCCTGGACCCACATGGGCAACAACAGTGACACCAGGAGAGAGAGGGGGACGGGAGGAGGGATGATCAGGAGGAGTGGCCTCTGAACCCGAGCAGTGTTCTGTTAGTGGAATTCTGTGTCCCAAACAAACAGCATCAGTGCAGGTGGCCCCAGGACCGCAGACCGGAGCTGTAGATGCACTTTGTCTCATATGAACAGTAATGTGTTTGTGTAACAGTTGTGAGTGTTTGTGTGTTGTGGTGCTGTGTGTGCGTCTTACCCATCCACACTTCTCCAAACTGGCCCGCTCCAAGCCTCCTCTCCAGCTTCAGGGATGAGCGGGGGATCTCCCATGCATCCTTCTCCCACGGCTTCTCCGGTTTGAGGCTGACACAGGCCGTACTGAGGGACTGGCACAAACCATCACCCTGCTCTGTGGAGGAACGTGAGGGTTAGACCTGATGCCCTCCCAGTGTGTCAGATGCCCTCCCATCCTCCTATATCCCTATGTCAGATGCCCTCCCATCCTCCTGTATCCCTGTGTGTCATGGGGGCAGATGTTGTGGTGGTGTTGGGTAAATACAGCAGGATATCTTAAAGGAAAAGTAACGTTTTTTTACAATCTGAGCCTTCTTTCGGCAATAAAACAAGTAGTTTTACTCACCCATAGCAGTTTCGTGTCAATTGGAGCAGTATCGCAGAAGTTATGTTGTAGCCGTTCTGTTCTACTAATGATCCCGTATCCGTTAGCGTGAGTGCTCGGGACATTACTTTGCGGTCTCCAAATAACACAAACTTTAGCACTTTTCAAATCACAGAAGATCGCTGTGTCAGGGTAGACTTTTAGTAGATTCCAAAACGGCCTGAAACCCGATATCGCAACAGAAAAGTAAAGTTCAGAGCGGTGTTAGCTTCTTTCGGACTAGCGGTGTTTACAAAACAGCTGAGTTCACGCATGCGCACTGTCCTCTCTGATGACGTCATCAAATGAAACTATAGCTGCATATCGGGTTTCAGGCCGTTTTGGAATCCACTAAAAGTCTACGCTGACACAGCGATCTTCTGTGATTTGAAAAGTGCTAAAGTTTGTGTTATTTGGACACCGCAAAGTAATGCCCCGAGCACTCATGCTAACGGATACGGGATCATTAGTAGAACAGAACGGCTACAACATAACTTCTGCGATACTGCTCCAATTGACACCAAAGTGCTATGGGTGAGTAAAACTACTTGTTTTATTGCCGAACGAAGGCTCAGATTGTAAAAAAAAAACGTTACTTTTCCTTTAAATACATTTTCAGGTTTAGTGACTGACTTTTGTAATGGCTGACAAGCTCTTGCAATGTGCTGAAGGTGATCCTGGGGGAGATGTAGAATCCTCCGTTGTCCAGAGTCCTGATCTTATAATGTTTGACCGTGTCTCCGACTTGAGGGTCAATGTCCCGCACGGACAGAGAGTAACTGCCTGCAACACACACACAGCCACCAGCAGGGGGGGTTAGAGGCACTGTACAGAGTCAGACTGCAGCTATCCATAATCTATAGGTATGTGACTGTTACAATATTGTATTAGTACTTACTGGTCACTGAGTTAATTAATTAATTAATTAGTTAATTAAATTAAATTAATTAATTCATTCATAGCATTTATATAGCACCTTTCATGACACCCAAAGCGCTTTACAGTTCATTGTTCATTCACTCCACACTTGGTGGTGGTGAGATACTTTCTGTAGCCACAGCTGCCCTGGGGCTGACGGAGTTTACTTATTTTTCCTGTTTACAGTTTTAATAATATTAATAATAATAATAATAATAAATTAAAAACAATTAAAAACAGGCAGTATATACAAAATAAAACAAAGAGAATGGACAAAGCAATACAAGTAAAATGAAACAGTCAGCAGGGAGAAAATGATTCAGTGGGGTAAGCGTTCTTAGAAAATCCAGTGGTGGAATACTGTATGTTTGTATCATATTGTGCAGCCCTAATGTGAATGTTCTGTCAGAATCATAGACTGTATATGTAAATGGACATAACAAACGCGTGAGCCACTACGTCCATATAGGAAGGCGGCATACGTGGCCCCTCTCTCTGTAACTGCAGCTGTGAGCCTCGTCATGTTGGTCTTAAAATGTTCATATTAATCCACTGTACATGATCCTGGGGTTTTTATTTCACGACTGTGTCTGTTGGAGCCTGACTCCAAATTCAGCCCTGTAGCAGCCCGTTAGCATCGCGAGCTTCATGTGAGTGGAGCCGAACGCAGTAGGTGATGTCGCACTCACTTAGTCAACAAAAAGGTGAGAGTGACTAACTGAAAAACTGTTGATGAAATGCTGACACTAATGTTATTTGAGAGGGACTTGTTTAACAGCACAAATCAGCTCACCTGTGGTAGTTCCAGTTAAAGGAAAAGTAACGTTTTTTACAATTTGAGCCTTATTTCGGTAATAAAACAAGTTGTTTTACTCACCCATATCACTTTGGTGTCATATGGAGGATTTCCGGAGATGTTTTAGATTAGCGTTAGGCTAACGCCGTTAGCCTAGCGCGACTTATAGCCATAGCTCGGGGCATTCCCCGAGCATGTAATATGCCCCGTGCGGGCTCCAAATAACACAAACTTTAGCACTTTTCAAATTATAGAAGCTCGATGTCTTACTCTACGATTTCGTTTGAATCAAAAGTGGCCTGTAATCCGAGATTTATCCATAGTTTACAGCTTTGCGTTCCATGTTTGGGTCCCGGGAGCTGAGAGCACAGTCCGCACATGCGCACTGGCCTCCTCATCTACTCGAAACTATGGCTAAATCTCGGATTACAGGCCACTTTTGACCAAACGAAATCGTAGACTAAAGACATCGAGCTTCTATGATTTGAAAAGTGCTAAAGTTTGTGTTATTTGGAGCCCGCACAGGGCATATTACATGCTCGGGGAATGCCCCGAGCTATGGCTATAAGTCGCGCTAGGCTAACGGCGTTAGCCTAACGCTAATCTAAAACATCTCCGGAAATGCTCCATATGACACCAAAGTGATATGGGTGAGTAAAACAACTTGTTTTATTACCGAAATAAGGCTCAAATGGTAAAAAATGTTACTTTTCCTTTAATTCTGTTTGTGATCAAATAAAGCTCAGATTAAAGTCTAACTTGAGTAACAGAGCTTTAGACAGAGCAGTGCCTTCAGTTAGTATCACACCCCTAGAGAATGTTGATGACATCAGTATCAACCTTTGGGTCAGACGTTCTAAAATGATTTGATATTCACAACTGTCTTATAACATCTGTTATTAACCCGAAAATACAGAGAACACATCATTTATGAGACAGAAAGTGGTCACTGCTCTCACCCTTTGTGGTCTCACTGTCTCGGATCATGAAGGAGCCCAATTTGTTCCCAGGGGCCAAAAGCTGTCGCTCTGCATCCTTCCTGCTCACGCCTTTAAAGAACCAACTGCAAAACAAACATATGCAAGAATATAATAAAACAGATATGAGGAAGGGTCAGAGGAGAAAAGGAAAGGGTCAGAGGAGCAGAGGAGGGTCAGAGGAGCAGAAGAGAGGGTCAGAGAAGCAGAGGAGGGTCAGAGAAGCAGAGGAAAGGGTCAGAGGAGCAAAGGAAAGGGTCAGAGGAGCAGAGGAAAGGGTCAGAGAAGCAGAGGAAAGGGTCAGAGGAGCAAAGGAAAGGGTCAGAGGAGCAAAGGAAAGGGTCAGAGGAGCAAAGGAAAGGGTCAGAGAAGCAGAAGAAAGGGTCAGAGAAGCAGAGGAGGGTCAGAAGCAGAAGAAAGGGTCAGAGGAGCAAAGGAAAGGGTCAGAGGAGCAAAGGAAAGGGTCAGAGAAGCAGAAGAAAGGGTCAGAGAAGCAGAGGAAAGGGTCAGAGGAGCAGAGGAGGGTCAGAGGAGCAGAAGAGAGGGTCAAAAGAGCAGAGGATAATGTCAGAGGAGAAGAGGGTCAGAAGAGCAGAGGTGGACCAGAGGGTCAGAGGAGAGGGTCAGAGACCAGGAGAGGTCAGAGGAGAAAATGGTGGTGTAAACGATGCCTACTCTTCTGTCTCTAGTGTATCTTTGGCGACGTAGTTACTGGGGATGAATCCTTCTTGGCCTGTGCTTATGGACTTGGCTTTCCACCATTCTCCTGATCTGCAAAAAAAAAATAAAAATCCACAACCGTCTTCAGTAAACTTTAAAAAATAAGAACAAAATAAAATGTGACATTCCAAAAAAAATTTACTCTTCCAAAATCTTGAGCTTGTCTCCCTTCTTGAATCCCAGATCTCCTTCGTGAATGGCCTCGTAGTCGTAGACCGCGATGGCGACACTTTCACCTGGAGGAGGAGGAGAAATATATTTCAAAAACAATCACATAAACTGGACTTCTAAGAGCTTTTTACCATGCTGTAGTAGTAGTCTGATTTAAAGTTAATGTTTACAGGTGCACTGCGTAACTTTTCTGGTGTATGGTCATGTCTCCGTAGAGATTCCACCAGACGTCATTTTTCAAGTTATTTTTGAGCTATAAAAACATCTGCAATTAATTAAATGTATGCAGAATAGATTCATATAATGCAATACTGAGGAACATTCCAGGCAGAGCAAAAACATCGCCATGGATACAAGATGAAAAACTGCTACATGTTATTAGCATGTATGTATGACCAAAGTCTACATTTTCAAATGAACACAATCTAGTGTAGAACGGTGGGCGAGGAAAGGTGAATATTAAAGAATATAAAGAATATTAGCCACAAGTGTTCAATACCAGATCACTGAAACATGCAGGAATCAAAGTACAAATACGTGAGGAAATGATGAGGGAAAAGCACTAAAACAGGAACATGTCATTCTGCGTTTTTCATTCATTTAAAGACGACACATTAACTGTAAAACATGTTACATAATGATATGAGTCAAGCACATCAGAGTACTTCTACAGTATATACAGTATTTCTACAGTACATACAGTACTTCTACAGTATATACAGTACTTCTACAGTACATACAGTACTTCTACAGTATATACAGTACTTCTGTAGTATATACAGTACTTCTACAGTATATAAAGTACTTCTACAGTATATAAAGTACTTCTACAGTATATAAAGTACTTCTACAGTATATAAAGTACTTCTACAGTATATAAAGTACTTCTACAGTATATAAAGTACTTCTACAGCATACACTGCCTGACAAAAGTATTAGGACAGTAGTCATGTTCTAGTCCTGGTTTAGATCTACACTGCGATGAGTCCCCATTTTTGCAATAATATTTTACACATGATGAAATTTGCTTTAATATATCAATTAATTGATTTGTCATTACCAATACGTCTTATCATTATTTATGAAAGTTCAGAAATACACAATTGTCCTAATACTTTTGTCAGGCAGTGTACAAAGTACTTCTACAGTATATACAGTACTTCTACAGTACATACAGTACTTCTACAGTATACAAAGTACTTCTACAGTATACAAAGTACTTCTACAGTATATACAGTACTTCTACAGTATACAAAGTACTTCTACAGTATATAAAGTACTTCTACAGTATATACAGTACTTCTACAGTATATAAAGTACTTCTACAGTGACTGAGCTCCTCACCCTATCTCTAAGGGAGTTTAGTGCGTCAGGTGGTTTTGTGGGTCAGGTGGTTTTGTGTATCTTGTAAATTGTCAGAACTTCCTTGTACTGAGCTGTGCCGATGCAGCAGTTGCTCCAGTGAGCCAGATAAAAGGACTGAGGATTTTCATTCTGATTCTGACAATGACCTTAGTGACTCTGAATCATCTTTGTAATACGCAAGCTTAATTGTAGGTTCTAATGATTAATACCCATATATCAGTATCGTGATTTAGTTTGATTACATGGAGATAGTTATTGTCAATAAAGAAATTAGATTTTTTAACTCTACATTTACAACGTGTGTCAGTACAGGTAAGTACCTTTCTAGGAGTGCAGAAATTAATAGTATGATGCTAGGTATTATTGATATTTAATTACTAAAGCAATTCTTTAGAAAATTGACTTTTTAATATATTCCATTTGCATTTTTTTTTCCCCTGTAACCAGTACTCGAGTTGAGGGGGGGGGGGGGCATCCCCCCTGTGGGAAAAAATAGTCAAACTCATCCCTCTTCTAAAACGGGCATCCCTTCTTCCATCCCTTATGGAATTATATCAATCAGGCATGAAAATCCCTAAACTTTTGGCGAATTTCGGCGTTTTTAAGTGAAAATGGCCAGTGCGCTCCAGCTTCCAATCATGTTGCAGCATAATTACGCACCGATACGCGCTCCCGCCAATCATGACGATTGCCGCTGTTGTGTTTGCGCCTGTTCACCGATCAGCTGTGAGCCTGATATTTACGCGGCATTTCCAAGAGAAGAAGAATCCTTAACTTCCTACGTTAATGCTACGTAAGAAGGAACTCTCGCCTCGGGACACGGGATACGTTCGGGATTATGTCCTTTTCTCTGGAGCTCCGGATTATTAAAGACAACACGGCAAACTGTTAGAATGGATCTGACCGCATTCTTATGGGTGAGTCATATTATCAGATTATTTCTGCATCTATTTCGGCACTAAACCAGGTCTAAACCAAGACTAAACCAGGACTAAACCAAGACTAAACCAGGTTTAAACCAGGACTAAACCAAGACTAAACCAGGTCTAAACCAGGACTAAACCAAGACTAAACCAGGACTAAACCAAGACTAAACCAGGTTTAAACCAGGACTAAACCAAGACTAAACCAGGTCTAAACCAGGGCTAAACCAGGTCCAAACCAGGACTAAGCCAAGACTAAACCAGATCTAAACCTGGTCTAAACCAGGACTAAACCAGGACTAAACCGGGACTAAACCAAAACTAAACCAGATCCAAACCAAGACTAAGCCAGAACTAAACCAGGTCTAAACCAGGTCTAAACCAGGTCTAAACCAGGTCTAAACCAGGACTAAACCAAGACTAAACCAGGACTAAGGTGTGTGTGTGTGTGTGTGTGTACGTGTGTGATAACATATATCCTGTGTATTATTGAATTACTGAATGATTATATGGACTTTTTGTTATAAAAGCATTTCCATTTTAACAAAGTACCTTCTAATTCTGCCCTGCCCTGAAACACCACAATGGTGAAAAAATTCACCATCCCCCCTGGTTTTATTTTACAACTTGACTACTGCCTGTAACTGTTAAGTTCATATGTCTAGCATTCTATAGGATATATATTTGGCAACAGATCATGATGACCAATAAGCGTTATAGCTGTATTTTAAGCTGTATTTTAAGTATTATCCGAGTCTCGGCTGCAGAAATGTCATTTTTCATCAACTTTTTTTACAAATTTAAATGTAGGTTTATTCAGCTGCTCCACAAACGTTTTAAATTAAGGGTAATACATATAGAGAGTTGTCATGATGATCAACTAGTAAGGTCTGTAGTTATTGAGTTATTTGGCATCAAAGTTGGTCCCAAATGCATTTATTCTGCAGCTGTTCATTTCACATATCTTTAATTTAGGATACTGCATATTTGTGAACTTTTAATGATAATTAACAAACATGAGTACTCTATTTACATGACTTTTTGAGTTATTATTCCTCAAAGTTGGTTGTGGATGCTAAAATGTCAATTTTTAAGCACCTTTTGTCAGCTTTAACATCATGGATCTCAATAACTGCAGGGAATATTTTTGTGGACTTCTACCACGTTGTTCTTTATGATCTTGAGATGAGAAAAAACACTAAACATGTATACCCCCAGAGGTTGGAACGGAATCACATTTTAAGGCATCCCTCGTGTTTCAGCAGACGGCCTATTACTCAAACATGCATGGATGGCATTTAAAACCTCTTCGGGCGTGTTTTTGAACAACGTTATAAGATAGTACACTGTAAAAAAATCTTGTCAAATATACGGTAAAAAAATCTTCAAGATTAA
Source organism: Paratrypauchen microcephalus (assembly GCA_036785185.1). Classification (NCBI taxonomy): domain Eukaryota; kingdom Metazoa; phylum Chordata; class Actinopteri; order Gobiiformes; family Gobiidae; genus Paratrypauchen; species Paratrypauchen microcephalus. Next base: position 2,502,857 of record JAVJIX010000114.1, read on the forward strand.
CAGAAACTATGTGTCCTAGTTCCTCATAATTTGCTTATTTCACTACTTCCTGGTTTGATAAAAATAGCAGAGGCCAGTTCCTCAATAATAGACCATAAACTGTAACCAGAGACCTGTAACTGAAACCTTCCCAAAAATAATACAATTGTTGAGTAACTAGGGTTAGCAGTTTTTACACAGAATAAGGCCCAATGAAGACATAGGGAGGGCATCTGACACACAGGTGGGTATCTGACAAACAGAGAGGGCATCTGACACACAAGCACATTTCAGAGCATGTTTGCAGAGGTATAAACTAAAAGGTTAGAAGCTTTTACACAGAATAAAGCTACGTTCAGACTGCAGGGCTTAATGCTCAATTCGGATTTTTTTGTATAATCAGGTCGTTCACATTTCCAATTAAATGCGACTTGTATTTGATCTCCAGTGTGAACTTAAAATTCCTCAAAAGTGTCCCGCATGCACACTGGGGGACACAAGGACGTCACACACAGCGAGTGTGCCCAGTGTTTATGGAAGTAGCCTAAACATGGACACTAGCATAGAGCACCTGGAGATTTTAAAGATCCCATGACATGGTACTTCTTGATGCTTTTATATGGCTCCTTAATGGTTCCCTAATACTGTAAATGAATCCTTCTTCAAAATCAACACTCAGTGCATGAGAAACAGAGATAAGATGAGAGAGTCATAAATGTCACTCTGGAACACTCCATTATGGGAGTTGTTGCTTGAATGCAAATGAGGAGGACAGAGCTGGCCTATAGTAGGGGTGGGGGCGTGGCCAAGCTCTACGCTCCGCTCTGTGACCCACTTCCGTGTTTTTGCACGGGGGGAGAGATGAGAAGCGTTCCATTGAAAAATAAACACATTTCCACAGAAAATAAAATTAAACCACTGCTGTTTCAGATATCCACAGGCTCAGATAAAGGACTTCCGAGCCTAGAAACACTCGCAAGTTCCTCCAGGCAAATAAAAAAACATATTTCGCATTGCGTAGCTCCTCCGCAGTCCAAAAACACAGCTGAAGCACACACCACGCTGACAGGGGAATCCCAGTTACGCACCAGGAAGGGAGTTCCCCTGTTACGCAGCGTGGTGTGTGCTTCGGCTGTGTTTTTCCGCACTGAAAAATAGTTCCCACCCAAAATGACCAAGTCAAGCTCTCCGTGTTGATTTGCACATTTATTTGCACTCGATATGAATGCGCACTACACAGAAAGTAATTGGGAAACGCATCGAGCAAATTAATTCCTTTTGGCCAAAATCTTTCTCTGGCGACGTTAGACTCCAGTCTAACGCGGAGTAGCTGCAGATACCGCGGCGGTCAGTGCTGACAGACCTGGACAATGGCTGCGTCACCAGAAAAACGCTTTCCACCACTTATTTTAGTCTCTGGACTGTGGGGAGATGCCCAAGTTTGACCTGGGAGTGGCATATCCCTTTAAGCAACATTGGATTTTTGGCTTATTTTAAGTGCAAAGAGTTGTTGTTTTTCTTATCTTAAGTGTCGCAGGATGTATTTTCATCTTTTAAGTACAAAAAGTCTTGTTCCACTGGTAGATAATTGTATTTGTCAAGTGAAATGTACTCATATCATGATAACACTTTCTTAATTCAAGTAATCTTAACTTGGTTTTTGCATCCATCCATCCATCCATCCATTTTCTTCCACTTCCACTTAAGACCTGATGTTTCTTATGTCAAAAGCGGGAGCATTGCAATATAGAGGCAATTCCATAACTGTTACCTAGCAACCATCATGAACACAAGAGCTGAAACATCTCAAAAACATCTTAATGATTGTGATTAGGCTAAAAATAAATAACAACACCTTTATTTTGTTGAATGAAGGTCTTAAAGGTCCCATGGCATGAAATTTTCACTTTCTGAGGTTTTTGAACGTTAATGTGAGCTCCCCTACCCTGTTTAAGTTTGTTTAAAGTCGCGAAATGTCTAAACTGAGCATTTGCGATCCTTTTCTGCGTTAGAAAAAATCAGAGCTCAAACGGGCGATTTTGAACAAGGAAACTTATTGACGTCAGCTTGAAAAAAGAAATGCAAATGCAGTTCCACCCCCGTCTGTCTGAACTCAGCGTCTCTGTAAATCACGCCCAGAGAGTTTGGACTGCGGAGGAGCTACGCAATGCGAAATACGTTTTTTAATTTGCCTGGAGGAACTTGCGAGTGTTTCTAGGCTCGGAAGTCCTTTATCTGAGCCTGTGGATATCTGAAACAGCAGTGGTTTAATTTTATTTTCTGTGGAAATGTATTTATTTTTCAATGGAACGCTTCTCATCTCTCCCCCCGTGCAAAAACACGGAAGTGGGTCACAGAGCGGAGAGCTTGGCCACGCCCCCACCCCCTACTATAGGCCACCTCTGTCCTCCTCATTTGCATTAAAGCAACAACGCCCATAATGGAGTGTTCCAGAGTGACATTTATGACTCTTTCTCATCTTATCTCTGTTTCTCATGCACTGAGTGTTGATTTTGAAGAAGGATTCATTTACAGTATTAGGGAACCATTAAGGAGCCATATAAAAGCATCAAGAAGTACCATGTCATGGGATCTTTAAAGGACACAAAATCAACTCTTGTGAGCATTTAGCCATGTTAGAATGTTGTTAGTTCCTCAATAACAAACCTGGAGTTGTGTTTTGTTTCATTCACACATGTTTCAGTAATCCTTTATTATTAGTCTGTCTACATCTACTGAAGCTCAAAAAACAATGTAATGGTAATTTTCAAGTTAACAGCTAACAGCTCCTTTCACATTTTGTTCAGTCGAGATGGGCAAACCCAGGACTGAGATTATCCAAATTATTGTAGTGAAGGTGTATGGAGTTTAAAAACACAGTGGAGCACTTTGTGTATTAGCACAATGTAACTGTTGCACACTCACCTTCTGAGGAGTTCACTGCATTGGATGTTCTGCTCTGTAAAGACAAACAGAAGATCACTGTAAGTATGGCAGACTGTCGCGGGGAGGGCATCCGACACACACACACACGTTTCAGAACATGTTTGTAGAGGTCTAAACTACATTTACAAGATTTCTCAATAAAGACAGGACATTGTATTACCTAAAGAAACACAGCCTTTGTGATTAAAACTTAATGAATGACCATAACGTTTCACTAAATTAAAGGACGCAGGTTTCTCTGTGCCATAAACACAACCAAAATGACACAACATGCTTTTATTTTAGTCTGTTTTCTGGTAAAGCGACATACTATAGATTTAAATATGTTATTTTTTTAAATTCTTCAACACTCAAGGGCCTGTTTTTATTTGTACTTTTGAAGTACGTGCATTCAAATCAGTGTTTCTCAATTATTTTCTGTGACACCCGCCCTAGGAAGAAGAAAAAATTTCACGCCCCCCCTCCCTGCGCGCGACTATAAATAGTATTATTTGTCTAGAAAGTTGTTATTAGTACACCTCTGCGTAACATTGTATCCTTTTAATAACATTAAAAACAAAAAAAAGAAAGAATCTTACAACAAATGCATGTATTTTTGCACTGAGGACTCAAATATTGATGTGTTTTTAATGCAGATTTGCACACGTTTGTTTACGTTTTACAGAAACGAAACTTATTTTATGCAAATAAGCCATGTGGTTTTAAAAGCGCTGACAAAAAAAAAACAAAACAAAAAAAACGCTCTTTCCTTGTGCCGCTGATGCGTCAGCTTCTGTCGGACTAAAGGACACGACTCAATGGAATATACGTGTTTTTTCTGTGACAGAGGATGTTCTGCTGATGGTGAGTCTGTTCTGTATATCGCATACTTAAAGGGATATGCCACCCCCAGGTCAAACTTGGGCATCTCCCCACAGTCCAGAGACTAAAATAAGTGATGGAAAGCGTTTTCCTGGTGACCCAGCCATTGTCCAGGTCTGTCAGCACTGACCGCCGCGGTATCTGCAGCTACTCCGCGTTAGACTGGAGTCTAACGTCGCCAGAGAAAGATTTCGGCCAAAAGGAATTTATTTGCTCGATGCTTTTCCCAATTACTTTCTGTGTAGTGCGCATTCATATCGAGTGCAAATAAATGTGCAAATCAACACGGAGAGCTTGACTTGGTCATTTTGGGTGGGAACTATTTTTCAGTGCGGAAAAATAGAGCCGAAGCACACACCACGCTGCGTAACAGGGGAACTCCCAACGTGGTGCGTAACAGGGATTCCCCTGTGTGCTTCGGCTAATCTGTAGAGGAAGGAAAGAGACATCATATCTCCATCTCCGCTCCTCCTCCTCTTCATCACGCTCACGTTTTTACTATAATTATGTAAACACACACGCACACAGCAGGACCACACGGAGTCAAAGAGGTCTAAATGTTATAGAACCCATCTTCACCCTGATGAGGCTCACAGCAGCAGTTACAGAGAGAGGGCCCGCGCTTTTTCAATACAAACTGAAAAGAAACCAGAGGTGATGGAGCATGTAACTGCACCCATGCTCACTTACTGGATACATTTATAAAGTCTATGTCTATGAGAACAGGACTAAACCACGACTAAACCAGGACTAAACCAGGGCTAAGCCAGGACCAAACCAAGGCTAGGACAGAACTAAACTAGGTCTAAAAGCAGGACCAAATGGGGCCAGAGCCTTATAGAGTGACTGGTCATGGCAGTTTTTACTCGCCATGAACTTCCTCTGTAAGACTAAGTTAAAGAGGGCAGTGTGCAAAACCTGCCACAAACGGAGAAGACTCAATTCTGAACTTTGAACTCATCCAAGACTCCCAGATATTTCAGAACATGTTTGTAGAGTCTAAACTACAGGGTTAACACCTTTTACACATTATTAGTTGAGCGGTCAGATCCACTGACCCACAGGTTGGCGATGTGATTCCAGCTCCCACAGATGAATGCTGTTGTTGTGTCCTTGGGCAAGACACTTAACCCACCTTGCTCCTAGTGTCTGTGCACACTGGTGTATGAGTGTGTGTGTGAATGGGTGAGTGGTTCCTTGATGTAAAAAAAATCGCTGTAATTTACCAAGGAGGGCGTCACACACAGGGATTCACTGTTTTTCTTTATTTTTCCTACTTTCTACTTTTTTACACACACAGAAGACATTAAATATATGAAACAGGATGTATGGAATTATGTAGCAACTAAATCTTTTTTTATATTTTATATCCTCAGAATAAATGGTAATTGGTCACATTTTTATACAGCTCTTTTCTACCTTCAAGGCACCCAAAGTGCTTCACAGCGAGAAACCCACTCACCCATTCACACACATTCATACGTTGCCCAAGGACACAATGACAAGATTCATCTGTGGAAGCTGGAATCACACAGCCAACCTGTGGTCAGTGAATCTGACCGCTCAACCAATGATGTTTTATGTCAAGAGGAACTCTAAACGCCAACCTGTGGTCAGTGGACCAATATTCTACCAGCTGAGCTACTATAGCCCCGCCCTTTGCTTTGTGGACAGCTGCAGACCCTTGTCCTCCTCTCAACAAACTTCTGAAATGGTTTTCATTTCACAGCTGTGCCTCAGGGTCAGACAGTCACAAAAGTGCAAAGCATTGTTCAAAGCAGAGGGTAAAAGGTCAGTACAGAGCTTCAGTGAGAATCTACAGTGAGAATAATCCTGGACAGACAAAAGAGACATACATGCAAAAATGTGTCCAAACTAGGGATGCACCGATGCGAAAATTTTAGCCGATACCGATATCCGATATTAATGTTGCTATATCGGCCGATACCGATATTAGCCGAAACCTATATTTATTTATTTTTAATTCTGAGATAACATTTTATACAGATTGAAAATCATGCAAAATTTATTTTTGAATGTCTCTTTTATTTTATTTTTTGACTCCTGATTTTATTTTTATTTTTTTCAATTTACATTTTTTTTTTATAGTGTAACATTTTTTAAAAATAGTGTAACATTGTGTTCTGCGTCCTGATTGGCGATTGATGTTATAGATGAGGGACGCACGCGGGGGGGGCCGGGACCAGACTGGAACTAAACCAGGACCAGACCGGGACTAGACCAGGACTAAACGTGGACTAAACCAGGTCTAAACCCCCACGCTTCACTATTAAAGCCCCAGTGTGTAGGATTCGTGGCGCATAGGTGGATGGCGCTATTGCACTTCCTGTTTTAGCTACGGCAGACCTCAAGGGTCACCCGGGTGCGCCGTAACGCGGACAGCTCGCGTACCCGCGCAAGAACGCGTGAGGCGCACCCGGCGCTGTGCGAGCCCTCGCCAACAACTACGGTATAAATAAAACGCGGTCCCGTTCACTGTTTTTTTTTTCTTTTCGTATGAAAACACACATTCCCGATCATGTACCATGACACTCTACACATCAAATGAAACCTTACAGTCTCCTCTTTTTGACTATACAATTCATTTCCCTGCACAACAATCACTCCCTGAGCACATGGGGCTTTTATACGGAAAAGCACAAAACGAGGTTAGCTTACCTTAGAATGCTTTGCACAGGTCAAACTCTGTATTTCACCATAAACTTGCTCTCAATTTGTCCGTAAGGATCCAGCGAATAAAATCCAGTAAAACAACTTAGTCCAAAACACGTGTTAGATCCATTACGACGTCTGATCCGGCAACATGCTTGTCGTTGTTTACCCAAAACCACGAGCCTTGCCGAAGGCGAAGGCGGAGCCCAAATGTCCTTCTGCGGCTCTCGTATTCAAAATGGCTGCCTCTGCATGGGGAAGATCCCCCTTTTATGTGACTATATCTAAGTCCAAAATAATACTTTGATTTCATGATGGAAGTGAAAAGGCTTGGAAAACAATGTATTTTTGAATGGGTATCTTCAATTTCAGTAATTAACGGGTAAAAATCTTACACACTGTCCCTTTAATACATTTTGTTGAAAATCTACAAAAGTTTCAGTGCTTAAACGAGACAGAAATGTGAGAAAACGTTAATTCAAGGGATTACTGTACTGACAAATATCGGTCGTTAATATTGGCCCACTTTTACACATCAGGCCGATACCGATATGTTAAAAAAAAAAAAAAAAATTGCAATATCAGCCGATACCGATGTTAATGCCGATATATCGCGCATCCCTAGTCCAAACTCCAGACGTTGTATAGACTTATCCTTTTTCCCCGTTATTCCGGTGTTTGAGTCTTTCGTACATAAACTCACCGTGTTCTTGGTCCCGGAGGTGGGGTCTTTGACGTAATGCGTGTTCTGAGCTCGGCTCTGCTCCTCCTTTACTCCCTCTTTACCCACACTCTCCTCCTCCGTCTTTGAGCCTGTGCAGCCCATGTCCCCTCTGCAACACACACAGAACAACTGTTCACAGAACCGCTACAATACCACTGCATGACATCACAAGGTGGAACAGAGCATTTTGAACTTTGGAGATGTGGACAAACTAATAATAAAGAGTTACTCAAACGTGTGTGAATGAAACAAAATACAACTACAAGTCTGTTTTTGTGGAGGGGACATTAGAACTTAAAGTATGACTTAAATGAGTCTGTAGCTGCTGTTGCTTTGCCTCTTTCTCTTTCTCCACAGGCTGTGTACAAGAAGTACTTTACTGGTCAGATCTGTTCAGGGGAGATTGCAGTTTACAGTCAGCAGGTCATTCAACAGTAGCAGAAAGAAAAAATGTTCAAAATTATTTAATTGTTTTGAAATTTAAAAATTAGATTTTGAATATAGCTATGACTGAGACTAGAACATTTGATACATGTTATTGATGATGAGCCCATGACCAAAGCACAGGTACAGACACTGCACAGGTACAGTACAGGTGCAGTACATGTGCAGACACTGTACAGGTGCAGTACAGGTACAGACACTGTACAGGTGCAGTACAGGTACAGTACAGGCGCAGACACTGTACAGGTACAGTACAGGTGCAGACACTGTACAGGTGCAGTACAGGTGCAGTACAGGTGCAGTACAGGCGCAGACACTGTACAGGTACAGTACAGGTGCAGTACAGGTGCAGTACAGGTACAGTACAGATGCAGTACAGGTACAGACACTGTACAGGTGCAGTACAGGTGCAGTACAGGTGCAGTACAGGTACAGGTACAGTACAGGTGCAGTACAGGTGCAGACACTGTACAGGTGCAGTACAGGTGCAGTACAGGTGCAGTACAGGTACAGACACTGTACAGGTACAGTACAGGTGCAGACACTGTACAGGTGCAGTACAGGTGCAGTACAGGTGCAGTACAGGTACAGGTGCAGTACAGGTGCAGTACAGGTGCAGACACTGTACAGGTGCAGTACAGGTGCAGTACAGGTGCAGTACAGGTACAGACACTGTACAGGTACAGTACAGGTACAGACACTGTACAGGTGCAGTACAGGTGCAGTACAGGTGCAGTACAGGTGCAGTACATGTGCAGTACAGGTACAGACACTGTACAGGTGCAGTACAGGTGCAGTACAGGTACAGACACAGTACAGGTGCAGTACATGTGCAGTACAGGTACAGACACAGTACAGGTGCAGTACAGGTGCAGACACTGTACAGGTGCAGTACAGGTACAGTACAGGTGCAGTACAGGTGCAGTACAGGTGCAGTACAGGTGCAGTACAGGTGCAGACACTGTACAGGTGCAGTACAGGTGCAGTACAGGTGCAGTACAGGTACAGTACAGGTGCAGTACAGATGCAGTACAGGTACAGTACAGGTGCAGTACAGGTGCAGTACAGGTACAGTACAGATGCAGTACAGGTACAGTACAGGTGCAGTACAGGTACAGTACAGATGCAGTACAGGTGCAGTACAGATGCAGTACAGGTACAGTACAGGTGCAGACACTGTACAGGTGCACTACAGGTGCAGTACAGGTGTAGTACAGATGCAGTACAGGTGCAGTACCGGTGCAGTACAGATGCAGTACAGGTACATTACAGGTACAGTACAGTTGCAGTACAGGTGTAGTACAGATGCAGTACAGATGCAGTACAGGTGCAGTACCGGTGCAGTACAGATGCAGTACAGGTACATTACAGGTACAGTACAGGTGCAGTACAGGTGCAGTACAGGTACAGTGTAGGTGCAGTACAGGTGCAGTACCGGTGCAGTACAGATGCAGTACAGGTACAGACACTGTACAGGTGCAGTACAGGTACAGACACTGTACAGGTGCAGTACAGGTGCAGTACCGGTGCAGTACAGGTAAAGTACCGGTGCAGTACAGATGCAGTACAGGTACAGACACTGTACAGGTGCAGTACAGGTACAGACACTGTACAGGCGCAGTACAGGCGCAGTACAGGTGCAGGACAGGCGCAGTACAGGTGCAGGACAGGCGCAGTACAGGCGCAGTACAGGTGCAGGACAGGCGCAGTACAGGCCCAGTACAGGTAAAGTACAGGCGCAGTACAGGCGCAGTACAGGTACAGGACAGGTACAGGACAGGCGCAGTACAGGTGCAGTACAGGTGCAGTACAGGCGCAGTACAGGCGCAGTACAAGTGCAGTACAGGTGCAGTACAGGCGCAGTACAGGCGCAGTACAAGTGCAGTACAGGTGCAGTACAGGTACAGTACAGGTGCATTACAGGTCCAGTACAGTACAGGTAAATTATAGGTACAGGTACCACCAAACCTCAGAATTAGAGCAAAACATGACTATGTCAGATGCACCTGAAATGAACTTCTAAATATATAAATAAATAAATATAAATGAAGCCTCTTTGTACAGTTCCTCAGTGTCCGCTGCTAACAGGAAGTGTGGCAAAGTGACAAAGCGAGAAAGCGCCTTTAAACATGAGAATAACTAAGGGACTTCCTGTCTGCGCCAAGGCGTTGTTCCACTACCACAACTGTACTGACACTTTCAGTTCTGCTCATGGTAAATAAATGGGGTAAAAATACAGTCTCACCTCTGCTAACTGTAACTCAGGGACACGTGACACAACCACAACTATCTCCATCAACTATGTCATATTTGAGATTCAAGTATGTTTTAATAAAAAGATTCATATTTAAACATCCAGAAGAATGGAAATCTGAAGTGACAAACACAATAATCACGTTTCAGAAGAGGTTTGGGCAGATCTAAACTCCAGGGTAAGACGTTTGAGGAGGAAATGATGGAACTTCAAAAACTGCAGCCTTTGTGACGTCCTTTCAAATGGTGATTTCTTTAAGCAGCCCTACTCTTTAAACTTATTTAGAATGTAAAAATATAAGCAATAAATAGAACATCTGTTGTCGTGTCAGTGGGCAAGGCACTTCACCCACTTCCTGTGAAATGTCTATGGGGCAGTGCGATCGGTGCCGCTAAAGAAACTGCAGTACTGAGTGTGTGAAAGAATGATGCATGAAAATGTGTATTGGTTTAGTCCTGGTTTAGTCCTGGTTTAGTCCTGGTTTAGACCTGGTTTAGACCTGGTTTAGACCTGGTTTAGACCTAGTTTAGACCTGGTTTAGACCTGGTTTAGACCTGGTTTAGTCCTAGTTTAGACCTGGTTTAGTCCTGGTTTAGACCTGGTTTAGACCTGGTTTAGACCTGGTTTAGTCCTAGTTTAGACATAGTTTAGACCTGGTTTAGTCTTGGTTTAGTCCTGGTTTAGTCCTGGTTTAGACCTGGTTTAGTCCTAGTTTAGACCTGGTTTAGTCCTGGTTTAGTCCTGGTTTAGTCCTGGTTTAGACCTGGTTTAGTCCTAGTTTAGACCTGGTTTAGTCCTAGTTTAGACCTAGTTTAGACCTGGTTTAGTCCTGGTTTAGACCTGGTTTAGACCTGGTTTATACCTGGTTTAGACCTAGTTTAGACCTGGTTTAGTCCTAGTTTAGACCTGGTTTAGTCTTTATTTAGATTATGAATCACTTTGAGAGAATTGCAGTAGTTTTAGAGAGCGTTTTAGCAGGTGCATGGTTCAGGCTTTCATTCTACCGAGAACCCCCCTCTCTTTCTTCTCTTTTCCTCGCTCTCCCTTCCTCTTTTCTCTTACCATCTCTGTCTCCCTCCCTCTTCTCTTTTCCTCGCTCTCTCTCACTTTCTCTCTCTCTCCTCTTTCCCTCTCTCTCTTCTCTGTCCCTCTCCCTCTCTCTCTCTCTCCATCTCTCTCTGTCCCTCTCCCTCTCTCTCTGTCCCTCTCCCTCTCTCTGTCCCTCTCCCTCTCTCTCTGTCCCTCTCCCTCTCTCTGTCCCTCTCCCTCTCTCTCTGTCCCTCTCCCTCTCTCTGGCCCTCTCCCTCTCTCTCTGTCCCTCTCCCTCTCTGTCCCTCTCCCTCTGTCCCTCTCCCTCTCTCTCTGTCCCTCTCCCTCTCTCTCTCTCTCTCTGTCCCTCTCCCTCTCTCTCTCTGTCCCTCTCTCTCTGTCCCTCTCCCTCTCCCTCTCTCTCTTCCTCTGAATGGCTCTTTGTTTGCACTGCCCATGACTTCATAACTTTATGAACACTTATTTACATGGGGTTGTGAAGAGGTAATATATAACAAAAGAAAATGACGCCTGCAAAAACAGTCCTATGAGAAAGACATAGGATGGGAGGGCATCTGACGCACAGGCATTTCAGAGGATGGGAGGACGTAATATTGAAACCAAGTTTGAGATGTAAGCATGGTGAGCACACCACATCTGGCCCGAGCTCTTGTGCTTGAGCAGAGAGTGTGTGTGTGTGTGTGTGTGTGTGTGTGTGTGTGTGTGTGTGTGTGTGTGTGTGTGTAATCTGTAACCCAGTGCACACATTTCCTTATGATGTAACAGTCTCGTAATGATTAATCCTCTTCTCATATTTTCAGTGCAGAGCGATGACTAATGCTAAAGCCAACACAGGCACAAACCCTGAACGCTTCTGTGGTCACGTCTTAATTCAAGTAAGTAAGAGGGTTATGATTGTTCCTATGAAGATAATCAAAATAATTCTTCTTCTTCTTGTTATTATTATTATTTTTATTATTATTATTTGAGAACAGCTTTGTATGAATACAAGGTCAAACATCATGACATGTCCAGGGCCTCCATCAGCCTGTAAATAGTCTTATTACATCCATTAAAAAAGGACATAATAATAATAATAATAATAATAATAATAATAATAATAATAATAATAATAATAATAATAATAATAATAATAATAATAATAATAATAATAATAATAATAATAATAATATAAAAGGGGCCGGCAGTAGCTCAGTTGGTAGATACCCAGTTGGTATCTACCAAGATACCAGGTAGAGCGCATGCCTAGTGATCCAGGGGTTCGAATCCCGCTCTTGATGGGCTGACCGCATGTGATCCCAGCTCCCACAGATGAGCTGCAGTTGTGTCCTTGGGCAAGACACTTAACCCCACCTTGCCCCCAGTGTCTGTGGACACTGGCAGAAGATACATCAAGGCCCGTTGTGACGTGAGCCGTCCTCCTGTGGACCCACCACCTGCGGGAGGATTCATGGGGGCTGGTGCATTGTGTTCTGGGCAGTGGAACACTGCTTGGACTGCTGCCCCCGCGACCCAGAGAATGGAAAAAGCGGAAGAAGGTGAATGAATGAATGAATAATAATAATTCTTGCACTTTTCCAGATGCTCAAAGTCGCTCTACAGATTTCTTCACTCCACACTCAGGTGGTCGTAGCTGCCCTGGGTCAGACTCATGGAAGTGAGGCACCATTGACCCCTCCCACCACCAACACTCCTGAACGCCACATTCATATTATGCAATGTGGGTGAAGTGCCTTGCCTAAGGACACAATTTTTTCCACTGGTGCCCCACTGTGATCTGTATAAACCATCAGTTTATACAGATCAGAGCAGAGTTTCACCATCATGGTAAAGCTACCAACAGCTAGCAAGCTAATTACACACTTCCTGCTTCTCAGACAATAAATTGCTTTATAATTAGATATACAGTACACAGTGGACTTATTTATGACCTCAAGTGCTCCTTATGACTATGCAGTTTATGTAGCTGCAGGGAGAATCATTGGAATGACTCTCCTGGAGATTAGCACCATCTTCTCCACTCGCTGTCTGGGAAGAGCGCGCAACATTCTGCGGGACCAGCACCGTCCCGCACACCAGCTTTTCCACCTGCTGCCCTCAGGGAGAAGGTACAGGTCCATACGGGCCAGAACATCAAGACTCTTCCTCACCCTCCGTCCCCCATCAGTATCTGAATTTCCCGCTCTGCACTTTATCATTGACATACCTTATGCTGCTGTAGTTTGTGTGTTGCACTATGTGTATACTGGGTCAATGTTTACACGGGGCTATTTAGGGGTATTTTAGTGGGTGTTTGTAAGGATGCTCCAAACGCAATTTCGTTGTACTTGTGACAATGACAATAAATATTCTGAATCTGAATCTGACTATATCTGTACTGGAGCAAATACAGGTACAGGATCTTTAAAGGTCCCATGGCATGAAATTTTCACTTTCTGAGGTTTTTGAACGTTAATGTGAGCTCCCCTACCCTGTTTAGGCTCCCCCATGGTTAAAAGTTGCGAAATGTCTAAACTGAGCATTTGCGATCCTTTTCTGCGTTAGAAAAAATCAGAGCTCAAACGGGCGATTTTGAACAAGGAAACTTATTGACGTCAGATCGAAAAAAGAAATGCAAATGCAGTTCCACCCCCGTCTGTCTGTACTCAGCGTCTCTGTAAATCACGCCCAGAGAGTTTGGACTGCGAATGCACTAGGCAATGCGAAATGCGTTTTTTTATTTGCCTGGAGGCACGTCCGAGTGTTTCTAGGCTCGGAAGTCCTTTATCTGAGCCTGTGGACCTTTGAACAGCAGTGGTTTAATTTTATTTTCTGTGGAAATGTGTTTATTTTTCAATGGAACACTTCAAATCTCTCCCCCCGTGCAAAAACAAGGAAATGGATCAGCTGAGAGCTACAGCGGAGACCGGAGCGTTTGACCACGCCCCCACCCTCTACTATTGGCCAGCTTTTTTCTCCTCATTTGCATTCAAGCAACAACGCCCATTATGACCTGTTCAGAGAGAGGAAAAATTACTCTTTCTCATCTTATCTCTGTTTCTCATGCACTGAGTGTTGATTTTGGAGAAGGATTCATTTACAGTATTAGGGAACCATTAAGGAGCCATATAAAAGCATCAAGAAGTACCATGTCATGGGATCTTTAAGTAGCACAATTTTAAACGTTACTGTCATATTCATACTATTATGTTCTATATGTATACAACTAGTACTTCTGCTAAAGGGACTAAAGGGTATTTGGTGGTGTTCTCACGTCACTGATGGTTTTATCTCTTCCTGTAAAAGCCTCAGAACAGAGAACAGACACAAACATGACCATAAGCCATACTCAGTACACTCTCTATATAAGTATACTCGGGCTTCAGTGTTGGGCTTTTTATTGGACGTAATGAAACAGTTGGTAGTTTGAAAACTCTTATCTCTTGTGTAATAAGTTAACTGTTTGATGGAAGTAAAATGGCTTTTTCAGTCCTGGTATCGGCTCATATCGGTATCATATTCAGTATTGATCCTGAAAAAGCCGGATCGGTGCGTCCCTAAGTAGGACCAACACACAGGTAGGACGTGGTAAAATCATAAAAGTACAATTTCCTCAGAATACACTTCAGGTTACCCACAGCTGCACCTGAGCCAAACACAAACCAAAACCACCTCAAATGAACACTGCAGAATCCAAAAAAACTCCGCCAGCCCGTCTCCATGGTGATGTTATTGCCATACTGTTATTCCACAGTATGGCATTAAAATCATGTATCTCCATGGAGTCAAGTAGGCGGTGTTACAGGCCAGATCTGTGTTAGATAGTGCACCTTTCAAGTCCTTTGAAAAAAAAAAAATTTTTTACTTGAGGTTATTTATACTGAAAGAGAAGACGCTGAACTTTATGTCACTTTTTGTTTCATGAATAGGCCCGGGAATTACAGAGGTATGAACCATAAACCGGGTCAACAAATCTGCAACCTGACATTTACACAGCAAACTCCAGCAGAAACTCTGACCCGTCTCTACACTGTGATGATGTCACGTCACCTCTGCGTTAGTCCAGCTCGGAGTTCCCAGTCTGAAGTAAGATTTGCTTTCCCTTTTTGTGTCATTTTAAACTTCACATTTCGAGACGTGAGTCAGACATTTTTACAAACAGCATCTCCACAAATGAAAGAGGTAACGAAACTGGACAAGGCTGGGAAAAGTATAAAGAAACAAGACAACGCAGCATTTAAAGGAAAAGTAAAGTTTTTTACTATTTGAGCCTTATTTCGGTAATAAAACAAGTTGTTTTACTCACCCATAGTAATTTGGTGTCATATGGAGGATTTCCAGAGATGTTTTAGATTAGCGTTAGGCTAACGCCGTTAGCCTAGCGCGACTTATAGCCATAGCTCGGGGCATTCCCCGAGCATGTAATATGCCCCGTGCGGGCTCCAAATAACACAAACTTTAGCACTTTTCAAATCATAGAAGCTTGATGTCTTTAGTCTACGATTTCGTGTGGTCAAAAGTGGCCTGTAATCCGAGATTTATCCATAGTTTCGAGTAGATGAGGACGCCAGTGCGCATGCGCAGAGTGTGCTCTCAGCTCCCGGGACCTCAAACATGGAACGCATAGCTCGTAAACTATGGATAAATCTCGGATTACAGGCCACTTTTGCTTCAAACGAAATCGTAGACTAAAGACATCGAGCTTCTATGATTTGAAAAGTGCTAAAGTTTGTGTTATTTGGAGCCCACACGGGGCATATTACATGCTCGGGGAATGCCCCGAGCTATGGCTATAAGTCGCGCTAGGCTAACGGCGTTAGCCTAACGCTAATCTAAAACATCTCCGGAAATGCTCCATATGACACCAAAGTGCTATGGGTGAGTAAAACAACTTGTTTTATTACCGAAATAAGGCTCAAATTGTAAAAAACGTTACTTTTCCTTTAAATCAGACCTATTCTGCAAACTGGACTTTTCAGAGCTTTTGTCATGTTATAATCATTTCATGAGCCTCTGAAGTTGTATTTGGAGTGATTTGTGCATTTGATATGAAAAATACAAAATAAAATCAGATGTTTTGAATGGATTTCAATGGATTTTAAGGGAAGTCGGAGCAGGAACAGCTCGTGGTTTCCCCAGTTTGAGCCTTTTTCACCTCTACTGGTGCTGCACTTCTATATCACCGTGTGTCAGATGACGATATGAAAGTTCATTCTGAGTTTAATCCTTTTTACATTTAAATACAGTGTTTCCTAGTCCATTTTTCTGCATAAATACTCGTTTTTGCTTGAACTCCCCCTGCAGGTGTAATCTTGTAAGTGCGGTTTGGGTCAAATGCACATCTACAGAGAACTTTTAAGAATAAAAATATCGAGAGACCAAACAACAAAGTGGTTCCATGTTTTATGTATCCGTGTCAGATGCCCTCCCATGCACAGCTGCTCTCCCACTCTCCACATGTACATACTGTGTCCCTCAGGTTTCACATGATGAAATGTGCAGGTTTCACCTTTGAAAAGGACGATAATAATTCACTTTAACCGGACTGTGGCCTATTCAGACATACACCATTTATTTCGTGTACTTTTAACAGGCGTTGGGCGCTTCAACACGATAGTTCCTCTTTCCACTGCTCATCTGAAATAACTTTATGCAAATAGCCAGATATTTGCATCACTTACTGTACATATATTCCGTAGCTATTAAAATATAAAACGTTTTTCAAATTTAAGACGATATAAAATGCAATTAATTACCGGTATTTGCAAAATGTGACTTACTTTTGTCAAAAGCAACACTTGAGCTCGTTGTGACGGTGCCTGCTCCGCTGCTGCTGCTGAACTCTCTGCTGCTCTGCTTCTGTTCACTTCTGTCACTTTAATCCAAATGTGTTCCGTAGATTCTCCATCGTTTCGGGGTCTCCTCGGTGGGCTGTGGCCGGGGGAGATGTACTCGCCACGGGCAAAAGGAACCGAGTGCGCCGGGAAGGAGGAAGTCTAACGGAGCTGAGAGAAAAGAGGAAACACGCAACCAAAGCGCGCCTCATTCGGCTCAACTTCGCTTTCAGACGCGTGTAAAACGCATAGAGATTTTAGAAAAAATAACTCTAGGGTTGATTCAAAGTTATTCCAAGTCAAACTAAACTGAACGTTACAGTACTTAATATTACACTGCATCCACAGCGTATCATTTTAATTAATATACTTAAAATGAGCCTAATATAATAATAATATAATTATAATTAATAATATAATTATAATTAATATTAATTATAATTAATATTAATGATAATACTGTTAAATAAGTCGTATTCAACTAAACTTGAAGCTCATTTGCACAAACATGAGGTAACCAGGACTAAACCAGGACTAAACCAGGACTGAACCAGGACTGAACCAGGTCTAAACCAGGACTGAACCAGGACTGAACCAGGACTGAACCAGGTCTAAACCAGGACTGAACCAGGACTAAACCAGGACTGAACCAGGACTGAACCAGGACTGAACCAGGACTAAACCAGGACTAAACCAGGACTGAACCAGGTCTAAACCAGGACTGAACCAGGACTAAACCAGGACTAAACCAGGACTGAACCAGGACTGAACCAGGACTGAACCAGGTCTAAACCAGGACTAAACCAGGACTAAACCAGGACTAAACCAGGACTGAACCAGGACTGAACCAAGACTGAACCAGGACTGAACCAGGTCTAAACCAGGACTGAACCAGGTCTAAACCAGGACTGAACCAGGACTAAACCAGGACTGAACCAGGACTGAACCAGGTCTAAACCAGGTCTAAACCAGGACTAAACCAGGACTAAACCAGGTCTAAACCAGGACTCCTCTGGCCGTGTCCACTCAGGTGCATTAACTGTGGTTACAGTGTTCACATGAACAGCTGCAGGGGACATTTGCATGAGGCTCTGGACAACTGCAGGTACTGTACTGCATTAGCAGGGGCGGATCTAGCCATTTTGGGGCTCTAGGTGAAATATAGACACGGGGCCCTCAAAAGTCATTCTTCAAACACACACGTGCACACAAAATAAGGTTCGTCCCTACTTGTCCAATGTACAGCAACCAGGTCTGTCCCAGCACACATACGTACGTGTGCTGGGACAATTATTATATAGACCAGGGGTCGGCAACCTTTACCACTCAAAGAGCCATTTGGAGCCGTTTCACACAGTAGAAAAGAAGAAAACACTGGGAGCCACAAAAACCTTTTGAAATTTAAAATAACACTGAATATAACGGCTTTTTTTTTTGCCTTTGTGCCATAGAATTACATTTTGAAAATGAATGAACTAAAATAAAATACATTTTAATTAAATACACTGGTCCCTCGTTATATCGTGGTTCACTTTTCGTGGCCTCGCTGTTTTCTGTATTTTTTAAAATTCCAATTATTTTTTTTGTTTATAGTGTATCAACGCGAATTTCTGCATCCTGATTGGCTAAGGGACTGTAGACCTTTGCTGATTCGTCAGTCATTCTCCTTCGTGTCTCCTGAAGTGCTGTATGTTTCTCCCCGACAAAACCCGCCACAGCGAAGCGGCGCCAGGACGAAGAGGTTCGGTCATAAGAACTGTGAAATACACGCAGAATACACTTTGGATTCGTTCTATAATACTGTGATTTTTTAGTTGAAAATCTACGAACGTTTGAGTGTTTACACAAGAGAGAAATGTGAGAAAACGTTAATTCCAGTGTGAGAAAAGTGTAGAATGTGTGTGGTGAGGCGTTTACAGCCTTAAAACATGTAGAATAATTGTAAAATATAAAGCTGATGACTTTGCGGATTTGGCTTATCGTGGGTTATTTTTAGAATGTAACCCTGTGATAAACGAGTGAGCCGCTGTACTGAGCCGCATCAGAGGGATCAAAGAGCCGCATGTGGCTCCGGAGCCGCGGGTTACCGACCCCTGATATAGACATTAATTTGGTATTTTGGTGCTGTTTTAGTATGTTTTTTTTATGTATATCTTAGTTATAGTATACATAGTTTTCACATCAGTGACAAATTAAGATTTCAATGTTTTTGTGCGTGCACCGTGTCAGGGGTGACAGTTGGGGCCCGTCTCAACGGGCAGGTTTGGTGGGGCCCCTAGGCGAATGCCTGTTTGCCTAATGATAAGTCCGCCTCTGTGCACTAGACTACTGCACTAGAGTACTGCACTTTGTTAAGTACTGCACTTTGTTAAGTACTGCACTTTGTCAAGTACTGCACTAGAGTACTGCACTTTGTCAAGTACTGCACTAGAGTACTGCACTTTGTCAAGTACTGCACTAGAGTACTGCACTTTGTCAAGTACTGCACTAGAGTACTGCACTTTGTCAAGTACTGCACTAGAGTACTGCATTTTGCCAAGTACTGCACTAGAGTACTGCACTTTGTCAAGTACTGCACTAGAGTACTGCACTAGAGTACTGCACTAGAGTACTGGACTTTGTTAAGTACTGCACTTTGTCAAGTACTGCACTAGAGTACTGCACTAGAGTACTGCACTTTGTTAAGTACTGCACTAGAGTACTGCACTTTGTTAAGTACTGCACTAGAGTACTGCACTTTGTTAAGTACTGCACTAGAGTACTGCACTAGAGTACTGCACTTTGTTAAGTACTGCACTAGAGTACTGCACTTTGTTAAGTACTGCACTTTGTCAAGTACTGCACTAGAGTACTGCACTTTGTTAAGTACTGTACTAGAGTACTGCACTAGAGTACTGCACTTTGTTAAGTACTGCACTAGAGTACTGCACTTTGTTAAGTACTGCACTAGAGTACTGCACTTTGTTAAGTACTGCACTAGAGTACTGCACTTTGTTAAGTACTGCACTAGAGTACTGCACTTTGCAAGTACTGCACTAGAGTACTACACTAGAGTACTGCACTTTGCAAGTACTGCACTAGAGTACTACACTTTGTTAAGTACTGCACTAGAATACTGGACTTTAAGTACTGCACTAGAGTACTACACTTTGCAAGTACTGCACTAGAGTACTGCACTTTGTTAAGTATTGCACTTTAAGTACTGCACTAGAGTACTGCACTTTGTTAAGTACTGCACTTTGTTAAGTACTGCACTTTGTTAAGTACTGCACTAGAGTACTGCACTAGAGTACTGCACTTTGTTAAGTACTGCACTAGAGTACTGCACTAGAGTACTGCACTAGAGTACTACACTTTGTTAAGTACTGCACTAGAGTACTGCACTTTGTTAAGTACTGCACTTTGTTAAGTACTGCACTAGAGTACTGCACTAGAGTACTGCACTTTGTTAAGTACTGCACTAGAGTACTGCACTAGAGTACTGCACTTTGTTAAGTACTGCACTAGAGTACTGCACTAGAGTACTGCACTTTGTTAAGTACTGTACTAGAGTACTGCACTAGAGTACTGCACTTTGTTAAGTACTGTACTAGAGTACTGCACTAGAGTACTGCACTTTGTTAAGTACTGCACTAGAGTACTGCACTTTGTTAAGTACTGCACTAGAGTACTGCACTTTGTTAAGTACTGCACTAGAGTACTGCACTTTGTCAAGTACTGCACTAGAGTACTGCACTTTGTTAAGTACTGTACTTTGTTAAGTACTGTACTAGAGTACTGCACTAGAGTACTGCACTTTGTTAAGTACTGCACTAGAGTACTGCACTTTGTTAAGTACTGCACTAGAGTACGGCACTTTGTTAAGTACTGCACTAGAGTACTGCACTTTGCAAGTACTGCACTAGAGTACTACACTAGAGTACTGCACTTTGCAAGTACTGTACTAGAGTACTACACTTTGTTAAGTACTGCACTAGAATACTGGATTTTAAGTACTGCACTAGAGTACTACACTTTGCAAGTACTGCACTAGAGTACTACAGTTTGTTAAGTACTGCACTAGAGTACTGCACTTTGTTAAGTATTGCACTTTAAGTACTGCACTAGAGTACTGCACTTTGTTAAGTACTACACTAGAGTACTGCACTTTGTTAAGTACTACACTAGAGTACTGCACTTTGTTAAGTACTACACTAGAGTACTGCACTAGAGTACTGCACTTTGTTAAGTACTGCACTAGAGTACTGCACTTTGTTAAGTACTACACTAGAGTACTGCACTTTGTTAAGTACTACACTAGAGTACTGCACTAGAGTACTGCACTTTGTTAAGTACTACACTAGAGTACTGCACTAGAGTACTGCACTTTGTTAAGTACTGCACTAGAGTACTGCACTTTGTTAAGTACTACACTAGAGTACTGCACTTTGTTAAGTACTGCACTAGAGTACTACACTTTGTTAAGTACTGCACTAGAGTACTGCACTTTGTTAAGTACTGCACTAGAGTACTGCACTTTGTTAAGTACTGCACTTTGTTAAGTGCTGCACTTTGTTAAGTACTGCACTAGAGTACTGCACTAGAGTACTGCACTTTGTTAAGTACTGCACTAGAGTACTGCACTAGAGTACTGCACTTTGTTAAGTACTGTACTAGAGTACTGCACTAGAGTACTGCACTTTGTTAAGTACTGTACTAGAGTACTGCACTAGAGTACTGCACTTTGTTAAGTACTGCACTAGAGTACTGCACTTTGTTAAGTACTGCACTAGAGTACTGCACTTTGTTAAGTACTGCACTAGAGTACTGCACTTTGTCAAGTACTGCACTAGAGTACTGCACTTTGTTAAGTACTGTACTTTGTTAAGTACTGTACTAGAGTACTGCACTAGAGTACTGCACTTTGTTAAGTACTGCACTAGAGTACTGCACTTTGTTAAGTACTGCACTAGAGTACGGCACTTTGTTAAGTACTGCACTAGAGTACTGCACTTTGTTAAGTACTGCACTAGAGTACTGCACTTTGTTAAGTACTGCACTAGAGTACGGCACTTTGTTAAGTACTGCACTAGAGTACTGCACTTTGTTAAGTACTGCACTAGAGTACTGCACTTTGTTAAGTACTGCACTAGAGTACTGCACTTTGTTAAGTACTGCACTGTTTCTCTAAGTCACAGTAAGGTTGGACTCAGGCCTGTCTGAGGAGTTTGCATGTTCTTCCTGTGATAATGTCACAACAGCTGCTTCCACTCCTAGAAATGAAAATCAAAGCCATGACACGCTCTCTCAAACATCCATAATCTGTAATCTGTCTGTGGAATTAGGACTCACTGAGACACAGGCAAAAGAGGAGAGGAACAGAAGAGAGACGAGGGGGAGAGGAGAAGACCAGAGGAGAGAGAAAGAGAGAGAGGGGAGAAGAGGAGAGAGGGGGAGCAGAGGAGGAGAAGAGATTTAAGCAGTCCTCCTCACCCTGATGTTATGTCATCACAGGGTCCAATCAGGCCACATGTGGCACAGCGGTACAGCAACTGCCCACCAACCAGAGGTCAGTGACTCTATCCCCCTTGGACCTGTACATACTGATGTTGTTTCCTTGGGCACGACACTTCACCCACACTGCTTCTGTATGAATCATTATTTTATTGGCAAACAGGGCATTTCCAGTCGTCAGCAACAATAATCCATAAATCAACAGCGTAGTTCAGTTTTCACCATGTTAGCTCTGCTTTTTGGATCTTAAGCTTCTCAAGAAATTTAACTGGCCACCACTTAACGCCTTTGTGTCTAATCCAAATGTAAACACGAGGAAAACATCTCACGAGAGCTTTTTCCTCAAGGGTGGGTGGCCTTGTTACAATTCCGTCACATGAGTTTGTGGCCTGAGATCTTCTCCCATCCCTGTTATACTTATACACAGGTCTGCTTTTATTTTGATATGATCTCATTAATACACCGGTGAAATCCTTGAAAACGCCGCTGAAAACTGAGGAAGGAGAGGTGAGTGTGTGACGTCAGGTAATCAGAGGAGTCATACACAGGTGAGAGGTGTAACAGAACACAGCAGCTCATATCAATCATCAAACTTTATTTATAGAGCCTTTTACAACACTCAAGGTGACCAAAGTGCTCTCCAATATACCCAGTACAATAAAAACATTCAAAATATTAAACAATGAGTGATACGGCCAGTCTGAATAGATAAGCCTTAAAGGAGAATTAATGTTTTTTACAATCTGAGTCTTATTTTGGTAATAAAACAAGTTGTTTTACTCACCTATAGCACTTTGGTGTCATATGGAGGATTTCCGGAGATGTTTTAGATTAGCGTTAGGCTAACGCCGTTAGCCTAGCGTGACTTATAGCCCATAGCTCAGGGCATTCCCCGAGCATGTAATATGCCCCGTGCGGGCTCCAAATAACACAAACTTTAGCACTTTTCAAATCATAGAAGCTCGATGTCTTACTCTACGATTTCGTTTGAAGCAAAAGTGGCCTGTAATCTGAGATTTATCCATAGTTTACAGCTTTGCGTTCCATGTTTGGGTCCCGGGAGCTGAGAGCACACTCCGCGCATGCGCACTGACGTCCTCATCTACTCGAATCTATGGCTAAATCTCGGATTACAGGCCACTTTTGACCAAACGAAATTGTAGACTAAAGACACCGAGCTTCTATGATTTGAAAAGTGCTAAAGTTTGTGTTATTTGGAGCCCGCACGGGGCATATTACATGCTCGGGGAATGCCCTGAGCTATGGCTATAAGTCGCGCTAGGCTAACGGCGTTAGCCTAACGCTAATCTAAAACATCTCCGGAAGTGCTCCATATGACACCAAAGTGCTATGGGGGAGTAAAACAACTTGTTTTATTACCGAAATAAGGCTCAGATTGTAAAAAACGTTAATTCTCCTTTAAGTCTGTGATGGTGCTCAAATCAGGGGACAGTTTGTTCCAGAGTCTGGGGCCAGCGACAGAGAAAACCCCATCACCCCAGTGTCTGAGTCTGGCTCTGGGGACTTCCAGTAGAAGCTGGCTGTTTGGACTGTGGAATAGTGACATAAGACTGTCTGTAAACACAGAGATAGCGTCTGCATTAAAGCTCCACAGCTCTTCTGCTCAGCTTTTCCACCTGCTGCCCTCAGGGAGAAGGTACAGGTCCAACAGTCTGTATCCACAGGCTGTGAGGTTACTGAACTCTGCCCCTTCCCTCTTTCTGCCGCCCTCTTATGGACACTAACCCATATTCTCCCCCCCCTCTCTAACGGACAATAACAACATCCATACCCCACCAAGTAATATCCCTGTAACGGGTTGCATTGTTGCAGAATGTTACTATCCACTACTCCCCTGTCACCCTTCCTCACCCTCCGTCCCCCATCAGTATCTGAATTTCCCGCTCTGCACTTTATCATCGACATAATAATAATAATAATAATAATAATACATTTTATTTGTTAGGCGCCTTTCAAGGCTCTCAAGGTCGCCGTACATCAAGCAATTAAATACATTAATTAAATAATACAGTACATAAAAACAAGATAAAACAAAATAAAAACAGTGTAGAAATACATTTTAAAAACAGATACAGATTAAAAGACAGTGCAGTTATGGTCAGAGTGGTCAGAGTGAGAAGGCCTCTCTAAACAGATGAGTTTTGAGTTGAGATTTGAAGTGTGAGAGTGAGTGTGTGTCGCGGAGAGCATGGGGGAGGGAGTTCCAGAGCTGGGGAGCAGAGCGGCTGAAGGCTCTGCTTCCCATAGTGACGAGACGGGCAGGAGGGACAGTGAGGTGCAGGGAGGAGGAGGAGCGGAGGGAGCGGGCAGGTGTGGAGATGTGGATGAGGTTCGACAGGTATGGAGGGGCGAGGTTGTGGATGGCTTTGTAGGTGAGGAGTATGATTTTGTAGTGTATGCGGTGTGTGTGATGGGGAGCCAGTGGAGCTGTTGCAGGACAGGTGTGATGTGGTGATGGGAGGGTGTGTGTGTGATAATGCGGGCGGCTGAGTTTTGGACCAGTTGGAGTTTATGGAGTGATTTTTGTGGGAGACCGAACAGGAGAGAGTTACAGTAGTCTAAACGGGAAGTGACCAGGCTATGGATGAGGATGGCGGTGGTGTGTGGGGTGAGTGAGGGACGGAGGCGGCGGATGTTTCTGAGGTGGAAGTAGGCGGACCGGGTGGTGTTGTTGATATGGGAGGTGAAGGAAAGTGTGCTGTCGAGGATGACACCCAGACTCTTTACCTGAGGGGAGGGGGAGATAGAGGAGCCGTCGATGGATATGGAGAAAGGGTTTATTTTGCTTAGGGTGGATTTGGTGCCGATGAGGAGGAGTTCTGTTTTATTGCCGTTAAGTTTGAGGAAGTTTGAGGTGAACCAGGTTTGTATTTCAGTGAGACAGTTTGTCAGAGAGGAGGGTGGAAGTGTGGAGTTGGGTTTAGTGGAGATGTAGAGCTGGGTGTCATCCGCATAGCAGTGAAAGTGGATGTGGTGTTTTCTAAAGATGGAACCAAGGGGGAGAAGATAGATTAAAAATAGAAGAGGACCGAGGACAGAACCCTGAGGAACACCTGACGTGACAGGGGAGGGCTGTGAGGTGAATGACTTGACCTGAATAAACTGGGAGCGGTGTGAGAGGTAGGAGTGGAACCAGGAGAGGGGAGTACCAGAGATGCCGATGGAGGAAAGTCTGTCGAGGAGGATGGAGTGTGAAATGGTGTCAAATGCTGCACTGAGGTCTAGCAGGAGGAGGATGGAGAGTGAACCAGAATCAGCAGAGAGGAGGAGGTCATTGGTGATTTTCAGAAGGGCAGTTTCAGTGCTGTGGAGGGGACGGAAGCCAGATTGAAATTGTTCGTAGATGTTATTGGAGGAAAGATGGGTGTGGAGTTGGGCAGCAACAGTTTTCTCAAGAAGTTTGGAAATGAAGGGTAGGTTTGAAATAGGACGGAAGTTATTGAGGTCAGAGGGATCAGAACTGGGTTTTTGAGTATTGGAGTGACTGCAGCGGTTTTGAGAGTGGAGGGAACAGTACCGGAAATGAGAGAGGAGTGAATGATATTAGTTATGAGGGGGGACAGTGCAGGGATGGAGGTTTTGATGAGGACTGTAGGGAGAGGATCTAGTTGACAGGTGGAGGATTTGGAGTTCTGAATGAGAGTGGAGATTTGGGAGATGGAGGGCAGGGTGAAAGAAGAAAGCAGGTGTGTTGGGGATACAGAAGATGAAACAGGTGGGTTTGAAACAAGAGGGGTTAAGTTGCAGGTGGATCAGTTGAATTTTGGAGGTAAAGAAAGCAGCCAGGTTATTGCAGAATTCGGAGGAATAGAGGTGAGGTGGAAGTGAGTCCGGGGGTTTTGTGATCTGTGAGAGGAGTGAGAATAGTGTTTTTGAGTTTCCGTCATGTGAACTGATTAAATTAGAGTAGTATGTGGATCTTGCTGTGGATATGGACTGTTTGTAATGGAGGATGTGTGAGGTGAACATGTCTTTGTGTATGATGAGTCCGGTTTTCCTGTACAGTCTCTCCAGTCTGCGGCCTTGTGTTTTGAGGTGTCTGAGGGCGGGGGTGTACCAGGGTGCAGAGTGAGTGAATGAGACGGACCGGGTTTTGAGTGGGGCTACGGTGTTGAGTATTTGGTGGAGGTGTGTGTTGTAATGTGTGAGAAACTCATCTGTTGTAGAGAGGCCCTCAGCACTGGGGAGGTTATTGATGAGTGATGAGAAATGGTCCGGGTTAATGTCCTTGATGTTACGGAACTGTATAGTGCGGGGTGGGTTGGATTTTTTGAAGCACAGGTTGATGTCAAATGAAATTAGCAGGTGGTCAGAGAAGGGGATGTAGTGGGTTTGAAGGTCCAATGGGGTTATTCCAGTGCAGCATATTAAATCCAAGGAGTGCTTTTTGTTATGTGTGGGAAAATTAACATATTGTTTAAAACCAGAACTGTCCAGACAGGAGGTGAATTCTTTGGTGAGTGGGTTGTTATACCTTATGCTGCTGTAGTTTGTGTGTTGCACTATGTATATACTGGGTCAAAGAGCTGACGAAGCCTCTCGGATGAGCGGCGAAACGTTTTCAACCAAACAAACTTTGTCCAGTTGACAAATTGAACTTCTCCTTTTATCATACTGGGTCAATGTTTACACGGGGCTATTTAGGGGTATTTTAGTGGGTGTTTGTAAGGATGCTCCAAACGCAATTTCGTTGTACTTGTGACAATGACAATAAATATTCTGAATCTGAAAAATGTGCCCAGGCACATCGAATATGGATCATGTCCTCATGTCCTGCTATTCTACTGAATGCCCATAGTCTCTACAGAGCTCGTCATTTCCTGCTTTGCCTGTGACATACAGTGTGGTTTTAACAGAGTTTGGCAATAGATCCATGTCCAAATGTGACTTCAAATGACATGAGTACATACTCGAAAGAATTGTGATGACATTTATGTGGCCTACATTTATCGCTTATCTTTTTCAGAACTGATCAACTAAAAATGTTAGAAAAAAGTTCTTTATTTTATTGTTGTTTTTGTAACAAATTGATGTAAAAATCAACAATTTGAATGTGCAATTTTTACATTTGTTTAATCCAGGCTAAAGCTTCTATAAATAAATAAATACTCAGATCATGACTCTGAATTTGAGTGGCTGTAACCCATAATCCTCTTTGTGTCCAGTGTGTGGGCGTAGGTGTGCGTTGTACTTCCCTTTCACTCACCCACAGCTGCCAGTGGAAATGTGACACTTGCAAAAGTTTCAGAAAGTCTAAAAGAGGAAGCAGAACCTGTCTCACCACATTGAAAAAGTCCTATAGACAGTGAAGGCAGCATGGGGAGAGGCGAGAGGCACAAGTACGGGAAACTCACTCTAAAGATATACAACTGTGTTAAAATCACACATGACGCACGCAGAGGGAGGAGAGCTGCAAAGAGGTCAAAAAAGACCAGAACTAAGAACTAGGTTGGTGAAAAGTATAAAAAATCAGATACTAATCGATACACTAGATACTGATTCAAGCTGGTATTGATATTATAAAAATCCCATTGGCAGAACAGAACTGAACCTTTCCTGAATGTCTTTAGAATGATCTGGAGCTGTATCAGGAGAAGTATAAGAGCACATAGACAAGTATACGCCCATGGAACCTACAGGACCACTGAGGGATTACACAGATATAAGGACACATGGGAATAGAAAAGAAAGTACAGTGGTACCTCACCTTACGAATGACCCAACAAACGAAAATTCCAAGTTACGAAACGCCTTCACGGTAAATTTTGGTCTCTAGATACGAAAAAAAATTCAAGTTACGAAACGCGAAATCTCAAAAATTCAAATAATGCGCGCTCAGCCACACACATTATACGCTTTTCTCAGACTGGATTTAAACTTTTCTCACATTTGTCTCTCGTTTAAACACTCAAACTTTCATAGATTTTCAACAAAATTATTAATAGTGAAGTGTGGGGGGGGGGAGAGAAGACTGCGCTCTGACACGTGTGTGATAGCGCACATGACCCGGCGCGGAGCTGACAGCAGGTCTAGACCAAGGTCTAAACCTGGACTAGACCAGGTGGATTAAAGCAGCGAGGAGGGGACTGCACGCAGTCTGAGCGCATGAACGCATGAACGAGACCCATGCAAGAGCCACGGCGGTCTGGACTAAACCAGGCGGAGCCACCGCGGCTCTTGCATGGGTCTCGTTCATGCGTTCAGACTGCGTGCAGTCCCTCCTCGCTGCTTTAATCCACCTGGTCTAGTCCAGGTTTAGTCCTGGTCCAGTCCAGGTTTAGACCTTGGTCTAGACCTGCTGTCAGCTCCGCGCCGGGTCATGCTGCGCTATCACACGTGTCAGAGCGCAGTCTTCTCCCCCCTCCCCCTTCCCCCCCACACTTCACTGTTAATACATTTTGTTGAAAATCTATGAAAGTTTGAGTGTTTAACCGAGAGACAAATGTGAGAAAAGTTTAAATCCAGTCTGAGAAACCAATCAGGAAGCAGAACACAATGTTACACTATAAAAAAAGAAAACTTGGATCGGGGCCTTGGAACGAATCAGGCTTTTTCCATTGAAATAGCTACTCAACTTACAAATTTTTCACGTTACGAAACCACTTCTGGAACAAATTAATTTCGTAAGGTGAGGTACCACTGTACTGCCATTTAATGCTGAAAATCACAAAGTTGGTATTGCGTATCGAGTCTGTACCTTAGCACTGAAGTTGTGTTTGAAATGTTATGAAATGTTAGTATTGTGACGACACTACTACTAAGAACTTTGAGTTATGACGAAACTAAATGGACTAAAAAAAAGGTACTCTAACTTTTCTGATGCAATTTTGTGATTTTCCACATTAAATGGTAGTACTTTCTTTTCTATTCCCATGTGTCCTTATGTACTCCCTCAGTGGTCCAGGCAGCTTCCATAGTGGTCCATGGGCTCCTACCTTGTCAGGTTTGTGCTAACTTCAGAATATTTATGTTGAAGCTGCCTAGTGACACTTTAGCCATTTCCCAATTCAGCGAGTGCACGGTTCGGTGTGTGGTCTCAGCCTGCAGTCGAGGCAGTGCATACTCGCTCAGCCCTGAGTGCAGTCCGTGGATCGCATGGGCGTCTGCGAAATGGAACAGGTCCCGCCTCAGCTCAGTGAGCCGGGTGGTCTGCTCCTTGTTCCCTAAAGACAAAAATATTATTCTATTACTACTAGTAATACTTGGAAATGGGACATGGCGACACTGTAGAATATCCAGCATTACAACAGCAAAGGAAATATAGAAGTGTAAGGGGAAAAGCATGTGAACGGTAATACAGGTGCCGTGAACTATGCCGTTACGGCTACCGTCACACATGTTTAGCGTAGTTTATGAAGAGTTTCATGTAGCATAGTTGTAGGTGAGGTGAACCAGTACGTATATTTTATAGTGACGTCGCAACTGTCACATGGCGATGTCTCTGGCGAGTCCATCATTGTAGTCATATATTCTGCCGCGCTGTGCATGCTGGGGCTTTTGAGTGTGCGAAGCGTGCATGTTGGCTTGGTCCACGCCCCGATTTCCATGGAAACGACTGAGCTGTTCAGATGTCTTAACTGTGCATGGGACAAAAACGAAATGGAACAGCAGTTGTCGCGCCGAATATGACGCACATCCCCCTCCAAGCACGCTCCGAAACGTGCACTCGCTGAATTGGGAAACGGCTATTGATTAACATGCACTGTCCTAATTATAAATAAATTAAGCACTTCCTGTATTACCACATGACCTCACAAGGTGAAACACAGAGAAAGAACTCAGGCTAAATATGCAGGATTTGTGTGTTAAACATGAGTGAATGAAACAAAACACAACTCCAGGTGTGTTTGTGATGAAGAAACTACATTAGAACAGAGACTCAATCAGTCAAACATTATTTATAAAGTGCTTTTTATACAAAAATGTAACACAAAGCGCGAGTAATATGGACCCTTTAAAATCAGTAAAGTGTATGCACCTTATTTCGTCTCACCCGCTTTTGTCTCTAAACGCTCCTAAACTGTGCTTTTTGTGGTAACACTTCTGGTTAAATGGGATCCCATTCATGTCACTGGAGAAGTTGGAAAAACTTTTCCACCTTAAACATGAAAGTCAGTTAATCTGTTTAAAATATTCAATTTTCATGTGACCAACAAGTAAACATTGCACCGATTCTCTGGAGGCTTTAAAACGGCTTTATCGCCCATATTTAAAACTTCCTCCATTAGCTGGAAGGATCGGCCCATACAAATGAAGGTACAGCTCAGGTGGGAGTAGCTCAGTTGGTACAGCGTCTGTCCACTGATCTAAAGGTTGGGAGTTTGAATCTAGGCAAAAACATCACTGGTTGAGTGGTCAGATCCACTGATTCACAGGTTGGTGGCACAATTTCGGATCCCACAGATTAATGCTGTTGTTGGGCAAGACACTTAACCCACTTTGCCCCCAGTGTCAGCGTACATTGGTGTATGATGTTTGTTGTGAAGTGTGACAGATAGCGGAGGAAACCAAGAGCAGGCAGACAATGGAGAGTCGCAGGTATTTATTACAGTAAATGTCCAGGAATTTTAAAGAAACATGCAGGAACTGGGCGGGTTGGGTCAAAGCAGGAAACTAGAGTACAGAGATCTGAGACAGATGAACAAAGGGTAAGTAAAGCAAGTTTACAGGTAAGTAAAACAGATTTAGCTACAACGTAACACTGACTGCAGAGGTATTACGATCTGGCACGGCTGAGCTGCCTTGAATGGCTCTTAAACCCTGTTGATTGCAGAGTGGGCTCAGCTGAGTTCAGCTCCAGCACACCTGTCTCCACTCCTGGAACACAGAAGGGGAGGGGAAGGAGGTGGCCACTCAGGGAGTGGCAGATGAGGTCAGAGGAGCCTGAGGGGCTGTGACAGTACCCCCTCCTCTACGGACGCCCGTCCGCGGCCCACTCCACTTCTCCGGATGACGACGGTAGAACTCTTGGATCAGGGAGGGGCCCCAAGACATTCCTACGAAGCACCCAACACTGCTCCTCTGGACCATAGCCTTCCCAGTCCACCGAAAAACTGAAGACTATGACCCCGGCGCCGGACAGTATAAGCAGGGTGGTCATCGACCATCCCGGGAGGAGGTGGAGGAGGAGGGGCGCACAGAGAACTGGACCGGACAGGCTTGACCAAAGATACATGAAAGGTAGGATGAATCTTAAGTGACGTGGGAAGCTTGAGATGTACCGCTGAGAGGTTGATAGCTTGTAGAAGTGCGCTCCAGAGCAGAACGGGCTCCAGTCCAGATTTGGTGACACTGTCTTAAGTGATCTTGGACTGAGGGAACTGCTAGTTCTTGCTCCTGTTCTGCAAAAAGGGGAGGTTGTGCCCATAGCAACATTCACAAGGCGACATACCCAGAGCGGAGTTCAACAGGGTGTTATGGGCATATTCCACCCAACTAGACAGATTGGCAGAGGAAAAACAGTGCAAAGCCACCTCCATCTCTTGGTTAACCCGCTTCATTTGGCCATTACTCTGGGGATGGCCCAGACATTGACATTAATATCCAAAGCGAAACAGAAAGCATGCCATACCTGAGAGGTGAACTGAGGGCCTCTGTCAGATACAATGTCTGTTGGAATGCCATGCAACTTGAATACATGTTCAGCTAAATAGTCAAAAATAGTCAGGACAACAGAATAGCCATTAGGAGGGAGTCCAGTTACAAAATCCAGGGAGATGTGAGACCAAGGATGCTGAGAAATGGGTAACGGCTGCAAAAGACCTGAAGGTGGCCTATTGGGTCTTGTTTTGGGAGCATACTGAACAGGCAGAAACAAAGTCCTGAGTGTCTCTTTTCATTGATGGCCACCAGAACCTGTGTTGTAGGACAGTAACTCCAGGGTGGCATGTCAAATGTGTGCAATGAGCCCACTGAAGGACATCAGACCGAACAGCATTTGGAACAAACAAAGAATTAGGAGGGCCATTGCCAGGGTCTGGCTGGTTCTGCTGTGCTAGTCTGACACTCGACTCAATTTCCCAAGAAACTGTGGCCACAAAACGGGATTCAGGTAAAATCGGGTCACTCTCTGGAGCAGGGACATAAACAGAAAAAACACAGGACAAGGAGTCTGGTTTTACATTGTGAGATCCTGGGCGGTATGTCAGGGAAAAGTTAAAGCGATCAAAAAAAGAGGGCCCACCTCGCTTGCCTGGAATTTAGTCTCTTAGCATTCTGGATGTACGACAGGTTCTTGTGGTCTGACCAGACAACGAAGGGATGGGTGGAACCCTCCAGCCAGTGGCGCCACTCTTCCAGTGCAAGTTTTATGGCCAGGAGCTCTCAATTGCCTATGTCATAGTTTCTCTCTGCTGCAGAAAGCTTGCAAGAAAAATCTGCACAAGGATGCACTCTTTTATCAGAGGGACAGCGTTGTGACAGTACTGCACCTACCCTGGTGTCAGAAGCATCCACTTTCACGATGAATTGGAGAGCTGGATTAGGCTGAATCAGAACTGGGGCAGAGGTGAACCGGTGCTTTAACTCCCTGAAGGTGGATTCAGCTTCATCAGACCAAACAAAAGAGACAGAGGTGGAGGTGAGGGTGGTAAGAGGGGCTGCCAGATGACTGAAGTTGTGTATGAACCATCTGTAGAAATTTGTGCTGTAATTCCTTACGGCTGGAAGGAGAAGGCCAATCACGGACTGCCATGACCTTAGTAGGATCCATTTGTATTTGACCCTGGGCAGTGTATCCTAAAAGTTTTATGTTGCACATAAAACTAATGTTACACATTATCTGTAAATATGTACATAGCACCTAGCCTATATTTTTATAGTGTATATTCTGTAATGATTGTTTCTATTTTATATTTTTTACAAGCTTCTCTTTATCTTATTTTTCTATTTTATTTATTTTTTGCATGCTCTTGGCATCCAGAGTGGGCAGCAAAGTAAGAATTTCATTGTACAGGGAAATGTGTTTCTTTACTGTGCATATGACAATAAAAGCTTTGAATCTTTGAACGGTAACAGAGGAAGCATGAAACTGACCATTTTCAGCCTTTACAAACAACTTGTTCTCCAAGAGTCTTTGGAGCTCTTGTCTAACATGGTGCATATATGTGTCCAGGTCATCAATATAAACAAAAATCTGAGAGGAACCCCCATATATCTGCTATCTGCCCCTTTAAAAATCAACTTATTCAAAATATATTTTATTTAAAAATGATTGACACATGACAGTTTCAAATGTCCCACACAGAACAGAAGTCACAGGGTGAAATGCTAATGCTAATGCTATTCACAAGTTTATCGTTCACATCACAGCCCTCCTCGAACCTTTAACACACGGCGCCTTTCAAATGTCGATTCACTTCAACAAAATCTTATTTTGTTTAGTGACTGGAAACATTCCACCTCACAACCAGACCTCTAGTCCTCATTTAGTCCTGGTCTAGTCCCAGTTTAGTCCTGGTTTAGTCTTGGCCTGTAATCCGAGATTTATCCATAGTTTGTCCCCCATAGTCCATGTTTGGGTCCCGGGAGCTGAGAGCACAGTCCGCACATGCGCACTGGCGTCCTCATCTACTCGAAACTATGGCAAAATCTCGGATTACAGGCCACTTTTGACCAAACGAAATCGTAGACTAAAGACATCGAGCTTCTATGATTTGAAAAGTGCTAAAGTTTGTGTTATTTGGAGCCCGCACGGGGCATATTACATGCTCGGGGAATGCCCCGAGCTATGGCTATAAGTCGCACTAGGCTAACGGCGTGAGCCTAACGCTAATCTAAAACATCTCCGGAAATGCTCCATATGACACCAAATTACTATGGGTGAGTAAAACAACTTGTTTTATTACCGAAATAAGGCTCAAATTGTAAAAAACATTACTTTTCCTTTAAGTCTTGATTTAGACCTACTGTAGTTTAATGTTGGTTTAGTCCAAATTCTGCATGTTTTAGTCCTGGGGAAAGTTCTGATTTAGTCCTGGTTCAGTCCTGGATCATTTCCTGGTTCAATCCTGGTTTACTTCCTAGTCTAGTCCTGGTTTAGTTCTTGTTTATTCCATGAGCTGCTTGCGTAAGATTTTGTTATAAAAGTATAGTGCAAACGTCAGACAAATACTGGATTACAAAGTACAATTTGAAACTCTCTTTGATAGAAAC
The DNA here is from genome assembly GCA_036785185.1 of Paratrypauchen microcephalus. NCBI lineage: Eukaryota > Metazoa > Chordata > Actinopteri > Gobiiformes > Gobiidae > Paratrypauchen > Paratrypauchen microcephalus. The sequence goes on from JAVJIX010000114.1 coordinate 2,537,268, forward strand.
GTGTCATGTATCGGTCTACATATTACTTTGTATATTGTGTAGTATTGTGTAGTATATTTTGTTGTATATTTCATCCTGGTTCAGCTCTTGTCCTCACTCCTCACTGTGATGATGACTTTCCTTTGTGGTGAAACAGCTGAAGAAAAAAGAACACAAGATCACAAAAATACACCAGGAAACGAGTGTCACATTTAAATTAATGCATCTAATGTATGTTCTTTTCGTAAGTCATATTCTTTCTAAATATCATTTTTTAAATTTTGATAACCAAATAATGTACGCAAACATCTGCCTAAGTTTTAAAATGATTCATGGTATTGCTGCCCCTCCTATGAGAAGGTTTGTTACGCTGACCTCTGAAAAAACAACTCGAGTCACTAGGGCGACCTCTAGAGGAGAGGGCAGCGCTCCACAATGTAGGACTTCTTTTAGTCAAACTGCTTTCTCTTTTATTGCCATGAGTCAGTGGAATCGTTTGCCAAATGAGATTATAACATGTACAAGTTTTCAAACGTCAAACAAAGAAATGGCTAATATCAAAGCAAATGTGCACTCATTAGTGATGAATGTGTGTGTGTGAGGTTAGGACTGTTGAGTGTGTATGGATGTATAATGATGGATTTTTTTTTGTGAATGTTTTAGAAATGGCATAGTGATGGTTGTAATTTTCTCTGATATGTATGCACATATGTGATTATTCTTATGCACTGGTCTATCACCCATTTACAATCTCTGTCTTAGTATATTTCATTAACATCACCCTGTCCCAGGACTACAGGTGGAAATTAGCATTTTTTGCTATAACCTGGCACCTGCATCTTTCTTTTGTTTATTTCAAAGCTCAATTAAATGTTGTGCACTGTCCCTGTGCAAATAAATAAACCATACCATACCAAGTAGAGTGAAAGAAAGTACAGGGCCTTACATTTTTTTTCATGAATTTCATCTTCATCTGGTTTTAAAGGTACAGTGTGTAGGATTCGTGGCACATAGGTGGATGGTGCTATTCCACTTCCTCTTTTGGCTACGGCAGACCTCGAGGGTCACCCGGGCGCGCCGTAACGCGGACAGCTCGCGTACCCGCGCGCACCCGGCGCTGTGTGAGGCTGTGAGCTCTCGCCGACAACTACGGTATAAATAAAACGCGGTCCCGTTCACTGTTTTTTTTTTTCTTTTCGCATGAAAACACACATTCCCGATCATGTACCATGACACTCTACACATCAAATGAAACCTTACAGTCTCCTCTTTTTGACTATGCAATTCATTTCCCTGCACAACAATCACTCCCCGAGCACATGGGGCTTTTATACGGAAAAACACAAAACGAGGTTAGCTTACCTTAGAATGCTTTGCACAGGTCAAACTCTGTATTTCACCATAAACTTGGTCTCAATTTGTCCGTAAGGATCCAGCGAATAAAATCCAGTAAAACAATTTAGTCCAAAACACGTGTTAGATCCATTACGACGTCTGATCCGGCAGCATGCTTGTCGTTGTTTACCCAAAACAGTGTGCCTTAACACCAGTAAGACAAAGGAGCTGGTGATCGACTTCAGGAGGAGACCACTACCTCACTCACCGGTGAACATCCAGGGGCAGGACATAGAGACTGTGGACAGTTTCAAGTACCTGGGTGTTCACCTCAACAATAAACTGGACTGGTCCCACAACACCGACACCCTGTACAAGAAGGTCCAAAGTCGCCTCCACCTCCTGAGGAGACTGAGGTCCTTTGGAGTGTGCAGGCCTCTGCTCAAGACTTTTTATGACTCTGTGGTGGCCTCTGCTCTCCTCTACGCTGTCGTCTGCTGGGCCCCGAGCAGCACAGAACGAGACAGAAAAAGACTGAATAAGCTGGTTATGAGGGCCAGCTCTGTCCTGGGCTGTCCTCTGGACTCTGTAGAGGAGGTGGCTGAGAGGAGGGTACTGGCCAAATTCATGTCCATTAAGGACGACACCTCTCACCCTCTGCACCGGACTGTAGAGGAGCTGAGCAACTCCTTTAGCAGCCGACTGAGGCACCCCCAGTGCAAGAAGAAGCGCTACCGCAGATCCTTCATCCCCACCGCCATCAGACTGTATAATTCTAACATATATGCCAGACGTGCAATATCCTCCTTTTTCATGTTGATGCTTGTTGTTACTATTATCATTATTACTATTTTCCATTATTATTATTATTACGTATTACTATTTGTATTATTTATTACTTCCTTTATCCCCTCCCTGCCTGCATGCACTTTTTCCCTCTTGTCCAAATGTCCTGGAGCTACTGTGGCGAGTAAATTTCTCCTGTGTGAGATCAATAAAGGCTTATCTTATCTTATCTTATCTTATCTTAAAACCACGAGCCTTGCCGAAGGCGAAGGCGGAGCCCAAATGTCCTTCTGCGGCTCTCGTATTCAAAATGGCTGCCTCTGCATGGGGAAGATCCCCCTTTTATGTGACTATATCTAAGTCCAAAAGAATACTTTGATTTCATGATGGAAGTGAAAAGGCTTGAATGGGTATCTTCAATTTCGGTAATTAACGGGTAAAAATCTTACACACTGTCCCTTTAACTTATCTAGATAATGCTTTTTACAGTGTAGTCAATTAGGTTCCACATTTGTTACTATACCTTTTAGATACTTCATGATAAAGCACAATGTAATCAATATGAAAATCTGGCCCTTGCCCCCCATGTGGGAGTATGACATCATCACATTCAACAATCTGAAAACCACCGATTAACCTGCTCTACATGATCCTCTTCATAATAGAGAGTTTAGCTCCAAATCCACTTCTTTATATGATCTATTTTTGGAATGTACCGAGCTATGTTCATTTATATAGTCTATGTTTTTTTTTTACAGATCTAAACTACAGGGTTAGCGGTTTTTATGTAGAATAAGACTTTTTTTGTTTTGTGGAGAAATGGTGATACTTCAAAAATGTCAGTCTTTGTGATTTAATGTGTGTGATTTTGGTTGGCCTGATCCTGCAGCCCTGGTGCTATGGCAGAGATGCTAATGTTGCTATAAATGACACTATGGCAGAGCCTTATACACTTGATGGAGATGAGAGTTTGTTTAGTCAATAATCATATTGATTTTAAAACCGGGCTCACGTTCGTCTGAGTCGCTGTCCCGTCTCTTCCTCTTGTCCCCACTGCCACTGTCACCACTCTCCTCCTCCCTCTCATCAGAGCTGCTGCCTCCTCCTGCCTCCTCTGGGGACTGCACACAGTGACACCCAAGTCAGAAACGAATAAGACTTAAAAAATAAATAAATACAAAAATAAATATATATTAAAAAAATCATCATTCATTCATTCATTCATCTTCTTTCGTTTTTCCATTTTCTGGGTCGCGGGAGCAGCAGCCCAACCAGATAAAAAAAAAAAAAAAAAAAAAAAAAAAATAAAATCAATGAAGCAGATCATATTGATACTTTGCAGCTAATCATCAACATTCTTGTGAGGGGTGGAGGAAGTTTTTCAGTGAGTCGCTCTCACATTTTTGTTGAAAATCAAACACCTAAACTGGATCATGAACGCTCGTATTGATCACATGCTCCTTAAAGGAGAATTAATGTTTTTTACAATTTGAGCCTTATTTCGGTAATAAAACAAGTTGTTTTACTCACCCACAGCACTTTGGTGTCATATGGAGCATTTCCGGAGATGTTTTAGATTAGCGATAGCCGTTAACATGAGTATTCGGGGCATTACTTTGCGGTCTCCAAATAACACAAATTTTAGCACTTTTCAAATCATAGAAGCTCAATGTCTTAGTCTACACTTTCGTTTGAGTCAAAAGTGGCCTGTAATCTGAGATTTATCCATAATGTCGAGTAGATGAGGACGCCAGTGCGCATGTGCGGAGTTATTTTGTTCTCAGCTCTCGGGACCCAAACATGAAACGCAAAGCTGTAAATTATGGCTAAATCTCGGATTACAGGCCACTTTTGACTCAAACGAAAGTGTAGACTAAGACATTGAGCTTCTATGATTTGAAAAGTGCTAAAGTTTGCAGGGCTCTCAAGTCTCACGCTTTGAGAGTGTGACACACGCAATTCGACGTGTTCACACACTCACACACCACACATGGTATTTCTCATGCTTAAATTTAGTTAAGCAATTCAAGTGCAGCGCACAGCGCTTCTGTGCCCAGAAAATCGGTTAGATAATGCAGGCACCGCGCGTTTTCAGAGAAAAAAAGTCACTCACCCCCCCCCCCCACCCCCTCAGGAAAAATGCACTTGAATTGCTTAACTAAATTTCAGCGTGAGAAAATACCATGTGTGGTGTGTGAGTGTGTGAACACGTCGAATTGCGTGTGTCACACTCTCAAAGCGTGAGACTTGAGAGCCCTGCAAACTTTAGCACTTTTCAAATCATAGAAGCTCAATGTCTTAGTCTACACTTTCGTTTGAGTCAAAAGTGGCCTGTAATCCGAGATTTAGCCATAATTTACAGCTTTGCGTTTCATGTTTGGGTCCCGAGAGCTGAGAGTGAAATAAACTGACTCCGCACATGCGCACTGGCGTCCTCATCTACTCGAAACTATGGATAAATCTCGGATTACAGGCCACTTTTGACTCAAACGAAAGTGTAGACTAAGACATTGAGCTTCTATGATTTGAAAAGTGCTAAAATTTGTGTTATTTGGAGCCCGCATGGGGCATATGACACCAAAGTGCTATGGGTGAGTGAAACAACTTGTTTTATTACCGAAATAAGGCTCAGATTGTAAAAACGTTAATTCTCCTTTAACATTTGTTGCTTGATTCCATTTTGTATTTAACTTAATTTTCAGACAATTTAAAAATGTATCAATCTGTGTTTAACTATGTATGCGCTGTGTCACCAGGGAAACTGCTAAACATTCTGCCATAGACACAGATGCAACCTTCCCGGCATAATGTCACTGCAAAGTATCAGTTCTTAACCAAAGAGAATCATTTCTGTTTCCTTTCTGCACATATCTACCAAATAGCAGTGAAAATCAGTATAAAAATGTAAAATGATGCTATTGTCTTGTACGGAGCCCGTAAAGGCTCACAGAAAATCTTTTTTGGGGGGTGTCAATAAAGCGTGCACTCACTTTGCAAAGCATGTCCTCGTTTTGTGAAATCACGTCCTCATTTTATTAAGTCGTGCGTCCGTGTAAATAGAGCGTGCGCTCGTTTACCTAAATCGTGGAGTCGTCTTACTAAAACAGTGTGCTCGCTAAAATTGAGTCGTGTCCACGTTATAAACCTCGTGAGCACAATTTACTAAAGCGTGGCCACGATTTCAAAATGAGCACACATTTTATACATCTCGTGTACACATTTTGAGCAAATTTAAACAAGGTAGACAAGGGCACGACTTCATACAGCGAGCGCACGATTTAGTAAACCAGGGTGCACGATTTAGGTAAACGAGCGCACGTTATATTTAAACGAACACGTGATTTAGTAAACAGAGAGCACGCTCTACTTACACGAACGCGCGACTTAAAGGGATATGCCACCCCCAGGTCAAACTTGGGCATCTCCCCACAGTCCAGAGACTAAAATAAGTGGTGGAAAGCGTTTTTCTGGTGACGCAGCCATTGTCCAGGTCTGTCAGCACTGACCGCCGCGGTATCTGCAGCTACTCCGCGTTAGACTGGAGTCTAACGTCGCCAGAGAAAGATTTCGGCCAAAAGGAATTAATTTGCTCGATGCTTTTCCCAATTACTTTCTGTGTAGTGCGCATTCATATCGAGTGCAAATAAATGTGCAAATCAACACGGAGAGCTTGACTTGGTCATTTTGGGTGGGAACTATTTTTCAGTGCGGAAAAACACAGCCGAAGCACACACTGCCTTCCTGGTGCGTAACAGGGATTCCCCCTGTGTGCTTCGGCAAAAGCATCGAGCAAATTAATTCCTTTTGGCCGAAATCTTTCTCTGGTGCCGTTAGACTCCAGTCTAACGCGGAGTAGCTGCAGATACCGCGGCGGTCAGTGCTGACAGACCTGGACAATGGCTGCGTCACCAGAAAAACGCTTTCCACCACTTATTTTAGTCTCTGGACTGTGGGGAGATGCCCAAGTTTGACCTGGGGGTGGCATATCCCTTTAAGTCGCGCGTTCGTGTAAGTAGAGTGTGCTCTCAGTTTACTAAATCAGGCGCTCGTTTAAATATAACGTGCGCTCGTTTACCTAAATCGTGCACTCTGGTTTACTAAATCGTGCGCTCGCTGTATGAAGTCGTGCCCTTGTCTGCCTTGTTTAAATTTGCTAAAAATGGCACGCTTTGCAAAGTGAGCGCACGCTTTCTGGCCACCCCTCAAAAAAGTAATGTATTAATGCAGTATTGTATTAAATGACGTACGTTCTGATTAGACGATGATGAGTCTTGTTTCTGTGCCGAAGACTTGAGACTCTCCAGCACTACCACTGTTCAGACACAAGAGGGAGCTCATTAACTTTCATTCATTATCATTACATGATTTAAAGGTGCTGTATCTATTTTTTACTAACAAAACAAAACAAAACAAACAAACAAAAAAAGCAGTCAGAGCATCCTAATTATTCACCAGGATGAGTTCATAAGCAATTTTCACAACTCTCAGTGAGCAAAGTGGACTTTTACCATCAAGGTAATGTTAACAGCAACTAGCATGCAACAATATTCCTGATTATCAGACAATAAAGTGATTAGATGCAGACAGTACGCAACAGACTTATTTTGAGCTCAAGAGCTGCGGTCCAAATTATTATGCAAATTATATTTTTCTCTGACTTTGCCATATTGCCAATATAAAAAACAGTCATCATAATTTTCGTCAACCTTTAGAGTACAATTCAAATGTTATTTTTTTATTTTATTTATTTGTGTTTGTTTATTTCATTCATAAAGTACAAAAAGACATCATCAGTGTGATAGCAATACAAAATATTGAATGAAAGGGAACAGAAAGAAGAGTAATCTTCTGTTCTCTGCCCCTCTTCCCTTTTCCAGACATTAAAGGAAAAGTAACGTTTTTTACAATCTGAGCCTTATTTCAATAATAAAACAAGTTGTTTTACTCACCCATAGCACTTTGGTGTCATATGGAGCATTTCCGGAGATGTTTTAGATTTGCGATCTCCATCATGTGAGTTCTTGGGGCACTTGTTTGCGGTCTCCAAATAACACAAACTTTAGCACTTTTAGTCTACGATTTTGTGTGGTCAAAAGTGGCCTGTAATCCGAGATTTAGCCATAGTTTCGAGTAGATGAGGAGGCCAGTGCGCATGTGCGGACTGTGCTCTCAGCTCCCGGGACCCAAACATGAAACGCAAAGCTGTAAACTATGGATAAATCTCAGATTACAGGCCACTTTTGACTCAAACGAAATCGTAGATTAAGACATCGAGCTTCTATGATTTGAAAAGTGCTAAAGTTTGTGTTATTTGGAGCCCGCACGGGGCATATTACATGCTTGGGGAATATATTATATGCCCCGAGCTATGGCTAGAAGTCGCGCTAGGCTAACCGCAAATCTAAAACATCTCTGGAAGTGCTCCATATGACACCAAAGTGCTATGGGTGAGTAAAACAACTTGTTTTATTACCGAAATAAGACTCAAATTGTAAAAAAAAAATGTTACTTTTCCTTTAACACCGACAGTGACCATAAAACATTTCATCAAAACATTCCATTTCAATCACAATTATTAATCAGTTGTAAACAGAAAGCTTCATTTTTAAGCACAACAATTTAGTTTTCTTTTTCATACCTACACATTACTGGATTTTATGTATTTTTTAAATGCCATTATTGTAATTTCTTTGTCAAGACTATTCCATAAATTTATTCATTCATTCATTTTTTCTGGGTCGCGGGGGCAGCAGTCCAAGCAGTGTTCTGCTGCCCAGAACACAATGCACCAGCCCCCATGAATCCCCCCGCAGGTGGTGGGTCCACGGGAGGACGGCTCACGTCACAATGGGCCTTGATGTATCTTTTGCCATGGGGGCTACCAGTGTCCACAGACACTGGGGGCGAGGTGGGGTTAAGTGTCTTGCCCAAGGACACAACGGCAGCTGGGAGCTGGGATCACATGCGGTCAACCTGTCAAGAGCGGGATACGAACCGCCAACCCCGGGATCACTAGGCAAATGCTCTACCAACTGAGCTACTGCCGCCCCCATAAATTTACTCCTTTCACGGCAACGCTTCGCTCCATTATTGAACAAACCTCCCAATGATAACAGTATTTTTTTCAAAAATAAAAACTTAAAGTGCACAGTTCCAAATCATTATGCACAGAATTAGAAGCATTAGCATATTACTGAAATCAAAAGCTATTTCAATCAAAACATCTTAACGGGTCAAGTTACATTTGAACATAGGAGCCCTTATTTGAGCTTCACAATTCTTGCATCCATTGAACTTGTGAGCTTGTGGAGAGTTTCTGCTTAAAGGGGTATGCCACCCCCAGGTCAAACTTGGGCATCTCCCCACAGTCCAAGTGGTGGAAAGCGTTTTCCTGGTCACCCAGCCATTGTCCAGGTCTGTCAGCTCTGGTTCTAGTGCTGGTTAGACCCTGACAAAGATTCAGATTAGTGGAGATAGTTTCAGAGCTATTTCAGTGTAGGGAGCTCCTCCCTGCAGTTAGATATAAACAGGGTCTAACGTGGAGTAGCTGCAGATACCGTGGCGGTCAGTGCTGACAGACCTGGACAATGGCTGCGCCACCAGAAAAACGCTTTCCACCACTTATTTTAGTCTCTGGACTGTGGGGAGATGCCCAAGTTTGACCTGGGGGTGGCATATCCCTTTAAATTTCTTTGCAGGAGGTCAGAATATCCTCCCAGAGCTGCTGTTTGGATGTGACCTGCCTCCCGCCCTCATAGATCTTTGCTTGAGGAGCTCCAAAAGTCCTCAGTAGGGTTGAGGTCAGGGGAGGATGGGGCCACACCATGAGTTTCTCTTCTTTTATGCCCATAGCAGCCAGTGATGCAGAGATATTCCTTGCAGCATGAAGATGACTTTGCTACGAAAAATACAGTTCTTTTTCTATCATGGAAGAAAGTGGTCAGTCAGAAACACCACATACTTTACAGAGGTCATTTTCACACCTTCAGGGACCCTAAAGAGGCCGACCATGATTTCAGCCCAGAACATGACTCCACCATCTCCTTGCTGACGTTGCAGCCTTGTTGGAACATGGTGTCCACCAACCAGTGAAATTTATATGATATTTAAAAAAAGTTTAAAATATCAAATCAATTTCATTCCACGTCACAATTGTGTCCCACTTCGTGTTGATTCTTCACAAAAAATTCCAATTTTATATCTTTATGTTTGAAGCCTGAAATGTGGCAAAAGGTCAAAAAGTTCAAGAGGGGCTATACTTTCGCAAGGTACTGTATTTCTGGGCCCACTGGAGCCATTTGTGCTTGTGAACTTTGTTTAAAGGTGGTTGAATAGAAGCTTTTGTGAACTTGATGTTTGCGGGACTCCAAAGGCACCAGGAGTTGCTCCTAATAACAGAATGGGTCAAATACAGAGGACAATTTCTCCTGTGTGAGATCAATAAAGTCAATCTTCTTCTTCTTCAAATACCCTTTTGCTGCTTTGTAATGGCATTTTAGCAGCTGCTCTCTTAATCCGATGTATTTGTCTGGCAGAAACCTTCCCCACTGTCCTTTATCTGCATGAGTCTGTGTGTGCTCTGAATTAGCTACAAATCTCTTAATAGTCAGTCTGCCCCAGGGCAACTGTGGCTACAAAAAGTAGCTTACCACCACCAAGTGTGGAGTGAATGAACAATGAACTGTAAAGCGCTTTGGTTGTCATGAAAGGTGCTATATAAATGCTGTGAATTATTAATAGTACAATGATCACACTTAGGTTTTCGTGAAATATCAAAGGTTTTCATACCTTGTCCAAGGTATTCACTATTTCACGCTTTTCGGCTCTAGAGAGATCCTTTTTTCCCATATTGCTTGAAAATGGTGCTCTACTTAATAATGTGGAACATCCTTCTTAATTTGTTTTTCCTTTAATTGAATGCACTGGGAAAAGTCATTGGCACAGGTGTCTGAGATTGACTTCACTGAGACACAAGAGCATCCATAAGTTTCACTAGAAAACTAAACATTTTACCTTTATGACACTTAACCCGCTCTGCACTGCAAAGACGGTGTGATCGGCTGTTTTTGTGTTTACCTGGCTCACACACTGAGGAGTTTTTTTTAACCTTTTTTTTTTTAGCTCAGTTTTTAACATCATATCATGCCATTTTAACCAACTAAAAAGTACAGAATGTGCAGTTCAAAGGACACAAATGAGAGACTGTTAGATTTTGTGAAATGAGCTGTTTGTTTTTTCTGTATCCATGAAGACCGTGCAAGAGCCTAGCTAAGGAGCTAACTAAGAAGCTAGCTGTGGACATTTGAGAGGCTACAAACTGCCCTGAGACCTTTGACTGAAGCACAAAGGCCACTGAGATACACAGTGAAAATGTTGCAGCAACATCAGATCTGAGAGTTTGCTGCAGCAAAACCTGAATTTCCTTCAAGATTAAAGGAAAAGTAACGTTTTTTAACAATCTGAGCCTTCTTTCGGCAATAAAACAAGTAGTTTTACTCACCCATAGCAGTTTGGTGTCAATTGGAGCAGTTTCGTAGAAGTTATGTTGGAGCCGTTCTGTTCTACTAATGATCTCGTATCCGTTAGCGTGAGTGCTCGGGGCATTACTTTGCGGTGTCCAAATAACACAAACTTTAGCACTTTTCAAATCACAGAAGATCGCTGTGTCAGGGTAGACTTTTAGTGGATTCCAAAACGGCCTGAAACCCGATATGCAGCTATAGTTTCATTTGATGACGTCATCAGAGAGGACAGTGCGCATGCGTGAACTCAGCTGTTTTGTAAACACCGCTAGTCTGAAAGAAGCTAACACCGCTCTGAACTTTACTTTTCTGTTGCGATATCGGGTTTCAGGCCGTTTTGGAATCTACTAAAAGTCTACGCTGACACAGCGATCTTCTGTGATTTGAAAAGTGCTAAAGTTTGTGTTATTTGGACACCGCAAATCAGTGCCCCGAGCACTCACGCTAACGGATACGGGATCATTAGTAGAACAGAATGGCTCAACATAAGTTCTGCGATACTGCTCCAATTGACACCAAACTGCTATGGGTGAGTAAAACTACTTGTTTTATTGCCGAAAGAAGGCTCAGATTGTAAAAAAATGTTAATTTTCCTTTAATAAAGTATGTCTCTCTCCCTCTGATGTTGCTTTGTTATGGGGGTTAGGGTTAGTTGTATGTATAGTGCAGTATGGACAGGTTTACCTGGCCTCAGAGAGATGGTGAGCACTGGGACCTTCTTGCCCTGTTCGTCTTTCCCATTCACCTGCTCCTTCTGCCTGACCACCTGCTGAAAACAAACATTATTAACATTATAAACAACATAAACTTTTCCAACTTTTTGTCTCTGTGGAGTTGTTACTGCAATACATGTTCCTCGTAAGGCATGTATCTTTCATATTCAATTATAGGTGTTTTTATTTCTCGTGTCGATGCTGTAAAATCTGATGATGTCATAGTTTGTCAGACGCCCCTATTTACCCAGGACAGTCCCAGTTTTGAGCCCTGTGTCGCCAGCAGATTTATCCAAAACCACTGATTTGTCCCAGTTTTATACAAGCAAATATCTCAGATGGCCCTAATTTTGACCAATCTGATCCCTGCCAACAGTACAGAGAAGCATACATTGTCATTTGTTTAGGTAAAATACAGAAAAGCTGCTTAAAAATGACCAAAACACAAAGAAAATGTGACTATACTAACTCATGTTTGTTGTGAATAAGTCATGAATGGGCCGAGTGCAGAACAATTTTCCTTAATTACGCACTTGTTTCACAATTTTATTATTACCAACCACCCCAAACCGTGGGTGTCCCAGTTTTTGATGCTGAAAATCTAGTCACCGTATTCATGTAGATGCACCCAGTAATTACAGACCATAAACCAGGTCAACAAATCTGCAATCTGACAGTTACACAGCAAACTCCACCTGAGAGCTCTTTCCTGTCTCCAGCTCACTTAGTCCTGGTTTAGTCCTGATTTAAAGGAGAATTAAAGTTTTTTTTTTTACAATCTGAGCCTTATTTCGGTAATAAAACACATTGTTTTACTCACCCATAGCACTTTGGTGTCATATGGAGCACTTCCAGAGATGTTTTAGATTAGCGATCTCCGTAACGTGAGTTCTCGGGGCACATGTTTGCGGTCTCCAAATAACACAAACTTTAGCACTTTTCAAATCATAGAAGCTCGATGTCTTAGTCTACGCTTTCGTTTGAGTCAAAAGTGGCCTGTAATCCGAGATTTATCCATAGTTTCGAGTAGATGAGGACGCCAGTGCACATGTGCGGAGTCACAGCTTATTTCGCTCTCAGCTCTCGGGACCCAAACATGAAACGCAAAGCTGTAAATTATGGATAGATCTTGGATTACAGGCCACTTTTGACTGAAACAAAAGTGTAGACTAAGACATTGAGCTTCTATGATTTGAAAAGTGCTAAAGTTTGTGTTATTTGGAGACCGCTCGGGGCATATATTATATGCCCCGAGAACTCGCGTTACGGATATCGCTAATCTAAAACATCTCTGGAAGTGCTCCATATGACACCAAAGTGCTATGGGTGAGTAAAACAACTTGTTTTATTACTGAAATAAGGCTCAGATTGTAAAAAACGTTAATTCTCCTTTTAAGTTTCAAGTAGAATGGCTGTCAGGTGTCTGCATTCACCTTGTTGTTCTCACTGCCCTCTTCTGGTGTCTCTTCTGGTGTCTCTTCTGGTGTCTCTTCTGGTGTCTCCTCTGGTGTCTCCTCTGGTCTCTCCTCTGGTCTCTCTGTCACAGTTGGGGTCATAGTCACCTCGGGGGCAGACTGCGATTCTGCACACATTTCATCTCCGCTCTGCACAGCGCCCTCTGCTGGAGCTGTCTGCACTGCACTCCTTGGTGGAGAGCTGTCCCGCGGTGCAGGTTTGGTCCGCCCCGTGTCCGACAGGTCAAGAGGTCCCTCACACTAAAGAGGAGTCAACAAGTTCAAATGTAGAGTGAATTTAGAATGAGCTAATTGTAAGTTTATAATTAAAAACAGAATGAACCTTTACCAAATATGCTTTTTTAACTTCTATGGGGTATTGACATATTTAGATCACCATGTTTTATTGTTTTGAAAATGCTATATTCACTGAAAACATCATATTAACATGTTTATTACATTTAAAGGGACAGTGTGTAAGATTTTTACCCGTTAATTACTGAAATTGAAGATACCCATTCAAAAATACATTGTTTTCCAAGCCTTTTCACTTCCATCATGAAATCAAAGTATTCTTTTGGACTTAGATATAGTCACATAAAAGGGGGATCTTCCCCATGCAGAGGCAGCCATTTTGAATACGAGAGCCGTAGAAGGACATTTGGGCTCCGCCTTCGCCTTCGGCAAGGCTCATAGGTAGCACCGGAGGCAAAGCAGGCGGAGCGCTCGGCGCGGGCTGCGCAAGAGAGAAGGAGAGAGGGAGAGAGGTGCGGGTGGGGTGGGGGGAGGCTCGTGGTTTTGGGTAAACAACAAGCATGCTGCTGTATCACACCACGTGTTTTGGACTAAATTGTTTTACTGGATTTTATTCGCTGGATCCTTACGGACATATTGATACCAAGCTTGTGGTGAAATACAGAGTTTGACCTGTGCAGAGCCTTCAAAGGTAAGCAAAGTAACAAACCTCGTTTTGTGCTTTTCCGTATAAAAGCCCCATGTGCTCAGGGAGTGATTGTTGTGCAGGGAAATGAATTGCATAGTCAAAAAGAGGAGACTGTAAGGTTTCATTTGATGTGTAGATTGTCATGGTACACGATCGGGAATGTGTGTTTTCATGCGAAAAGAAAAAAAAAACAGTGAACGGGAGACCGCGTTTTATTAATAACGTAGTTGTCGGCCGGGTGCGCGGCGGGTGCGCGCGCGGGTACGCGAGCTGTCCGCTACGGTGCGTCCGGGTGACCCTCGAGGTTTGCCGTAGCTACAGTAAAACAGGAAGTGCCATAGCCACTATCCACCTATGCGCCACGAATCCTACACACTGGACCTTTAAGTCCCCTCTACCTTTGCTCCCCGCGCTAAGTCACTCCCCCTTCAGAGCGCTATCACAACACAATCACATGCATCCCACTAACCTCACATCACATCAGGTTTGTCAAGTTGCTGTGTACAGTTTTGTGTCATGTTTTTTACTGTGGCGTACGGTCAGGGGAATCAAGGCAAACAGTGCTTGCCAATAAAATCTAAAATCATCACATGTCAAGTATAATTAAATTGTTTCGAATGATCAAAATAATCCTGTTTTACCTTCACTTTTGTCTGTTTGAAACATGGTTGTAATGGCGGTGTTCTTTACTCACTGGTCACAGTGCAACAAATTGGGTTCCGAACATCCCATGTTGTATTGCCTTTCTACGGAGGCCTGGAGACACATGTTGAGAATACAACTGGAGAGGCCAGCTTTTAGAGATTTACGCATGCATACTGACGGCCACAGTGGCCTCAAACAGCGCTGAATAAACCCGCATATCAGGCTCACATGAGCGTGGAGGACGCGATAATCTATCTTCTGCAGCGGGCTCACTCTCACCTGGATAGTGTTAAGGGCTCTGTGAGGATATTGTTCTTTGATTTCTCCAGCGCCTTTAACACAATCCAGCCCTCTCTGATGGGTGAGAAACTTCTCCGGATGAGTGTCAGCTCCTCCACTGTCTCCTGGATTACTGACTACCTGTCAGGCAGGCTGTGGTCAGTAATGTAGGAGCCCCCCAGGGTACAGTCCTGTCTCCGTTCCTGTTCACTCTGTACACCTCTGATTTCCAGTACAGCTCAGGGTCCATTTGCAAAAGTTCTCTGATGACTCTGCAGTGGTTGGGTGTATCAGGGATGGACAGGAGATGGAGTACAGGACGCTGATTGCAAATTTTGTGGAGTGGTCCCAGGCAAACCATCTGCTCCTAAACTTGGACAAGACCAAGGAACTGGTGATTGACTTCAGGAGGATGAGCTCACCTGTGGAGCCTATTAAGATCAAGGGTCATGAGGTGGAGATTGTGGACTGCTACAAGTACCTGGACGTTCATGTGAACAACAGGCTGGACTGGAGAGACAACTGTAATGCTGTGTACAAGAAGAGCATGAGCAGACTCTACCGCCTGAGGAAGCTCAGGTCTTTCAATGTGTGCAGTAAGTTACTGGAGATCTTCTACCAGTCTGCGGAGGCAGCGCCCTGTACTCTGCTGTAGTCTGCTGGGGGAGCCAGTAAAAGGGACATTGGAGAGATTGACAAATTGATCCGCAAAACTGGTCACGTAATCGGCTGTAAGCTGGAGGCATTTGTCACAGTGAGGGACAGGAGATTCAAGATTGAAGATTCAAAGCTTTTATTGTCATATGTACAGTAAAGAAACACGTTTCCCTGTACAGTGAAATTCTTACCTTGCTGCCCACTCTGGATGCCAAGAGCATGCAAAAAAGTTAAAATAGAAAAATAAGATAATGAGAAGCATGTAAAAAAGTATAATCAAATAGAAACAAAGTTTACAGAATATACACTATGAAAATATCGGCTAGGTGCTATGTACATATTTACAGATAATGTGCAACTTTAGTTTTATGTGCAACTGTCAGTAGTAAAAATGGTGTGTAAACATGAATGATATTGTGCAAACAGGAAGTGTAAACATTCAAGCAGTTACATGTGCAGCTGTAATCTGACAGATTATCTGATAGCAGTTGGGAAGAAAGAGTTCTTAAGTCTAGTAGTCCTGCTTTTCACACTTCTGTACCTCCGGCCTGAAGGTAGGAGTGTGAATAGTCCATGTTGGGGGTGGGTGGGGTCTTTGATGATGGAGGCAGCTCTCTTGCAGACTCTGCGATGGTAGATGCTCTGCAGAGATGGTTGAGGAGTCCTGGTGATCTTTGTGGCCGTCTTAACCACTCTCTGCAGGCATTTGCGATCCTTCAGTAGTGCTGCCGTATCACACAGTGATGCAGCTCGTCAGGATGGACTCAAAGATGCAGCTGTAGAAGTTGCTGAGGATTTTGGGCGGCATGCCAAATTTCCTCAGCCTCCTCAGGAAGTACAGCCGCTGTTGAGTCTTCTTCACCACCTGTGTAGTGTTGAGTGTCCAGGTGAGGTCATCACTGATATGGACCGCCAGGTATTTAAAGGTGCTCACCCTCTCCACCTCAAGGTCCCAGATAAACAGTGGCTGATGAGGTCTCCTCTCCTTCCTCATGTCCACTATCATCTCCTTGGTCTTGTCTGTGTTGAGAGTGAGGTTGTTGTCCCCGCACCATGTCACCAGACTGTCCACTTCCCTCCTGCAGGCCGCCTGTGATGCGACGCAGTCATGGGTGAACAAAGTGTAGAGGATGGGTCTGAGGACGCAGCCCTGTGGGGTTCCGATGTTAGTGGTGATGCTGGCTGAAGTTCTGTTTCCAATCCTGATAGACTGGGGCCTGCCAGTCAGGAGGTCCAGGAGCCAGTCACAGAGGGCAGGGTGTAGTCCAAGTGTAGACAGTCTGTGGGTGAGTCTGTGGTGGATGACCGTGTTGAAGGCGGAGCTGTAGTCAATAAAGAGTATCCTGACGTAGGAGTCTTTATTTTCTAGGTGGGAGAGCGAAAGATGGAGGGCGGCGGCGATGGCGTCAGAGGTGGACCTGTTGGGCCTGTAGGCATATTGTAGGGGGTCAATAGAGTCCGGTATGCTGCTCTGAATGTGGGGCAGTACCTCTCTCTCAAAGCATTTCATAATGATTGAAGTGAGTGCTACTGGCCTGTAGTCATTCAGGCAGGATGGGGGTTCTTCTTGGGCAGGGGGATGATGGTGGTGGTTTTGTAGCAGGTGGGGACAGTGCATTGGCTGAGGGAGAGGTTGAAAATGGAGGTAAAGACGTCAGCCAGCTCATTAGCACATGTTCTGAGGGCCCTCCCAGGAATACTGTCTGGACCTGGGGCTTTGTGGTGGTTGGTCCTCCTCAGGGCTGTGTGCACCTGGACTGATGTGACAGCAGGCGGGGGGGGTGTGAGGTGTGTCTGTTCTCTGTGGGGTGGTGGTAGTGGTGGTGAAGGCCTCAAAGCGGGTGTAGAAAGTGTTGAGGTTGTCTGAGGCTCTGATGGTGGTGGAGCTGGAGCTGGTCCTGAAGTCTGTGATGTGGTCCAGACATTGCCACATCCTCCTGGGGTCGGCAGAAGAGTAGAAGCCCTCCGTCTTCTCTCTGTGTTGCCTCGTGGCCGCTCTTATGGCTTTCTGCAGTCGGTACTGCGCAGCAAGTGCAGTACTTGGTTCCCTGGTTGGGAACTTCCTGACCTGTATAGTGGGTACGATGTTCTCAACACAAGTGCTGATATACCCACTCACATAGTCAGCATAGTCATCTACACTGTCAGAAGAGTCCTCCCTAGTAGCTGCAGCTCTAAACACAAAAAAGGACACTGGACAAACTGCTCTCCATCATGGACACTCCTGCTCACCCACTGCACCAGACCATAGAGGGACAGAGGAGCTCATTCTCCAACAGACTCCTACAGCTCCAGTCAAACAGTGAGAGATACAGGACGACATTCATACCATACTCCATACAACTGTACAACAACTCACCTTATGTAACAGATAATATAACACTCCCTAAACAACACTTCCTACAACTGTATATAGATGGTACTGTACATCTTATTTGATACTGTATTTTATATTTGACTACTACTTTTCTATTTAAATCTGATTTGTATGTATGTACAAACCAGATTTAAATAGAAAGGTATTATCATTATTTTTTATGTATATAATTATGTCTCATCTGACACAGGTCTATTGCTCTTTGGTTGCTATTGCATCTATTTTTTTTCTTTTATATATCATATATCATATATTATATTTGATGAGTGAGCTACTGTACCCAGAACATTTTCCCTTGTGGATCAATAACGTTTGTCTAAGTCTAAGTCTAAGAATAGTGCTTGTTAGAGATCACTAGATTGCTCAAACATGCATGGATGACATTAGTGTTGTCACAAGACCAAAATTTGAAATGCGATTTCAGTACAAAGGAAAAGACTCAATAGTCAATACCGAGTCCAAAACCATGATGATCATTAAAAACAAAACAAACAAAAAAATAAAAAACTCTCTTTTCTTTAGAAAATAGAATGTGTTTTCAACATTAAATCATAATACTTTCTTTTCTGCTTCACTGTAATCCCTCAGTGGTCCTGTAGGTTCCAAAGTGCTGCATGGGTGTATACTCGTCTATGTGCTCTTATACTTATAGTGATCCAGCTCAAGATCATTCTAAAGACATTCAGGAAAGGCTCTTTTCTGTCCTGTGAATGTGACTTTTTAATATCGAATCCTGCTCAAATGAGTATCTGGTTTTGATGCTAGTTTCAGTATCGATTAGTATCAGATTTTCAATACATTTGACATACATGCATACATGCATGCATACATACATACATGCATACATACATGCATACATACATGCATACATACATGCATACATGCATGCATACATACATGCATGCATACATACATACATACATACATACATACATACATGCATACATACATGCATTCATACATACATGCATGCATGCATACATACATACATACATGCATGCATGCATACATGCATGCATGCATACATACATGCATACATGCATACATGCATGCATGCATACATACATACATACATACATACATGCATACATACATACATACATACATGCATACATACATACATGCATACATGCATACATGCATGCATGCATGCATGCCCCTGTCTCACCTCGCTGCCCTCCCGGCTGCTGCCCTCCTCAGACTGCATCACATGGATCTCCTGTCCCTGCGCTCCCTTAGGTCCCTGAGGTCCCTGAGGTCCCTGAGGTCCCTGAGGTGGCAGTGGAGTGCTCCCTCTCTCCTGCTCTCTGCTCCTCAGTCTGAACACCACTGTTGGTTCTTTGGTCTGGTTCTGTAAAGAGGCGCCTGGTTTGTGCCACACTTGCCCCGGGGCAAGTCGTCTAGAGGAGTGGCTGTTCATGTGCTGATGGGAGGGGATCAGGTTTGGGAGGCGAGGTTTGGAGGGCTGGAAAAGAAAGAACAACTTTATTTTAGAATCTAGACTTAGTTATTCCTAGCTTAGTGAGTCTTTTTTTCAATGTTTTTAAGTGCATTCACTTTTCTAGTGGGAGCTGTCATAGAGATATAGCTTAGCCTGAAATGTTCCACAGTATGGCTTTAAACTTGTCTGTCATGCATTCATTCAATTACTGGTGTTTATATTGCTAAAAACAACCTACAAACTCTTTGTCTGGTGGCATAATTTACATTCTCCATGGAGATAGATACATTTAATGCCATACTCTGGAACATTCGAGGCAGAACAATAATATCTCCATAGAAACAAGCAGATTGTGGACTCTTGGGATGTTACACAATGCACCTTTAACAACTGTTCTGTATCATGCCCTGTATTTGACCCAATCTCCAGTGTCTGACACCAGATCTGAGGCCGGATCGTGTCAGGAGGACATCGCTGGAGGACTGGCAGTTGTGCATGTTTTGATTAAGGAATAAAGAGCTCTCAAAGAGACCATAGACTGTAGTAAACTGAGGGAGTGTGACATCACCCAAAGTGTTTGGTTCCAGTCAAATGAAGCTCACGAGGCTAGCAGGTATAGAGGCTAATCTGGTAATAGGTTCCATATTTGGAAATCAAGGTGCACAACAAAAGAACCAATCAGGAGCGAGGCTCCTGAAGGTAACACCCCTTTCTACCCACACTGCTGGTTTTGGACAATCTGTGCAACAAGACTTATGGAATGGCCTCATACTCCCAATGTAGCCAAAGCACTAGTGAAAAACCAGCCAAAATGTTCCTTTAATTTTTTTGAGCAATTTCTATAAATAATCATACAGTCTACATGCAGCATACATACTATGTGTATGGTTTTGACTCAGACATAAGCAGAACGTGCAGACCGTGGATCACCTGGGAGGAGGCAGTGGCGGTGGTCCAGTCTGGAGGCTCTCCGAGGGATGGCCACGAAGGCAGAGGCCCTGGGGCGCCCTTCAGAGGCTGGGGCCTGCATGGAACTGGGGCATGGAGGATGTGTCTGCTGGGGGCATGGACCTCTACTACCGGAGAGAGGGAGGAAAGGGAGGAGGAGAGTGAGGAAGGAGGGAGGGGCTTTCCAGGAGGAGAACTGGAGTGTGTCTGGTCCTCACTATTAGATCTATGAAAAATGCAGAATACAGGAATAGACTCAATACCGATTCCAAAACCACAGTGATAATTCAAAACTTTCTCTTTCAATAGATAGATAGACATGATTTTTACCATTAAATGGGAGTACTTTCTTTTAGTTTTTTGTAGTATTTTCCTTTCTAGTACTTAATACCATGTGGCCTATCTCTATAATCCTTCTGTCATCCAGGTAGGTTCCCAGGATGGTGCTCCACTCACATCTACCATTCTGCCCATACAGTATAAGGAATATGGATCTTGCTCAGTCAGTATGCATTTATGCATTTATGCATTTATGCATTGCTCATAGATGGGATAGAACTACCGTCCGTCTGTCTACCGTCTGTTGTTGTTGTTGTTTTTTTAGTCGATTTACTAAAGCAAGGCGGTGTTAGTACCTACAGCCTTCAAAAACACAGTGATAAGCTGGCATGGAGTGTGGAGTTTCTTGCCCAAGGGCACAATAGAACTATATGCTACTGACATTTACATGAATCTATGAACTTTTAGATAGCCTTTTACCATCTGGCAGGGTGACTGCTGATGAAAAGTAGCCTTTTGGGTAATTGTGGTACATTTACATTATTGTAATGTTTGTTAATGCAAACTGTTCCAGTGGAAACTAAATAAACACATATGAACTGGGTGCTTAAGTTAATCTGACACATTAAATGGAAACATGAGACTACAGGTGAATAGGGGCACAAATCAAACCATGATATTATATCATTTGATACTTATAACTGCCATTTTTGTCCTAAGTGCACTTGGAGGAACCTAATTTCTACTGGAGATCTATAAGATTGTTTTTTTTTTTTAAGTACAAATCCCTTTTTAAATCATTGTTCTTATACCGGTATATCATTTTTTCAGACACTCACTTATTACAAATTGGTATTCGTTCACTCCACACTTGCAGGTGGTGAGATTGTGGTCACAGCTGCCCTGGGACAGACTGACAGAAGTGAGGCTGCAAATCTGCACAATCCTTCCCTCCCACCACTAACACTCATTCACACACAACATTCACATATAGGCAATGCAGGTGGAGTGTCGAAGACACAACTTCAGTTTTTATCACAGGCACCTCACCGTGGCACAAGGTATTACTGCGTTTCAACATTCTACAGGCCAATCATATTTAATACAGATGGGTCAAATGAATGTTCAAATGCAGATTTGTACTGTAATACAGTGACTTCAGTGGCTTCCTATCCAAGTACCAGGCCCAGCCCTGGTTAGGGTTTACTCCAGCTCACCTTCTCTCCATGATTCTGGGCTGATGTTTCCACAAGGCAGACGAGGAGTTTGGGAGACGCTTATACGACTCCTGAAAACAGAAAAATCTAAGATTTAGGATGAGCTGAAAAAATACTGTGTCAAAATAAGTGTCCCAGTGATCAAAGCAGAGAGGTCCAGACTTACAAAGAGGGTGCGGGGCCACTCTCTCAAATGACAACTGTCACTTCGAGAATCTGTTTGGACGAGAACAGGAAAACATGAGGAAAAACATCTGAAACTATGTACTGCGTTTACTGTTTATCTTTAAAATAACAATCTACAAACAATACAAACAAAAACAATAATCTACAAATCAGGGGGGCTCTTTTGTCCCAAGGAGCAGTTACTCTCCTCAAACTGCCCTGCCAAAGGATCTGCTTCATCAGTCTTTGTGTGAAGCTGCTATAAGAGCTTTCTTTAACCTGTTATTATTCTATTTGAAGTGCTCTTTGTGTTAGTGAAACAGGCACTATTTCTATTGTTCCCTGAAGATTATTTTGAACTTTAAATAGCCACATTAGCCATGATCTCCGTCTGTCTCCCCTGGCAACTGACAACAATCAGCTGCGGTACACGTCCAGTCAGTCAGATCACCAGTGTTGTCTCTGAACGCGTTCACTGAACGATAGTTCATGAACGCGTTCATATTTTGGGTGAACGTGAACTGAACGCTCTGTATTACTGCCTGATGAACGAACTGTGAACGAGTTCATTCTGGTGTCTGTGAACGACACGCGCCATCGACCGGCACCTCTCTCCCTCTCGCTCAGAACCCTCCGCCTGGTTTGCCTCAAACCTTTCTCTGCTCCTGCAGGAGTGCTTACAAACTGTTTCCTGCTCTCTGGACTCTGTTCCCCTCATGCTCTCCTCCTTCTCCTCCTCCTGCTCTCTGGTTCAGGGGCCAAACTGCGGCACTTCCTGGTCTTGTGAGAAACAGCGCAGAGTGGTGCGCTAAAGGGGGCCACATTAAAGAGGGAATCACTAATGTTAATTTGCGGGTTTATTTTGTTTTGTTAAGTCTCTTAGTTAATTAAGTCATATCATATGGGGGTTTATTTAAGTATTTTCTTTATTATGTTGAATTGCAGGTGTTTTATCATTATGGGGACTGTTATTTATAGTTGGATAAGGATGTGAAATTGGATATGAAGATGGAGATAACACATGAATAACACATGGTTTGATTGTTAAAACTGATATAATAATTGCTGTCTATGGTTCTATATGGGCTTTGGCAATGATATTGAAAAATAATAGCTCGCAGCAATGTATTGAAAAAAAAGAACTATGAACTAGTTAATTTTTTGGAACTATGAACGAACTACTAATTATAAACAATTATGAACTATGAACGACCTAGTTCATTTTGAAATGTGTGAACTGCACTTTGAACTAGTTCATGTAGAAAATGAACTTTCCCATCACTGCAGATCACACCCTGTGTGACCTGCACTTCTGCATGAGCTCTATTCTCTGCATGTTATATGTACCTTTTATTATGTAACTCTGCTACTCTGTGCCTTTTAATTGTCCCTCAAGGATAAAAAAGTGATTGAATGAATAATTAAATCACAATATTCCAAATATCTTCATATCATTTCCTACTATATCACCATATATCCTCCGTCAGCCTACCCCAGGGCAGCTGTGGCTACAGAAAGTAGCTTACCACCACCAAGTGTGGAGTGAATGAACGGTGCTTTGGGATGATAAGGCATGTCATGAAAGGCGCTATATAAATGCAATGAAAAAAAGAAAAAAAAATATCACCAGAGAGAAACAAAAAAAAAATTCTACAAACTGAAAACA
This sequence comes from Paratrypauchen microcephalus, assembly GCA_036785185.1. Lineage (NCBI taxonomy): Eukaryota > Metazoa > Chordata > Actinopteri > Gobiiformes > Gobiidae > Paratrypauchen > Paratrypauchen microcephalus. The sequence continues at coordinate 2,560,674 of JAVJIX010000114.1, forward strand.
AAAACATGTATAATAGTTTCAACTAAAGTTGTAGTGTAGTAAATAATGTACGCTCCATTTGGTTAAAATGATTTTTGTCGAGATCTGTGATAGAAGCCAAAGCATCTGATGTTAGTTCTATGTTGTTTTGAGAAGTGATCAGATTGAACCCATGGACCATTATATAAGATAAGATAAGATAAGACTTTATTGATCTCACACAGGAGAAATTCACTTGCCACATTACTCCAGGAAAGTCTGAATAGAAAGTGCATGCAGACAAATGGTAATAATAATAAAAATAAGTAAAAAGAGAGTATAGAAAATATTGCACGTCTGAACTATACAGTGGAGTTATACAGTCTGATATCGGTGGGGATGAAGAATCTAAGTAGTGGAAATCTATCTCCATTTTATGAATGAAATAAAACCAACTAATCCCAACAGTGTTGGGGATGCATTAAACATGGAGCTGTGGAGCAAAAAATGTGATTTGCACTACATGTAATCTGACATAGCTGATTTCAGCGCAGTCAGCTCTGGCTCTGGGCTGAACTTTATGAATCTACGCCAGAAGATGCGCTGCCGGGAGTGACTTTCAGCTACACATCGGATTACATATGCGCATATATGGGGTCTGTCTCTACCCCACGCGGGGAAACCAGAGGTCCCAACGGAGATACGGAGAAAGAGGAGAGGCTGCAGGGACGGACACAAGAAATGGAGACCGTATTTACCGCATGGATTACCTACGGTGATTACAGGGAAAGTGCGCTCTTTCTCCAACAAGGTGGAGGAGCTGGTTGCGCTGACCTGACATCAGAGAGAATTCCGGAACTGCAGTTTGATATGCTTCACCGAAACGTGGCTGAATGGGAATACACTGGACAATGTAATCTCACTGGACGGATTTATTATGAGGCGTGCGGACCGGACTGTAACGGAGAGTGGGAAAAAATGAGGAGGTGGACTGATTTTTTTCATTAATGAACGCTGGTGTCATCCCGGGAACGTGCACGTGAAACATCAGCTGTGCTCCCGGGACATTGAATTACTCGCTGTCGGTATGCTGCCTTTTTATCTGCCAAGAGAATGATTGTATTCTGTGTTTACATTCCTCCATCAGAGGATGGAGTGGCAGCATGCGAGCAGCTCCATAGCATCGTGAATGACATGCTGACACGTCATTCGCATGCTCTCTTTCTCATCACTGGAGACTTTAACCATACATCTCTCTCCACTAGTCTTCCCACTTTCACACAATACGTCACATTCCCCACGAGAGACAATAAGACTCTGGACTTGTTTTACGCCAGTATCAAAGACGCTAACACCTCTGCCCCCTCCCCACGCTCGGATCACTGTCTGGTTTACCTGCTCCCGGAATACACACCCAGGGTGCAAAGAGGACCTGTGCAGAAGCGGTCTGTGAAGCTTTGGACTCAGGAGGCCTGTGAGAGTCTGAGGGACTGTTTCCAGAACACTGACTGGGACATTTTCACCGACTCTTATGGAGACGACATCAACGGCCTGACCCATTGCATCACAGACTATATCAACTTCTGCGTGGAGAACACTGTGCCAACCAGGAGAGTACGGAGTTTCTCCAACAACCACCCCTGGGTCACCCCTGAGCTTAAAGCCCTCCTGAACCAGAAGAAAAGGGCTTTCAACTTAGGGGACAGAGAGGAGCAGAAAAGGGTCCAGAGAGAGCTTCAGTGGAGGATCAGACGGGCTAAGAAGGACTATGGGAGGAGGATGGAGGAGCAGCTGGCCCAGAAGAATGCACGGGGCGTGTGGAGAGGACTGAGGAGCATGTCTGGTTTTGGACAGAGTGGCAGAGGGACAGCTGATGGTGATCAGCGCTGGGCGGACGAATTAAACTGTTACTTCAACAGGTTTGACTCGCCCCCCACCCCCTCTGCCCCTCTGCCGATTCCCCCCTCCTCCTCTTCACACCTTCCCGGGCCAGTGGCCACATCCCCCTCCCCCTTCACACGGACCCAATCCAGCACCAGCCCCCCTCCACCCCCCTCCACCCCCCACCACCCCCTGCAGTCCACCCCAGTCCCCCCCGGACGAGGTGAGGAGGGAGCTTCGGCGACTCAGGCAGACGAAATCTGCAGGACCTGACGGTATCTGTCCCAGGCTGCTGAGAACCTGTGCAGACCAGCTCTGTGAGGTTCTCTGCTACATCTTCAACCTGAGCCTCAGCCTGGAGAAGGTCCCCGTCCTGTGGAAGACCTCCTGTGTGGTCCCGGTTCCCAAAACAACAAACGCCAGGGAACCGGCCCACTACAGACCAGTCGCCTTGACCTCCCACCTCATGAAGACCATGGAGAGGGTGATCCTCAGCCACCTCCGCTCTGTGGTGAGCCCTACCCTGGACCCGCTGCAGTTTGCCTACAAGCCAAACGTAGGAGTAGAGGACGCCGTCATATACTTTCTGCAGCGGGCGCTCACCCACCTAGAGACCGCCGGGAGTGCTGTGAGAGTCACGTTCTTTGACTTCTCCAATGCTTCAACACCATCAGGTCGGCGATGCTGCGGGGGAAGCTGGAGGACGCGGGAGTTGACCATCGACTAGGCCATCGACTGCCTCACTGACCGTCCACAGTACGTGCGGCTGCGCGGCTGTGAGTCAGAGGTGGTAGTCTGCAGCACTGGGGCCCCCCGGGGAACTGTTCTCTCACCCTTCTTCATCACCATCTACACCTCGGACTTCACATACAACACAGACAGCTGCCATCTCGAGAAGATCTCTGACGATTCGGCCATTGTGGGCTGTGTGTCTGAGGGGAACGAGCTGGAGTACCGCTCGGTCATCATTGACTGTGGACTGGTGTGGGCGCAACCACCTGAGCCTTAACACCAGTAAGACAAAGGAGCTGGTGATCGACTTCAGGAGGAGACCACTACCTCACTCACCAGTGAACATCCAGGGGCAGGACATAGAGACTGTGGACAGTTTCAAGTACCTGGGTGTTCACCTCAACAATAAACTGGACTGGTCCCACAACACCGACGCCCTGTACAAGAAGGGCCATAGTCGCCTCCACCTCCTGAGGAGACTGAGGTCCTTTGGAGTGTGCTGGCCTCTGCTCAAGACTTTTTCTGACTCTGTGGTGGCCTCTGCTCTCCTCTACGCTGTCGTCTGCTGGGCCCCAAGCAGCACAGAGTGGGACAGGAATAATAAGCTGGTCAGGAGGGCCAGCTCTGTCCTGGGCTGTCCTCTGGACTCTGTAGAGGAGGTGGCTGAGAGGAGGGTACTGGCCAAATTTACATCCATCATGGATGACACCTCTCACCCTCTGCACCGGACTGTAGAGGAGCTGAGCGACTCCTTCAGCAGCCGACTGAGGCACCCCCAGTGCAAGAAGGAGCAGATCCTTCATCCCCACCGCCATCAGACCTGTATAATTCTACTATATAGTCCAAACGTGCAATATCTTCTTTTTTTTCCCATACTCTCCTAGTTACTGTTTGTATTATTATTATTATTATTATTATTATTATTATTATTACTTATTTTTATTATTACTTACTTTATCCCATTCCTACCTGCATGCACTTTTCTTTCTTGTTCAAACTGTCCTGGAGCTACTGTGGCAAGTAAATTTCTCCTGTGTGAGATCAATAAAGTTGTATCTTATCTGATCTTATTCTTATCTTATCTTAACTCCTTTACTTTTCTCTTCTCCAAGAGGCATAAAAACATTTCCACTGGAAGAAAGAATCACATTTTCTTCCAAAAAATAGATCTGAATATTCGATTCATGGATTTCATTTTTTTTTTTTGCCCAGCCCTACACCAGCTCCATCTGAGTGTCCAGAAAAATGCTCTGTCACACTAAATCTTGTCACTGTAATAATTACAAATACAATACAATGCACGTCATGATGTTACCAGAACCAGTCTTCTGTCTTCTGCAAACACCACATTTACCTGTGCTGAGTCTAGGAGCAGGTTCCACCTTCACCGAGGCCTCGCCCTCTGTTGCCTGACTGCTGCCCCTGCACGGAGCTCTGCCGATCAGCGCCATGGGGAGGGGGTGAGGGGTGCGGTCAGGGGAGGAGATGGTCTTCACCTCCACTGGCCCAGAGTTGGAGCGGTCAGACTGACTGGCCACAAACAAACAGGAGAGAGGAGATTAACTGTGGTTTAAGGCATGAGACATCTGCATTTGACCCATCCCTCAGTGTGTCTGGGTTAAACCTGTCAGAAGCAGTGGGACCCATCTCTCTCATTTAGATCATGCATTCATTAAAGATCCCATGACATGGTACTTCTTGATGCTTTTATATGGCTCCTTAATGGTTCCCTAATACTGTAAATGAATCCTTCTTCAAAATCAACACTCAGTGCATGAGAAACAGAGATAAGATGAGAAAGAGTCATAAATGTCACTCTGGAACACTCCATTATGGGCGTTGTTGCTTGAATGCAAATGAGGAGGACAGAGATGGCCTATAGTAGGGGGTGGGGGCGTGGCCAAGCTCTCCGCTCCGCTCTGTGACCCACTTCCGTGTTTTTGCACGGGGAGAGATGAGAAGCCTTCCATTGAAAAATAAACACATTTCCACAGAAAATAAAATTAAACCACTGCTGTTTCAGATATCCACAGGCTCAGATAAAGGACTTCCGAGCCTAGAAACACTCGCAAGTTCCTCCAGGCAAATAAAAAAACGTATTTCGCATTGCGTAGCTCCTCCGCAGTCCAAACTCTCTGGGTGTGATTTACAGAGACGCTGAGTACAGACAGACGGGGGTGGAACTGCATTTGCATTTCTTTTTTCGATCTGACGTCAATAAGGTGCCTTGTTCAAAATCGCCCGTTTGAGCTCTGATTTTTTCTAACGCAGAAAAGGATCGCAAATGCTCAGTTTAGACATTTCACAACTTTTAACCATGGGGGGGCTAAACAGGGTAGGGGAGCTCACATTAACGTTCAAAAACCTCAGAAAGTGAAAATTTCATGCCATGGGACCTTTAAACAAGTCCCTCTTTCACCTTTTTGCTGAAAATCAAACTTCTAAACAGGACGTGTGGACAGATCACAGATTCCTTAAAATGTGCTGTTTGAATCCATTTTGAATTTTACTTTCAAAACTATCTTAAAACATATTTGTCTGTGTTTGATAATACACTGTGTCTCCATAGTAACTGTGAACATTCCACCTGTACACATACATGTAAAACACTCCCAGGTTGATGTCACTGCAAAAGCATCAGTTGAGATTTCAAGTTGCTGGTGGGTATTTTTGTCAGTTTAAAGAAGTAGACCATATCAGCAAATCAGTTTACCCAAACAGTTACAAAATGTCTCTTAAAATAAAGCAGGTATTTTAAATTTGCAGTCCAAATGAAGGGCAAATACATAATACTTACTCCAGTGCCGCTCGTAGATTCCGGTTCTCGTCCCTCAGCATCTTGTTTTCTTTCTTCAGGTTGTTTATGTCGGACACTTGCCAAAAACAAATAAACAAACAATAAATAGGATCAGAACATGAAAAATACAACAGAAACCCACCAACCACCACCCACCAACTCATACTGTAATATACATGACAGTTGGCAATATAATGTGTTTGAACAGGCTACCCTCTGGTTCCTAGGTGTAATGGAGCAAGCCAGCCTCTATTGCACTAGGCCTAACCCACTACACCACTGTGATGCCCTGCAGGTGATTTAAATAAGGATATTGTTTATAGCCTACTTCTTTAGGAAAATACCCTTTTCATGTTGATGCTTGTTGTTACTATTATCATTATTACTATTTTCCATTATTATTATTATTACGTATTACTATCTGTATTATTTATTCTTATTTTATCCCCTCCCTGCCTGCATGCACTTTTTTTCCCCCTCTTGTCCAATTGTCCTGGAGCTACTGTGGCGAGTAAATTTCTCCTGTGTGAGATCAATAAAGGCTTATCTTATCTTATCTTATCTTATGTCTTCAGTTGGGAATTTAACCAGCAACCCTCCCCATTTGGTCCATTAGTGTAGTGTGCTGGGGTATTGAAACTCTTACCCACTGGTTCTTACCCATTAGTGTGATGTGCTGGGGTACTGAACCCGCAATCCTCTGGTTCTTACCAATTACTCTGATGTGTATTGGGTATTGAACCCCTAATCCCCCCCTCTTTACCCATTAGTGTGATGTATTTTGTGGCCATACCTGCCTGTCAAAGCCTGATCCCGTCAGATCTCAGAAGCTAAGCAAGGCAGGGCCTGGTTAGTACTTGGATGGGAGACCGCTGGGAATTCCAGGTGCCACAGGGGGGCGCCAGTTGCAAAAAACTGTCGCTGTGTCCTTAGGCAAGACACTTTACCCACATTTGCCTAGTATGAAAGTGGTGTGTGCCTGAGTGTTGGAGGTGGTCGGAGGGGCCGATGGCGCAGATTGGCAGCCTCGCTTCCGTCAGTCTGCCCCAGGGCAGCTGTGGCTACAGAAAGTAGCTTACCACCACCAAGTGTGGAGTGAATGAACAATGAACTGTAAAGCGCTTTGGGTGTCATGAAAGGCGCTATATAAATGCAATGAATTATTATTATTATTATTATTATTTGGGGTATTGAACCTGTAACCCTTCTGTTCTTACCCATTAGTGTGCTGTGTTTGGGGAACTGAACCTCTAACCCCCTCATCCTTACCCATTAGTGTGATGTGCTGAGGTATTGAACGTGTAACCCTCCCGTTCTTACCCATTAGTGTTTTGTGTTTGGGGAGTTGAACCTCTAACCCCCTCGTCCTGCCCATTAGTGTGATGTGTTTTGGGTATTGAACCCCGTCATTCTTACCCATGAGTGTAATATGCTGCATACTCTGGAGGTGCAGTGTTTCAAACTCTTGTTGTCGTTTCTTGGCCACTTCCTGTGTCACTGTGCAGCGGTCACACAGCCCCGCCCTCAGCCTGTGGACACACCATACTTTAAAGCAAAGGTCTTCAACAGGGGGGTCGCGACCCCTAGGGGGGTCGTGGGGGTACTGCAGGGGGGTCGCGAAATCTTTTGATTTCACTTTAAAATAATATAATTTTATATTTTAATACTTTTAAAAACAATATATTTTTAAAATTTTCCCCAATCAATTTCTCCCTTGTCCCTCCACCCTCTTTGATGTCTTAAAATGCACATTAATGCGCACATGGCGGCCTCCATCCACCCCAGGATAAATATGCTATGTGCAACTCATCATCTCACTGAAGTGGGAATTCACAGATGTCTTGGGGGTTCACTGTCCCCTGTATGTTCATGTATGTTCACAGTTTAACTTGATGTGTTATGATCAAAGCTTAACTTGATTTGTGTTAATTGTTCATGATTTGAATAGCTCTGTATTTGAGCAGGATGTGTATGTGTAAATGGCAGAAGCACAGCCACTCTCTCCCTTGCACTTGTTTTTTGGTTGAATCAGTGAACGATCTTAATAGGCCTGTGTTATATGCAAGTTGTGTTTAAAAATTGCAGTAGCACATCCACCCCGTAGGGCCTATCTGGCCCATCTTTAAAATAAAAAAAAACATGAAAATACAGTATTAACCTGTGCATTATTTCCTTGTATTGGATGTACCATAACAGAGTAGCAATGTTTATACATGACACTAAGCTCAATTTAATATAAAACACAATTCTATGCTGTATATATAGTAGGGGGTCCCTGGCCCAGTTCGCCATCTGTTTGGGGGGTCGGTCCCTGGCCTGAAAAAACGAAAAGACCCCTGCTTTAAAAGAAAGAAAAAAAGCTATGCCTTTATTAGTCCCACAGTGGGGAAATTCCAATTCTGCATTTAACCCATCCTGTTATCAGGAGCAGTGAGCAGCACATTACTGCGCCCTGCGCATGGACCATCTCCATGATCTTCTTGCTTCGGGTTGGTCAGGACCTAAGCTGGAGGATTTACCTATGGTGCATGTTTTGGGTTGGTGGGGGAAACCGGAGTGCCCGGAGGAAACCCACCCAGACACGGGGAGAACATGCAAACTCCACACAGAAAGGCCCAGGCAACCCGGGGATCGAACTCAGACCATGCATGCAAACTCCACACAGAACACACACAGAAAGGTCTGGGCAACCCGGGGATCGAACCCGGAACCTTCTTGCTGTGAAGCATGAGCGCTACCCACTCAGCTACCGTGCCGCCGCAACACTGTGTAACTTTCTGGTCACAGGCACACATGAATCACTTCATTGAGATACAGTTAAAGCCAAACTATGGAACATTCTTCTTCCCAAACAAGACATAACATCTCCAAGGAAACAAGCAGGCAGCCCACCTCTACCACCAGGGCAAGATTCACATCAGGGCCAAGGCGCACGTCAGGTCTGTGGAGAAGCAGCTCACAGTGGGTGAGCCCTGGCTTCTGTGTCCTTTATAATGAACATTGAGTTAATAAGTTGATCTTGGTGTTTTGAGCTCTTAAAGAAGACCTATTGTGCTTGTGTCTGATATGTAGTTTACTCTACATGTTTACTCTGTTGACAGAAAGGACATTCCATCAGTGCCTGCACCCTGTGGCCAAAAGACATGGCTCACCTGCGAGTGGGGGGGATCTAAGTGAGCCATGCTTCCTCTCCGCAATTTTCTCCAGACCTGCTGCTTCTCCAGGCCTCCTTGCTGTGGTCACGTGAGTCACTCTCACTCCATAGTTTTGTGGATTCTGGGGCCGACAATAACTTTATTGATTCCAATGCAAGCAATTATTCCTACTGAACCATTCCCAGAGACGTTAATGCTCTGAATGGGAGCACCCTAGGCAAAATCACTCACCGCACAGTGCCTCTCACCCTTGTTCTTTCTGGCAATCACAGAGAGAAATTCAAATTTTTGGTTATTCCATCTCCTCAAACTCCAGTGGTTTTAGGTCTCCCTTGACTAAAACGGCACAACCCTCAAATAGACTGGTCAGCCAATAAAGTCAATAGTTGGAGTGCTCACTGTCACTCCCATTGCCTTAAATCAGCTGTCACTGTGACTAAAGGGTCAAACTCCATTCCACCTAGTCCTCCTGATTTGTCATCTGTTCTTAGCATATACCATGACTTATCTCAAGTATTCAGTAAAGAGAAGACACTGTCTCTTCCTCCTCACTGCCCCTATAACTGTGCCATAGATTTACTCCCTGGCGCTCCTTTGCCTACTGGCCGCTTGTACAAATTAACCCGTCCTGAGAGAGAGACAATGGAGCAGTACATGCAGTACAAGACTCTCTGGTTGCTGGGTTAATTCGGCCCTCCTTGTCCCCTGTAGGAGTGGGATTCTTCTTTGTGGATAAGAAGGACAAAACTTTACGACCCTGCATTGACTATTGAGGGTTGAATGACATTACCATAAAGAATAAATATCCTCTGCCTCTCACTGACTCCGCTTTTGAACCCCTTCATCAAGCAAACATTTTTTTTACCAAACTAGACGTCCGCAATGCTTATCATCTGGTTCGCATTCGTCAAGGAGATGAATGGAAGACAGCATTTAATACTCCCATTGGTCATTTTGAGTATTTAATCATGCCGTTCGGACTTACTAACGCCCCTGCTGTTTTCCAAGCCCTGGTAAATGATGTGCTTCAAGACATGCTCAACAAATTTGTATTCATTTACCTGGATGACAGTTTGATTTTTTCCAGAGATATCAAAGAACATGTTGAGCATGTGTGGTTGGTCCTACAAAGACTCTTAGAAAACAAGTTATTTGTAAAAGCAGAAAAATGTGAATTTCATGCGACCACTGTAAACTTTCTAGGTTTTGTTGTTGAGCAGGGGCAACTCAAACCAGATCCAGGGAAAGTGAAGGCTGTTGCGATTTGGCCGAGACCTGAGATGCGTGAACAACTCCAGCGTTTTCTGGGATTTGCCAATTTCTACAGGAGGTTCATCAAAGACTATAGTAGAAAAGCGGCTCCACTTACCCATTTGACCTCCACATTAGTCCCATTCAAGTGGTCTAATGAGGCTGAAATAGTCTTTTCCACACTCAAACAACTGTTCATAACTGCTCCTGTTCTGTCTCCATCCAGTGATCCAGCCAGACAATTTATTGTTGAAGTCAACACTTCAGACTCTGGAGTGGGTGCTGTCTTGTCCTTACCTGGCCAGCCAAATGATATCTCTCTGTATTTGCTATACAGCGCGATACCATTTGGACACCCTCGCTCCACCCTCGCTCCCCCGGTTAACAACGGACTCCGCGATTCTGATTCGTTCAAAGATGGTGACGTCAGTGCACCCGCCTTTGCCCGCAACGTCCCTTCCATTCAGCTGTAAAATTGGTCTTAAATGACCTAAAACACATCGATTCCTTAAAACCACAGCAGCTGACAGCTCTAGAGGCCTTTCTTTTCAAAAAATATGTTTTTGCATTGCTTCCTACCGGCTTGGTTCACGTCGCTGTCGCCGCTGGTACAGTGATGAGTCATGGATTCTTCCAGGCAAGTCTTGTCCCAGTGTTGTCCAAAGGACCCGAAAATGCACCCTTGTGCTTAATTCTCTCGGCGTTTAACACCAGCTGAGGTCAATTATGATATTGGTAACCAAGAACTCCTGGCTGTAATTTTGGCTCTTCAAGAATGGCACCACTGGCTGGAAGGAGCTGAGCACCCCTTCATAGTGTGGACTGACCACAAGAATCTTTCCTACCTCCAGTCGGCAAAAAGGTAGAACTCCCATCAGGCTAGGTGGGCACTGTTCCTGGGAAGATTAAACTTTTTTCTAACTTACCATCCTGGATCCCGGAATGTAAAGCCTGATGCCCTGTCCTGCCAGTCCATTTCTGAGGAGGTAGAATCCCAGCCCAATCCTATCCTACCACCGTCTTGTGTAATTGACAATCCAGAGTCTTCCTCCGACCCCTCAACTTCAAATCTCCTTTTTGGAGCTGTTGGTTGGGAGATTGAGAGGGTAGTCCAGCAGGCTCAACAAACCCAACAAACAAGTCCAACAAACCCAGGTAATGGCCCACCTAATTGTTTATTTGTCCCTGACACTCTACGGTCCCAAGTCCTTCAGTGGGGGCATGCCTCCAAGTTAACCTGTTATCCTGGTGCTAATCGCACTCTAGCTTTCCTCAAACAAAGATTTTGGTGGCCCTCTATGGCTCGTGACACTCGAGCCTTTGTTTCTGCTTGTCCTGTTTGTGCTCGCAGCAAATCCAGTCACCTGCCCCCGGCTGGTCTCCTCTATTCTTTGCCGATCCCCAGCCGGCCTTGGTCGCATATAGCGGTGGACTTTGTAATTGGCCTCCCCACATCAGAAGGTAATACCACTATTATAACAAATGTGGATCGTTTTTCTAAGGCCGTGCATTTTGTTCCTCTCCCCAAATTTCCTTCATCCTCCGAAACAGCTAAACTCTTGGTTCAACATGTTTTTCGGCTCCATGGTATTTCTACTGATATTGTGTCGGACAGGGGTCCACAATTTTCCTCTCAGGTTTGGAAAGCCTTTTGTTCATCTCTGGGGACTGCTGTCAGCCTATCCTCCGGGTATCACCCACAATCCTTTTCTACTTTTCTATTTAAATCTGATTGTACATATATATTTATTACCATTATCTTATGTACTATATAATTGTGTCTCATCTGACACAGGTCTATTGCTCTTTGGTTGCTCTTCCATCTATTTTTCTTGTTGCTGTTTTACCCTCTGTTTTATATTGTATACAGTGGTCCCTCGCTCTATCGCGGTTCACTGTTCACAGCCTCGCTGTTTCACAGATTTTTATTTTTAATTTTTTTTATAATGTAAAATTTTTTTTATAGTGTAACATTGTGTTCTGCGTCCTGATTGGCTAAGAGACTGTAGACCTTTGCCGATTGATAGATGGGGGATGCAGGGGGGACCGGGGCTAGACCAGGACTAGACCAGGATTAAACGTGTACTAAACTAGGTCTAGACCAGAACTAAACCAGGTCTAGACCAGGGCTAAACCAGGTCTAAACCTGGATTGGTCCTGGACTAAACCAGGACTGGACCAGGTCTAGACCTGGACTAAACCGGGACTAGACCAGATCTAAACCAGGATTAAATCACCCCGTGCGGCTCTTTGCTGGTTTCGTGTGGCTCTTGCGTTCGTTTGTGCGTGTTCGGTTTGTGGTGGATTTGACCACACGCACTTCTCCAAGGGGTTGTCCCTATTAGCGCGTCGTGTCCCGGGATGTGGCAGTGCCGTTGGATGAGCGCAGTGCTTCCTGCGGATCCAGTGACTCATGTCTCCGCTCCCCTCACGCGTCCGGCGGGGCTCCCGGCGGAGCCCCCACGCTTCACTATTAATACATTCTGTTGAAAATCTACGAAGGTTTGAGTGTTTAAACGAGAGAGAAATGTGAGAAAATGTTAATTCCAGTGTTTACAGTCTTAAAATAATTGTAAAATATTAAGTTGTCCTACTTCGCGGATTTCACTCATTATGAGTTATTTCTGGAACCGAACCCCCGCGATAAACGAGGGACCACTGTATTATATTTGATGAGTGAGCTACCGTACCCAAAGCAATTTCCCTTGTGGATCAATAAAGTTAGTTTAAGTCTAAATCTATCTTTAATCCAATGGGCAAGCTGAGAGGGCAAACCGGGACCTGGAGTCTGCCTTGCCTTGCGTCACGGCCCATAAGAAGAAGAAGAGGAAGTGACTTTATTGAACTCACACTAGAGAAATTCTTCTCTGCATTTAACCCATCCTGTTATTAGGAGCAGTGGGCAGCACATTACTGCGCCCGGGGACCATCTCCATGATTTTTCAGTTTGGTCAGGACCTCAGCTGGAGGATTTTACCTATGGTGCATGTTTTGGGTTGATGGGGGAAACCGGAGTGCCCGGAGGAAACCCACCCAGACATAGGGAGAACGCAAACTCCACACAGAAAGGCTCGGGCGACCCAAAAAATCTTATGGCCATACCAACGTGCCACACGGGGATTGAACCCAGAACCTTCTTGCTGTGAAGTGTGAAGAATCCCTCAGTCGTCCAGGTGAAGCATGAGCGCTAGCCACTCAGCCACCGTGCCGCCATAACCCTACCACTTGGAGCTCATATTTGCCTTGGGTCGAGTATGCCCATAATTCCCTAGTGTCATCCGCTACAGATTTGTCTCCTTTCATGGTGTCATTGAGTTTTCAGCCTCCTCATTCCCTACTCAAGAGACAGAAGTTGCAGTCCCTTCCGTCCAGGTCCATCTGCGACTCTGTCGCGCTAGGGCCCACAATCAGGAGTGTGTCAATCGCCACCACATACCTTCCATCACCTACCAGCCAGGGCAAAGGGTTTGGCTACCGAGATCTGCCTCTCCAAGTGGAATCTTGCAAATTGGCTCCCAAGTTTGTTGGACCATTCACAGTTGAAAAAATAATCAATCCATCAGTTGTGCATCTCAAGTTGCCTAACTCCATGAACAGTCATCCTTCTTTTCATGTTTCCCTATTAAAACCTGTAGTTTCTAGTCCTCTTCTTGAGTGTCAAAAGTATAATTAAATACTTTCAAATTCTATCCAAATAATCCTGTTTTACCTTCACTTCTGTATGCTTAAAACATCAACAACAGTAGTTCCGAACACACCCTTAACTTTTGCCCTTCTACGGAGGCCTGGAGGCACATTTTGAGAGCACAGCTTACAGTCATTACAGTCTATGCTTTCTACATGCACTTTTACAAGTGACAGCACCTGGGGCAATGCGGAGTCCACTTTGTCTCTGTGTGTTTATGAAGGAGCGACAGTGTCCGCGGATTAACATCACTATAACAATGTGTTTTCTGGACCTGCTCCACTCCAGGGAAATACAGGACGCTTCTTCAGGAAACACATTGTTTTTCATCTGTGAGAGCTGAATGTGAGCGCTCTGTTCCAACGCAGGGCTGTGTTTAAGGAGACGTTTGTGACACATCAAGCTGTATTATAAGTGCACCTGTCTGACCAGTGCACATGTCTGACCCATGCACCTGTCTGACCCATGCACATGTCTGACCCATGCACATGTCTGACCAGTGCACATGTCTGACCCATGCACATGTCTGACCCATGCACATGTCTGACCTGTGCACATGTCTGACCCGTGCACATGTCTGACCAGTCCACATGTCTGACCCGTGCACATGTCTGACCCGTGCACATGTCTGACCAGTCCACATGTCTGACCCGTGCACATGTCTGACCAGTGCACATGTCTGACCAGTCCACATGTCTGACCCGTGCACATGTCTGACCCGTGCACATGTCTGACCAGTCCACATGTCTGACCCGTGCACATGTCTGACCCGTGCACATGTCTGACCAGTCCACATGTCTGACCCGTGCACATGTCTGACCCGTGCACATGTCTGACCAGTCCACATGTCTGACCCGTGCACATGTCTGACCCGTGCACATGTCTGACCCGTGCACATGTCTGACCAGTGCACATGTCTGACCAGTGCACATGTCTGACCAGTCCACATGTCTGACCCGTGCACATGTCTGACCCGTGCACATGTCTGACCCGTGCACATGTCTGACCAGTGCACATGTCTGACCAGTGCACTGTTGTTGTTAGTATCTCTTCATGATCTTCATGAATGTACATGTTGTGTAGTAAGTGCTTTACACATGTGTACACAGTCATGTGTCATTCATATGGTTCTAGATCAGGCATGGGCAAACTACAGCCCGGGGGCCATATGCGGCCCGTTAAGCTTCTTAATCCGGCCCGCCAAACTTGAAGAAATTATATTAATAAACCTTGTTAATATATCTTAATTTCCCTGCAATTGTGGCATTTTCCAATAGCTGGCGCACTACATACATTGACCTTTCTAGAGGTGCGGCATTTTGCTGTTTATGCTTTACTTTTTAGTGTTTTTACCAAAACACTAAATCCATCTGCTCCTGGTCCGGCCCTTCTGTCAAATTTTAGAACCCTTTGTGGCCCACGAGTCAAAAAGTTTGCCCACCCCTGTTCTAGATGCTTTATAATAATGACAGATAAGAACAGTTCTGAGGCTCAGCTGCATAAATAATACTGTAGCTGCATAGAAACAAACAGCCATGTTTATACAAAGAGGGTGTCAAATACAGTCCCATATCCCATAATAATATTAATAAACTAAATGGTTTCTCTAATTTTGACTCTAAAATGGCTCAGGATACATGCAGTTAATGTGAGTAAAAATTATACTGTTTTGCAATGTAGTTTGCATACAAAATGGTGTTATTGACTAAATATTGATGTCCACCCCAAGTCTACTTGTCTACATGGCCTACTTCCATAATATTTGCTCATATGAACACTTGTATGTGCACTGGTCTACAGGCAAATATCAAAATTAAAAGGATTAAGTAGGATTAAAAGTTTTCCCTACCCCATATTAAAGGGCCCATATTGCACTATTTTCTGATCTATGTTATAATGTAGTTTCCTCATCACAAACGTACCTGGAATTGTGTTTCATTCACACATTCACTCATTTGTATCATTTCAGCCCTGGAATTGCCAGTCTCTACTGAGCAAAAGGCTGTTAACTTGAAAACTACCACTATATGACCTTACCAACTTAACAACTCCATGATTACAGCATTACAACATAGCAAAAAGCTCACAAGAGTCCTTTTTTTTTTTTTTTTTATAAAATAGCACCCCCTCCCCAGTATATATACTATAAGATAAGATAAGATAAGATATGCCTTTATTAGTCCCCCAGTGGGGAAATTCCAGTGCCGCAACGCACAGATCAAGAACAGCACGAAAAAGTAACGTCGGCCTCTGCGCGTCCTCCGTAGCAGCTCCTCCGCACATAGCAACGCACATAGCAACGGTGAAAAAGTTAAAATCCAGAGAAAATAGAGGTTGAAATGGAGCAGAAACATCGCGTATCTGAAGCACTTAGCCTTATACACATAATCTTCAAAGTGTGCAAACGAACAAGCAGGTAAGAGCAGAAAAAAAGTTGGAAAAAAGGGAGCGCGTTGCAACCAGCTCTATACTATACTATACGTGAAGAGTCCCTCAGTCGTCCAGGTAGAATCCATGATAAAAGGAGAAATTCAATTTGTCAACTGGACAAAGTTTGTTTGGTCGAAAACGTTTCGCCGCTCATCCGAGAGGCTTCGTCAGCTCTGGTTCTAGTGCTGGTTAGACCCTGTTTATATCTCGCTGCAGGGAGGAGCTCCTACACTGAAATAGCTCTGAAACTATCTCCACTAATCTGTCTCTTTGTTTTTCAAATTACTCTGGCGACTAGTTTAGCCTCCCTATTCAAGCCTAACGACCCTCTCCACCCCTCTGCCCTGGATCGTCTGCCCTAATGTTTCTTTGTCTGTTTTTGACTTGGTTTGAGAATCAAATTATAAATGGGAGACAAGTTATGTCTAACTCCCCCATTTCTGTTAGACATAACTTGTCTCCCATTTATAATTCGATTCTTAAACCAAGTCAAAAACAGACAAAGAAACATTAGGGCAGACGATCCAGGGCAGAGGTGTGGAGAGGGTCGTTAGGCTTGAATAGGGAGGCTAAACTAGTCGCCAGAGAAATTTGGAAAACAAAGAGACAGATTAGTGGATAGTTTCAGAGCTATTTCAGTGTAGGAGCTCCTCCCTGCAGCTAGATATAAACAGGGTCTAACCAGCACTAAAACCAGAACTGACGAAGCCTCTCGGATGAGCGGCGAAACGTTTTCGACCAAACAAACTTTGTCCAGTTGACAAATTGAATTTCTCCTTTTATCATACTATCCTATCCTATCCTATACTATCCTATACTATACTATTCTATACTATACTATACTATACTATACTATCCTATACTATACTATACTATACTATACTATACTATACTATTCTATACTATACTATACTATACCTATACCAAGCAGTCCAGCTGCCAATTTTAAAATTCTAAAGTGAGTTATCTGTATGGGCACATATATCTGGCTCTGTCTATGTAAGCAGGAAGACTAGGTTCCTCTGACTAAATAGGGCTGGGGGATTATAGGGTCCTATTATGTCCAGGATAAAAAAATAATACTCAATAGGCTCTGTGCACAACAACACACTACCGAGCTCACAAAGACAACAGTCACTTTTATTAAAATCAGAAAACATAAACAACTTAAAATCACCCAATTATTTTTATATGTAGATTTTCTTTATTGTGTCTCAAAATGATCATAAACATAGTGTCAGTGCTGCGACACACTGAGAAGTGTCCTCCACTCAAGTATTCACCTCATTTATTTAGACTTTAACATGTGACAGTGACATCCACTGTTCACTCTATTATCTTAAAATATTTATTTCATTTTAAAGGAATAGTTTGGGTTTTTTGATGTGAATCTGTACGGCGTCCCCTTCAGCAGTGTCATACTTTAACACTGACTTACCCCTGACAGTGTCCTGTGAGCCCAGTTCTGCCCCGGTTCTGGTGCTGACGAAAGTAGGTCCGGCAAGTTAGCGGGGACAGATAATAAAGCTTGTTTTTCTTCTCAAAACAATATTTGTCCAAAAAGTGATATATTTGCGTCACAAAACAGTTGTCCACGAAAAAGTCAGAAGTCATAATCGCTTGGTGCTATTTTCTCTTGATTCCGATCACTGCGCGCTGCCCCCTGCTGGACAGACGTGTGTGAACCCAACACTTTTTCAATAGTTTTGCAGTGTTTACGTCCTCAGACCACAGCGAGCCAATTTAGAAACATCAGAATAAAAATATAGCTATCGATAGAAGAAGAAGAAGAAGAAGAAAACAATAGATATAAAATGGGGCGGACCTGTGATTACCCAGGTTGTACCAACAAAGATGAACTGTTTTCCTGTCACCGTTTTCCTCTCACAAATTGGTCTAAGGCAGTGTTTCTCAAATAGTGGGGCGGGCCCCCCTGGGGGGGCATGGCGTGATGCCAGGGGGGGTGCGTATGACCCTGGGAAACATGTTTTTTTGCTGTACTGTACTAGAACTAAGTGTAATTGCACATCATCAACAGTAGTTGGCAGTGGCGTTCTCACATGCGATTTACGCACAGTCTCACCATTAACAAAACATCCTCTGTCACAGAAAAAACACGTATATTCCACTGAGTCGTGTCCTTTAGTCCGACAGAAGCTGACGCATCAGTGGCACAAGGAGAGAGCATATTTTTTCAATGCTTTTAGCTTATGCAAATGAGGTGGTTTTAAGTTTCATTTCTGTAAAACGTAAACAAATGTGCGCAAAGAATTAAAAACTAGTGCTGTCAGGCGATTAAAAAAATTAATGTAATTAATTACAGGATTTGTAATTAATTAATCTAATTAATCGCATTTTTAAAATATATTTTTTTAGGTGGTTTATTGTGCTCTCCCACAGGGCAAAAAAGGTGTCAAATGTGTGATTTATAGTGGTACAGTGAAAAGACTGCAGACTTCCCCTTTAAGTCTAAGTTTTTCACTCACTCTCTTTGTCTCCACTGTAAACATGACAAGACCCCCATTCCCCCTCCCACATTATGTAACATTCATTGGAAAGCTCATTTACACCATTCCACTAATACATGGTGAATACATATTTCTGGTGCCAAAAGGTGAGCACGTACAGCAGCTTTCATGCAACGTCAATAAATAATATTGTAATGACCTGGGTTAATGGTGTGTGTGCCTTTAAGGGGTTGGCTGTTGGGCGCATGCGTGGGATGGGTGTTGGACTGTTAATGTTGAGTGAGTCCGAACTTCTGTTTAATAAAGTTCATTGGAGACTAAGAGAAGCCTGGAGTCATTACAATATACAAGGCTTCAAATATACAGAGAATACAAATAATTGTGTGTGTAAATTACTCATGGCTCACATGAGCCCCGGAACCCGTGAGGAGGATTTAAACTCCCGGTGTGGATGTGTCCGGACCATCGCACCACGGGAGGAGGCAGGAGGCAGCAGCGCGGGGTGAGTAAATGATCGGGTTTAGCGTGATTTAGCGTGATGGGCAAAACTGACAGTCAAAACTTCTAAGTGTGCACCCTTAGTCGTGGCAGAACACGCTGGAGAGGTTATGGGAATTGAAAATGGTTAGGGATAGGGAAACGGGCTTGCGCGTCTTCACGTGCCCTCCCCTATTAGAAGTGCATTCGTCTCTGTAGCCGGCCAATGGTAGCACGGCATTTCTCATCGCGTCATCGCTGTCCAGGGACAAGAGGGACCTGCTCCGTCACGTTTTTATCAATAAACTCGCCGTTCAAAGGCCCCGCACGCCAAATTTAAAATGCGCGCGCATTGAATTGCCGCTCATAATTAATTGCCGCTCATAATTAATTGCGTTAATTTTTATAACGCGTTAATTAGCAGTGTAATTAATTAATCTAATTAACGCGTTAAACTGACAGCCCTATTAAAAACACATTAATATTTGAGTCCTCAGTGCAGTCTTTGTTGTAAGTTTCTTTCTTTTTTTTTGTTTATAATGTTAATAAAACGATACAATGGAGTTCTAATAACAATTTTCTAGACAAATAATACTATTTATAGTCGCGCGCAGGAAGGGGGGCATGAAATATTTTCTTCTTCCTAGGGGGGGCATCACAGAAAATAATTGAGAAGCACTGGTCTAAGGCAACTTTGGCTTCTTGCCATAGGGTTCAATGTGGACACCAAATTGGCTAAAATAAAAAAGCTTCGTGTTTCAGTGAAGAGGATTATGTATGCCCAGCATGGAGGAGGAGGAAGCTTTTGAAGAGCACTGCTGTCCCTGCACCCCAGGTAAGTGTAACAAGTGCCGATGTTTACAAGTGAACAGGCTAATAATAATAATAGGCGTGCAGTGATGGGAATCGAGAGAAAATAGCACCAAGGGATTATGACTAATAGCTTTATTAACTGTCGTGGCTAATCTGCCAGACCTACTTTTGGCAGCACCAGAACTGGGGCAGAACTCACAGGAGACAGGGGTAAGTCAGTGTTGATGCACGACACTGCTGAAGGGGACGCCATGCAGATTCACATCAAAAAACCCAAACTATCCCTTTAATGTTACTCGGTATGTTACTTTGTTACTTTTTTTTTTTTAAAGGTCCCATGACATGGTACTTCTTGATGCTTTTATATGGCTCCTTAATGGTTCCCTAATACTGTAAATGAATCCTTCTTCAAAATCAACACTCAGTGCATGAGAAACAGAGATAAGATGAGAAAGAGTCATTTTTCTCCCTCTGAACAGTCCATTATGGGCGTTGTTGCTTGAATGCAAATAAGGAGAAAAGAGCTGGCCAATAGTAGAGGGTGGGGGCGTGGCCAAACGCTCCGCTCTCTGCTGTAGCTCACAGCTGATCCATTTCCGTGTTTTTGCACGGGGGGAGAGATTTGAAGCGTTCCATTGAAAAATAAACACATTTCCACAGAAAATAAAATTAAACCACTGCTGTTCAAAGGTCCAGAGGCTCAGATAAAGGACTTCCGAGCCTAGAAACACTCGGACGTGCCTCCAGGCAAATAAAAAAAACGCATTTCACATTGCCTAGCGCATTCGCAGTCCAAACTCTCTGGGCGTGATTTACAGAGACGCTGAGTACAGACAGACGGGGGTGGAACTGCATTTGCATTTCTTTTTTCGATCTGACGTCAATAAGGTGCCTTGTTCAAAATGGCATGGCATGAAATTTTCACTTTCTGAGGTTTCTGAACGTTAATGTGAGCTCCCCTACCCTGTTTAGGCCCCTCCCCCCATGGTTAAAAGTTGCAAAATGTCTAAACTGAGCATTTGCGATCCTTTTCTGCGTTAGAAAAAATCAGAGCTCAAACGGGCGATTTTGAACAAGGAAACTTATTGACGTCAGATCGAAAAAAGAAATGCAAATGCAGTTCCACCCCCGTCTGTCTGTACTCAGCGTCTCTGTAAATCACGCCCAGAGAGTTTGGACTGCGGAGGAGCTACGCAATGCGAAATGCGTTTTTTTATTTGCCTGGAGGCACGTCCGAGTGTTTCTAGGCTCGGAAGTCCTTTATCTGAGCCTGTGGACCTTTGAACAGCAGTGGTTTAATTTTATTTTCTGTGGAAATGTGTTTATTTTTCAATGGAAGGCTTCTCATCTCTCCCCCCGTGCAAAAACACGGAAGTGGGTCATCTCTGTCCTCCTCATTTGCATTCAAGCAACAACGCCCATAATGGAGTGTTCCAGAGTGACATTTATGACTCTTTCTCATCTTATCTCTGTTTCTCATGCACTGAGTGTTGATTTTGAAGAAGGATTCATTTACAGTATTAGGGAACCATTAAGGAGCCATATAAAAGCATCAAGAAGTACCATGTCATGGGATCTTTAATTACCTCCAAAGACAAAATCACATTTGCAATGCGCTTTTTTAGGGTCCCAGTTTTTCACCTTTTTTTGTTTTTTTTTGGTGAAGTCAAAACCTCCATGACTGTTAAAATGCTTTTTTACTGCTAAATTATTACACACTGGGGCCCTACATTGGCCTGATTTGAATGCTCTAAAGGTTCACCTGTTCTCCAGGGTCTTGATGTTCTCCGTGAGGATCCTGTGCTGCTCCTTCATCTGCTGGTTCCTCGTGTACAGCTCCTCCATGCGCTTCGTGTCACTGCAGACAAATACATTAATCAATGAATCAAGAACATATGCCCATTTTTATCACTCCAGCACACAGCAGGGACTATAAAGCCTCATTTCCACTAGCATGGTCAGTTTGAGGGCGTGACATAGGTCTATAAGACACACGCTGTGAGCCACGAGCCATTGGACAGCTGTCAAAAGACCGGCATGAAACGAGCAGCAACAGAGCCCACAGCTGCTCCTCCTCCTTAAGTTTCTCTTTAGTTTTCTCTGCACATAGTCTATGTTTTGATAAACAGTTTTACTTTTTTAAGGCTCAGTGACCTGTGTGTGTGGGAGGAGGATTATGGAGAATTCAACATGGTTTTGTTTGGCTGCATCTTTTGGAGTTATGCTGTTACCAGGATCAGGAGTTTGGTTCACGTTATCGTTAATCACTTTAATGCGGACTGTGACTGGATGTGGATTTATTATTCAGCACTCTGAGACACTGTAAAGGCCTTGCACTGGAGACTCGATGTGCTTTCGGGTGGATATAATTTTCACGCTGCACAGTTTTTTCAACTGTTCTGTTTTACTGTGAATATGATTTAGACTTAGACAAACTTTATTAATCCACAAGGTAAATTATTTGGACAAAGTAGCTCATGCATCATAATATATTATAATAAAGAGAAAAAAAATACAAAATACAAATGATCCTAGGAGCTCTGTTGCCCAGGGCATCATGGTTGTTGTGGCAAACAGGCCCTTATGGCTTATGGGGTTCCTGAGACAGCTGACAGGTACTACAGCCCTTGTGGCAGTCACAGAGGCAAAAACTTAGGGTGGTAGGAATTTGGGAAGGCCATGAAGGAGGACTGGTTGGCCTCAGAGAGGATCGGTTGGCCTCAAAGAAATTCTGGCAAACCATTTGGTGCCTCATGAGGGGGAAGCAGTTCAGTTCAGGTGGAGAGCTGACGTCGACTGAGGATGTTTTTTGACTGTGGAAGGAATATCTTGAGGATCTTCTCAATCTCACAGTCATGTCTTCTGAGGAGGGAGCAGAGGCTGGAAATTCAGCGATGGACTCACCCATCACCCAGGCAGAAGTCACTGAGGTGGTTTAGCGGCAGTAGCTCAGTTGGTAGAGCGTTTGTCCACTGATCCAAAGGTTGGCGGTTCAAATCCTGCTCTTGACATAAGAAACATCAGTGGTTGAGCGGTCAGATTCCAGCTCCCACAGATGAATGCTGCCGTTGTGTCCTTGGACAAGACACTTAACCCACCTCGCCCCCAGTGTCTGCGTACACCGGTGTGTGAATGGGTGACTGGTTCCTTGTTGTAAACGCTTTGGGTGCCTTGAAGGTGGAAAAGCACTATATAAAGATGTGACCATTTACTATTTAAGCTCATCAGAGGCCCACTGAGCATAAAAATGTGAAATATGCAACATTGCGTGGTGGCCGGGGACAATACCTATGGACTGGCAGACCGGCTTGGTGGTCCCTCTGTTTAAGAATGGGGACCAAAGGGTTTATTCCAACTACAGGGGAATCACACTCCTCAGCTTCCCTGGTAAGGTCTATTCCAGGGTACTGGAGTGGAGACTGATGGTCGAAGCTCAGATTCAGGTGGAGCTGTGTAGTTTTTGTCTTGCTCACGAAACACTGGACCAGCTCTATACTCTCCATCAGGTGCTCAAGGGTTTATGGGAGTTTGCCCAACCAGTCCACATATCCTTTGTGGATCTGGAGAAGGCATTTGACCATGTCCCTCGTGGTGTTCTGTGGAAGTGCTCTTGGAGTTATGGGGTCCGGGGCTCTTTGCTTAGGGTTGTCTGGTCCTTTTATGACTGTAGCAGAACCAGTGTTTGCATTGCCGGCAGTATGTCAGTAAGTCTGTTGCCAGTGCATATTGGACTCCACCATGGCTGCCCTTTGTCACCAGTTCTGTTCATTGTTTTTATGGATAGAATTTCTAGGACTACAGGATCTCATCTCTGTTATTTGCAGATGATGTCCTGATGCACTGGTGCAGTTTGCAGGTTTGTGTGTGTAACAGCAGGGATGAAAATCAGCTCCTCCAAACCCGAGACCATGTTTCTCGACCAGAAAATGGTGCTCCCTCTCCAGGTGGGTGGAGAGTTCAAGTGTCTTGGGGTCTTCCTCATGAGTGAGGGAAGGATGAAGCGTGAGATTGAGAGTGTGAAAAGGCACTGCTGGGATTTGAACCCAGGATCTCCTGTTTACAAGACAGGCACTTTGACCAGCTAAGCCACAGCGCCACCTGTTAATACATTAAAGGAGAAGTAACATTTTTTTACAATTTGAGCCTTATTTCGGTAATAAAACAAGTTGTTTTACTCACCCATATCACTTTGGTGTCATATGGAGCATTTCCGGAGATGTTTTAGATTAGCGTTAGGCTAACGCCGTTAGCCTAGCGCGACTTCTAGCCATAGCTCGGGGCATATAATATATTCCCCGAGCATGTAATATGCCCCGTGCGGGCTCCAAATAACACAAACTTTGGCACTTTTCAAATCATAGAAGCTCGATGTCTTAGTCTACGATTTCATTTGAATCAAAAGTGGCCTGTAATCCGAGATTTAGCCATAGTTTACAGCTTTGCGTTCCATGTTTGGGTCCCGGGAGCTGAGAGCACACTTCGCGCATGTGCACTGGCGTCCTCATCTACTTGAAACTATGGCTAAATCTCGGATTACAGGCCACTTTTGATTCAAACGAAATCGTAGACTAAAGACATCGGGCTTCTATGATTTGAAAAGTGCTAAAGTTTGTGTTATTTGGAGCCCGCACGGGGCATATTACATGCTCGGGGAATGCCCCGAGCTATGGCTATAAGTCGCACTAGGCTAACAGCGCTAGGCTAACGGCGTTAGCCTAACGCTAATCTAAAACATCTCCGGAAATGCTCCATATGACACCAAAGTGATATGGGTGAGTAAAACAACTTTTTTATTACCGAAATAAGGCTCAAATGGTAAAAAACGTTACTTTTCCATTAAGTGCTTGCACCCTGATGAAATCCAGTATTTGGTACAGTGTAAACGGGCGCAGAGATGGAAATGATCCAGCACATTGAAAAAAATAGACCATGATACCACTTCGATGACCACATGGCTGAACTGAGGATAGGGTGAGGAGCTCGTGCACACCTGAGGAGCTTGGAATAGAAAGGTGGAGGAAGTGTGTGGAAAGGGAAAGTCTGGGAGTCACTTTTCAGACAGCTGCTGTTGCATAGATTGATAAGGGGGATAGATTGATAAAATTGGTAATAATATAATCTACATTAGTAGCAAAAATAGCAAGAGACTTGCATCAGATAATTATATAAATGTATATGTACAAGTAAAATAAATAAATAAAAATAAAATATAGAAATACTGTATATAGTAACAGAAATATATCTCAGCTGTACACAAGAGGTCGTAAGGAAAAACAGGGCTAAGAAGAACTGATGATTGACATAAGGGGGAGTTGTTTTACTGGTGCTGCTCCCCCAGCAGACCACAGTGAAATACAAAGAAATAGAAGTGCTTGAATATCATTCTTTGCTTGTTTTTTTTTTTTTTTTTTTCATCTTATCCTTTGCACATGCTCCTCTGTATTTCCACAGAAATGCCAGGCTTAACTGCAAACAGCACTGTGGATTTGGACCGTGAAAGAAGGTGTTCTCTGAAATACACAATATGCTGACTCCTCTACCGAGCCACGCAGCGAAGAAAAAAATCTTAAAGTACAAACAAAAATAACTTAAAAAGGTTAAATTTGCTTTAAAGGGATATGCCACCCCCAGGTCAAATTTGGGCATCTCCCCACAGTCCAGAGACTAAAATAAGTGGTGGAAAGCGTTTTCCTGCTCACCCAGCCATTGTCCGAGTCTGTCGCCACTGACCGCCGCAGTATCTGCTGCTCCTCCGCGTTAGACTGGAGTCTAACGTCGCCAGAGAAAGATTTCGGCCAAAAGGAATTAATTTGCTCGATGCGTTTCCCAATTACTTTCTGTGTAGTGCGCATTCATATCGAGTGCAAATAAATGTGCAAATCAACACGGAGAGCTTGCCTTGGTCATTTTGGGTGGGAACTATTTTCCAGTGCGGAAGAATACAGCCGTATCACGCAGCACGCTGCCAGGGGAATCCCAGTTACGCACCGGGAAGGGAGTTCCCCTGTTGTACAACGTGGTGCGTGATTCGGCTGTATTCTTCTGAACTGGAAAATAGTTCCCACCCAAAATGACCAAGGCAAGCTCTCCGTGTTGATTTGCACATTTATTTGCACTCGATATGAATGCGCACTACACATAAAGTAATTGGGAAAAGCATCGAGCAAATTAATTCCTTTTGGCCGAAATCTTTCTCTGGCGACGTTAGACTCCAGTCTAAGGCGGAGGAGCTGCAGATACCGCGGCGGTCAGTGCTGACAGACTCGGACAATGGCTGGGTGAGCAGGAAAACGCTTTCCACCACTTATTTTAGTCTCTGGACTGTGGGGAGATGCCCAAATTTGACCTGGGGGTGGCATATCCCTTTAAAAGTCCATTTCAGAGCTCTATCACATTAAAATTGACATGCGTTACGCTAATGAAACTACTGTTTGTGAAGTTATAGTGTATTGTTTTGTATCATGTTTTTGTATATATTTGTTTTATTTATTTGACAGGGATAAGTATGTACATTAGATATGTAGCACACTACAATATTTTATAGCCAAGGTTAATTTGTAATGTCTGTCCGTAGAAGAGCTTTTACAGAAACCCGAAAAAACAAACAAACATAGGGTTCACATTATAATCTGACAATATACAAGACAAACGCAGGGCCTCACTGATGGTTCATCAGTGATTACATCTGACTTCTCTTTATGACCCCTTTACGTTCATGTTTAAAATCACCCCACTGTAGGTCCAGCGTCAGCTCAGGGCAGAAGGAGCTCCAGGGCTTGGATGGAGAATGCAGACTGCCCAAAGGAGGTTTTCCTCAGGGGTACCTTCACATTCCCATTATCAGCTCCTTGTGTGATGGAGCCCACTGCTCTGAATGGGACTATAACCTTACGGAGGACACCATCTATGCAAACCTTTATACATCGATTTTATATTCAAAAACTGAATAACATTTTCAAAGCTAAAGAAATATGATCACCCTATTGTAAATCATTGTCAGTGGTTTAATTGTAGATGATGCTGCTGCCTGTGACCAGCAGGTGACAACTGATCTGGGACAAAAAATAAATAAAAAATAAATCAACCAGGCATGAAAATATTTGGTTCTTATCTGATTATTATGAAGCTGTACAAACTAGATTTTGTTGTTCTTACAAGCTTTTAATAATCTAAAATCTCTTCAGGTATGTTTTTGATGGGGGAACATTATAAACATGGTAGAAAGCTCCATCCATCCATCCATCCATTTTCTTCCGCTTATCCGGGGCCGGGTCGCGGGGGCAACAGTCTAAGCAGGGACTCCCAGACTTCCTTCACCCCGGTAGAAAGCTCTAAAAACTCAATTTTGGATCATCACAGTGGAGAAGTACATGTAGTTTACCTTGTGGAGGTTTGACAGGCCATAAGCACAGACCTACAGCCTACTCTCTAGCCGTGTCTCAATTCTCATTGTGCACAGTTTGGAGCGTGGTTTTAAGGGTACTCAGACTGCAGTCAAGCCTGCATACTTGCACAGCCCAGAGTACAGTCCGCGGACCACATGGGCGTCGGCGAAATGCGACAGGTCTCACAACTACCAGATGCAGCCGCCGACTCCATTTTCTCCCATAGAAGAAGTAGCGCGCGGTGCATGCTGGGATATATGACTGTGAAGTGTGCTTTTTCACGCAGTTGGTCCACGCCCCGATTTCCATGGAAACAACTTCAGACCGCATGTTAACTGCGCATGGGACAAAAACGAAATGGGACAGCATTAAAGGAAAAGTAACGTTTTTTTTTTTTACAATTTGAGCCTAATTTCGGTAATAAAACAAGTTGTTTTACTCACCCATAGCACTTTGGTGTCATATGGAGCATTTCCAGAGATGTTTTAGATTTGCGGTTAGCCTAGCGCAACTTCTAGCCATAGCTCGGGGCATATAATATATTCCCCAAGCATGTAATATGCCCCGTGCGGGCTCCAAATAACACAAACTTTAGCACTTTTCAAATCATAGAAGCCCGATGTCTTAGTCTACGATTTCGTTTGAAGCAAAAGTGGCCTGTAATCCGAGATTTATCCATAGTTTACAGCTTTGCGTTTCATGTTTGGGTCCCGGGAGCTGAGAGCACAGTCCGCACATGCGCACTGGCCTCCTCATCTACTCGAAACTATGGATAAATCTCGGATTACAGGCCACTTTTGCTTCAAACGAAAACGTAGACTAAGACATCGGGCTTCTATGATTTGAAAAGTGCTAAAGTTTGTGTTATTTGGAGACCGCAAAGTAATGCCCCGAGCACTCAAGTTAACGGATACGCTACAACATAACTTCTACGAAACTGCTCAAAATGACACCAAACTGCTATGGGTGAGTAAAACTACTTGTTTTATTGCCGAAAGAAGGCTCAGATTG
The DNA here is from genome assembly GCA_036785185.1 of Paratrypauchen microcephalus. NCBI lineage: Eukaryota > Metazoa > Chordata > Actinopteri > Gobiiformes > Gobiidae > Paratrypauchen > Paratrypauchen microcephalus. Next base: position 2,588,717 of record JAVJIX010000114.1, read on the forward strand.
TAAAAAAAAACGTTACTTTTCCTTTAAAACCACGCTCCGAACTGTGCACACTGAGAATTGAGACACGGCTTCTGTCAGAACGCCCTGAGGCAGCTCTTCCCTTTGACCCCTCCCCTGAGCCCTCCTTCTGGTGTGATCCATACTTACCAGCCCTTCTTATTGGACATCTCCTGTAGCTTGACCTGCCACCCTGAAGGTCAAAACAAAGGACAGGGTTCATTTACACATCTACTCACAATAACCATGTCAAGTTTACTCAAAATATTCAAATGCATATGGCAGGTTAAACTGAAACTCATTTCTCTAAAACAGATGACAAGACTTCATTAAGATACTTTACTAAAAAGCCTAGTGTCATAATCCTCCTGGGTTCTCCCCCTCCCTCCTGTGTTTGTCTATTCACCTGGGCGGAGCCATGTACTCCACACCTGCAGTCAACTACTCACTCGTCTGTGGTCCATCTACAATCAAGTCCTGCTATAAGAACCGGTTCATCCGACATTCCCTGCTAGTTTGTCAGTTTACTCACAGAGTCATCTACCTGCTTCCGTTCTGCTCTTCGTTTGGTAACCACATCACCACCCTGGCTTCCCAGCGTGATACCAACCTGCTCCTCCTGGCCCCCCAAGCCCGTGACCTACCAGCTCATCCTCTTTGAAAATAAATTGTTTAAACTTTTCTTGGTGTGTTTTGCTTTTGGGTCCGGCTAGCCCCCGTGACACCTAGTTTGGTCATTTTAGTGAAGTTTATAATTTTACTTCCAGGTTGGATGCGAGCAGCAGATGTGAGATGCATAAAGATAATTCCATAACTGTTACTGAGAAATCATGCTATAAACAAGGCCCAAAACTCTAAATGACACTGATTAGACAAAAAAACAAATGATAACTCCTTCATTTAAAGGATTAGGCTGTCCTTCCTTGTGTGTAAATTGTGCATTTTAAGATGGGATTTTCCATGTTGATGACATGCAGAGGGGATTCTGTTTTAGAACTCAGTGCTGCTTCCTTCTTCCTTTTACAACTTTTAGTTTTTAAATTGTTCCACAAACTGCCACTTAACTGATACTAAACCATAAATGTTTAGCACAGGTACTATCTACCAAATCAAGTAAAAAAAACATGAATGTGTCAAATAGCCCTTAAATCATGATATTGACCTTCGACCTCTCGTTCGTGACATTCCTGAAGTTTGAGCAGCAGGTCGTTGAAGTCGTCCATGTTGTCCTCCACGGTGTCCTCTGCAGTTCGCACCGAAAACTACAAAAAACACAAAGCACTAATGACTTCAAGGATTTTGTGGTCTTAGAGTTCAGGTAGGAGCATACAAAAGACCATTACCATAGAAACCAGTAGTGGCAGTACAGTGGTCCCTCGTTTATCGCGGGGGTTCGGTTCCAGAAATAACCCATAATGAGTGAAATCCGCGAAGTAGGACAACTTTATATTTTACAATTATTATTATACATGTTTTAAGGTTGTAAACGTTTTCTCACATTTCTCTCTCGTTTAAACACTCAAACTTTCATAGATTTTCAACAAAATGTATTAATAGTGAAGCGTAGAAGAAGTACGACCGGCACAAGGCCGGGGCTGCGAGCGAGATCGAACTGCTGCGCCCGGACCATGCCTCCCCCTCAGGACCGCGTCCTCGCAACCCGAACCACAAACCGAACACGCACAAACGAACGCAAGAGCCGCACGAAACCAGCAAAGAGCCGGATGGGGTGATTTAATCCTGGTTTAGACCTGGTCTAGTCCCGGTTTAGTCCAGGTCTAGACCTGGTCCAATCCTGGTTTAGTCTAGGACCAGTCCAGGTTTAGACCTGGTTTAGTCCCGGTCTAGTCCTGGTCCCCCCTGCATCACCCATCTACCAATCGGCAAAAGTCTACAGTCTCTTAGCCAATCAGGACGCAGAACACAATGTTACACTATATATATATATTTAAAAAATCCACGAAACAGCGAGGCCGCGAACTGTGAACCGCAATAGAGCGAGGGACCACTGTAGTGCAAAACTCTTGGTCTCGATCTGAGTAATTTTAAAGCAAGTATCATGATATTGATCTGATACCAATAATGATTGATTTAATACAAATGTTTTTGAATTCCTTTATCATAAACACTTTAACTGCACTTCAGCCCAGACAGTAGGGCCTGTTTCTTAATGAAATGTGGCCTAATACTCTTCAGTACTTCCTCCTGTACCCAGCTTCAATGTAACTGAGATGAACAAGCTGTGGTCATGTGACATTGTGCAGCAAGATGGATTTTCTGATATTTGTGAGTTCACAAACTCACAAGAATCCACCTTGACTCCCGCTGATGGGATTGAGACAGGACAAACTACAGAACAGCATTGTGGTGTGGATGGAGCCAAAGGCCGGGGGGTTTTCCACGAACGTCGCTAAACATAGCCTAAGTGGTTAGTCCTCGCCTGAAGTAGTCGCAACTTAGACTAAAGCCTGAAGTTGTTCCACTAACTCCTTTTCAGCTGCGCCTCAGCAGCGCTAACTTCAGCCGCGCCTATCAAGTCCTGGCCTGAGCGTGTGCACGGGGAACAAGCGACTGTCGAAAACGCGATCATGTCGAAGATTCGGGCCGATTATTTCAGCGCATCAGAACAAAAGTTGCTTTTGGAACTCTACAACACATTTGCAATAAGCAGGGCTCTCAAGTTTTGAGCGGGGTCGTGCGTGAGACTGCGTAATTTCCGAGGAGCGGGGGGGGGGTACGAGTGAACAATTTTTGTGTGACTTTTGAGTGACTTTTTTTCGCTGAAAACGCGGTGCCTGCATTATCTAACCGACTTTCTGGGCACAGAAAAGCGCTGCGCTTGAATTGCATAGCTACATTTCAGCGTGAGAAATGCCATGTGTGGCGTGTGAGCGTATGAACACGTCAAATTGCGTGTGTCACACTCTCAAAGCGTGAGACTTGAGAGCCCTGCAGAAGATCGCCGAGCGCTTAAATGCCTAACTTAAATTCTATAACAGTGCTGAATGTTGAGTTTTTAAAGTATGATTTCACCATTGGTGTTAAGACAAGTCCATGGGACAGAGGATATGCTACAGTTTGGCACGTGGGAGACGTGAGTTTGATACTCGGGGAGAACAGTTGATGTCATAAAATGTTTATATTCATAGTTGTAGAGCAGTCTTGTCAGTTGTAATTTTTACTGTGTAAAAGTATTTGCTCCAACTAATACGATAAATTGTGTTCTCTTGTCTTTGAGCATAAATACTGTGAAGAGGACTGTTTTGCAGGTAAAGACAAAGCATAAAAACTGTGCGGAACTGATTTTTGACACTGTTTACTTCTGGTACGTATTCTCTGCGACACGGCCTGTTTAAGTTTCATCTATAGCCTGCCCCGGACCAGGCTAGCCGGGAAAACCATGTTGCCCCAGTCCACACGACGGAGAAGTTTGTATTCGTTTTAGTCTTTCGTCCACATGGCGCCGGCGTTTTGAGTGGGTGAAAACAGTGTTTTTTGAAAACGGGTTCCAGGGTGGAGGAATCTGAGAACGCCGGGGGTTGCGTTGTCGTGTGGGCAGGCAAAACGCGACTTTTGGGAAAACGATGATGTCGCGATGCTGTCATCATCACGTGACCAGAAGTTAAGGGACAGAGGGACAACTTCGTCAATGGCGTTGTCATGGATGATGAATGGAGAGCGAATTTCCGGATGTCCAGAGCTTCTCTTGAGTGAAGAACTGCGTCCTCATATCGAAGGCCAAACAACGAATATGAGCGCAGCAGTCGACACATTGAAGAAAGTTGCCATTATGCTCTGTGACTTGAGCGACGAGGGAAGGCTACGAAAAACGGAAAACTCATTCAGACTGTCGCGACAGGCTGTCTCTGTCATTGTTAGACAGACCTGTAAGGCTATTGCTCTTCAACTCAGCCCGAAATACATCAAGCTGCCTTTCATGGAACCCGAGGCAGAGGAGCTTGTTTTGGGCTTCCGCCGTGTGCATGGCGTGCCACAATGTTTGAGAGCGATCGACGGGACCTACGTTGAAATAAAGCAGCCATTCTCCAACGCCACGGACTACATCAACAGAAAGGGCAAACATACCCTAAACATACAAGCGGTGTGTGACAACAGGTACCGGTTTATGGACGTAATTGTGAAGTGGCCTGGCAGTACGCACGACTGAGTGTGTTCTGTGCTGCAAGTAAAGAAAAAGAGCAACCATTTCATGTCGTTTTTTTATTGAATGAAAATTTCCCTTTAACAAACAGGCACATGCAGTATCACACACAAAAATATATAAAAGCATTTCTGTTTTCTTTACACAAATTCACACAACTATATAGCTGCCCTTTTGTGATGGTCCCCGGTTGTATATTCTATATTCGAAAAGCCAACATAATGTCAGAGTATGCTTGGGCAGGAGTCAGCGTAATGAAGTTGGCTCGATGTTTGACATTCACCTGATATTCGGGGTTCAACATTTTTAGATCCAAACAAGCATTTTGCCTAAATAACACAACCAAGGTTAACGAGAATTCTACTTGTTAATGTCTATCTAATAAAACGATAGCAAGTAATACTAACTATCGATTTATAGGCAAAAACTCTGCTCACGCAGCTCCTTCGTTCTGTGGCTACCGTCATGTTGGGGACCGTCAACAAATGATCTTCACATTACTGGAGGGAGTCACTGCAACGTTGGTGGAGCAGGGGGACGAAATAATTTCGCCATAAAAGTCACAAAAAATCAACCAAAGCACTTTTTTAAAATCTCTTGGGCGTAGTAGTTGCCAAATAAATGTGTTTACTTACTACAGGTCCAATTTTGCTCCTAGGCCATATTTCTGCTGCACCAACGTAGCAGTGACTCCCTCCAGTAATGTGAAGATCATTTGTTGACGGTCCCTAACATAGACGTGTTTGCTTGTTTACAGAAGAGAAAGGACTTTATGCGCATGCGCTCTTTGTAGTTTTGCCTTTCCGGTGGCTCTGGCTGTTTCCTGTTTACAGCGCCACATATCGGTGTGGCATATGTATTACATCGTTTTCACTCAGCGCTCCGTGTTCATCTGGACGCAAATATTTACTGATCCGACACGTGTGTGGACACGTATTTTTTCCAACCCGCATCAAAAAAAAAAATCCAGGAGCGTTGTCGTGTGGACGTAGCCTAAGATTAGCGAGAGTCATGGAACCGAACTCTCACTGAAACTAGTGCGGACTGTCGAATAAAGCCCCTCAGGAGTCCAAAAGAAACATGGCAATGAAAATGAACATACTTGAGCCTATTTTTACAAAAATACACACTGTTTAGTTGCACATAACGTACAAAAGGAAGAGCTTTGTGCATTTGTGGAGGGAAAAATATGCTTTTCTCTCAATTGGATTTAACCAGTTTGTTTTTTCGGCTTGTTCCATTGTTTTGATGCTTTGACCAGTCAGCAGGGAGTATTTCTTTATTACTTTTAAATATCTAAAAAATGTGTACAACTCTCTCTGGAGTAAAAAAAAAAAGTGTACAACTCTCTCTGGAGTTATGAGATTAAACAGTAAAATTCCATGTGATTTCTTTGTGATCATGGCTCCTCTGATCACTCGCGTCAGAGTTTGAGGTTTGAATGTCATTTAAATAATTTCAAACATCCATCCATTTTCTTCCGCTTATCCGGGGCCGGGTCGCGGGGGCAACAGTCTAAGCAGGGACGCCCAGACCTCCTTCACCCCGGAGACTTCCTCCAGCTCCTCCGGGGGGACCCCAAGGCGTTCCCAGGGCAGCCGGGACACATAGTCCCTCCAGCGGGTCCTGGGTCTTCCCCGGGGCCTCCTCCCGGTGGGGCATGCCCGGAACACCTCCCGAGGGAGGCGACCAGGAGGCATCCGGAACAGATGCCCGAGCCACCTCAGCTGGCTCCTCTCGACGTGGAGAAGCAGCGGCTCTACTCCAAGTTCCTCCCGTGTGACTGAGCTCCTCACCCTATCTCTAAGGGTGCGCCCAGCCACTCTGCGGAGGAAACTCATTTCGGCTGCTTGTATCCGCGATCTCGTCCTTTCGGTCATTACCCAGAGCTCTGTATCTTCCATTGCACATTTTGATGCACACTGCACACTTTGGAAATCTGTATATAGTATAGGTTATTTGTTATTTATTATGTTGCACTGTTTTAAGATTTTAGACCGTAGACTTTAGTTTTAACTTAGATCTCTGTCTTAGATAGTTTTTGTTGTGTTTTGTCTTCATATTGTATTTTGTACACTGTCTTTTTGCACTACCTGGCCAGAGAGAAACGAAATTTCGATTCACTGTATGTTGAACACATATGGCAGAATTGACAATAAAGCTGACTTTGAACTTTGAACTTTGAACTCATGACAATAGGTGAGGGTAGGAACGTAGATTGACCGGTAAATTGAGAGCTTCGCCTTTCGGCTCAGCTCCCTCTTCACCACAACGGTCGGGTACAGCGACCGCATCACTGCCGACGCTGCACCGATCCGCCTGTCAATCTCACGCTCCATCCTCACCTCACTCGTGAACAAGACCCCGAGATACTTGAACTCCACTTGAGGCAAGGACTCCCCACCCACCCAGAGAGGGCAAGCCACCTTTTTCCGGTCAAGAACCATGGCCTCGGATTTGGAGGAGCTGATCCTCATCCCAGCCACTCGGCTGCGCACCGCCCCAGTTCACATTGGAGGTCCCGGTTCGATGAAGCCATCAGGTCAACATCATCTGCAAACAGCAGAGATGAGATCCTGTGGTTCCCAAACTGGATGCCCTCCGGCCCCTGACTGCGCCTAGAAATTCTGTCCATAAATATAATGAACAGAACCGGTGACAAAGGGCAACCCTGGCGGAGTCCAACATGCACCGGAAACAGGTCCGACTTACTACCGGCAATGCGAACACAACTCCTGCTCCGGTCATACAGGGACCGAACAGCCCTTAGCAAAGGGCCCCGTACTCCCAGAGCACTCTCCACAGGACCCCACAAGGGACACGGTCGAATGCCTTCTCCAGATCCACAAAGCACATGTGGACTGGTTGGGCAAACTCCCATGCACCCTCGAGCACCCGATGGAGAGTATAGAGCTGGTCCAGTGTTCCCCGGCCGGGACGAAAACCACACTGCTCCTCCTGAATCCGAGGTTCGACTATCGGTCGAATTCTCCTCCGCAGCACCCTGGAATAGACCTTACCGAAGGCTGAGGAGTGTGATTCCCCGATAGTTGGAACACACCCTCCGGTCCCCCTTCTTAAACAGAGGGACCACCACCCCGGTCTGCCAGTCCAGAGGTACTGTCCCCGACTGCCACGTGATGTTGCAGAGACATGTCAGCCAAGACCGCTCTACAACATCCAGCGACTTGAGATACTCAGGATGGATCTCGTCCACCCTCGGGGCCACCGAGGAGCTTACCAACCACCTCAGTGACTTCGGCCAGGGTGATGAACGAGTCCGCCTCCAAGTCTCCAGCCTCTGCTTCCTCCTCAGAAGACGTGACGGCGGGATTGAGGAGATCCTCAAAGTATTCCTTCCACTGTCCGATAACATCCCCAGTCGAGGTCAACAGCTCCCCACCCCCACCGTAAACAGTGTTGGTGAAGCACTGCTTCCCCCTCCTGAGGCGCCGGACGGTTTGCCAGAATTTCTTTGAGGCTGTCCGATAGTCCTCCTCCATGGCCTCTCCGAACTCCTCCCAAACCCGAGTTTTTGCCTCTGCGACCACCCGGGCTGCAGCACACTTGGCCCGCCGGTACCCGTCAGCTGCCTCAGGAGTCCCATGAGCCAACAAGGCCCAATAATAATAATAATAATAATACAACATAAGATTTATATAGCGCTTTTCAAAACAACTCAAAGACGCTTTACAGAAAAAAATAAAAATAAAATAAACAAAACAAATTAAATTAATGTGGGTCAAAGGCAATGGTGAAAAGATGAGTTTTGAGCTGTGACTTGAAATTGTTTACTGAGTCCGAGTTTCTGATATGGAAGGGCAGGGAGTTCCAGAGGGTGGGGGCAGCAGTGGCAAAGGCTCGGTCCTCCTCTTTCTAAGACTCCTTCTTCAGCATGACGGCATCCCTTACTTCCGGTGTCCACCACCGGGTTCGGGGATTGCCACCGCGACAGGCACCACAGACCTTACAACCACAGCTACGGGCGGCCGCATCGACAATAGAGGCCGAGAACAGAGCCCACTCAGACTCTGTCCCCAGCCTCCCCTGGAATCTGGGAGAAGCTCTCCCGGAGGTGTGAGTTGAAGGTGCCCCTGACAGAGGGCTCTGCCAGATGTTCCCAACAGACCTTCACAATATGCTTGGGCCTGCCAGGTCTCTCCGGCTTCTTCCCCCGCCAGCGGACCCAACTCACAACCAGGTGGTGATCAGTTGACAGCTCTGCCCCTCTCTTCACCCGAGTGTCCAAGACACGCGGCCGGAGGTCAGATCACACGACAACAAAGTCGATCATCGACCTCTGTCCTAGGTTGTCCTGGTGCCACGTGCAATGATGGACACTCTTGTGCTCGAACATGGTGTTCGTTATGGACAAACCGTGGCCAGCACAGAAGTCCAATAACAGAACACCGCTCAGGTTCAGATCAGGGAGGCTGTTCCTCCCAATCACCCCTCTCCAGGTGTCACTGTCGTTGCCCACGTGGGCGTTGAAGTCCCCCAGGAGAACAACGGAGTCCCCGGTCGGTGCACTGTCCAGTACCCCTCCCAGGCACTCCAAGAAGGCCGGGTACTCTGCACTGCTGTTCGGCCCATAGGCCGACACAACAGTGAGAGACCTGTCCCCGACCCGAAGGCGCAGGGACGCCACCCTCTCGTTCACCGGGGTGAACTCCAACACTCGGCGGCTGAGCTGTGGGGCAATGAGCAGGCCCACACCAGCCCGCCGCCATTCCCCGCGGGCAACGCCAGAGAAATGAAGGGTCCAGCCACCCTCAAGGAGTTGGGTTCCAGAGCCCAAGCTGTGCGTGGAGGTGAGGCCGACCATATCTAGTCGGTAACACTCAACCTCCCGCACAAGCTCAGGCTCCTTCCCCCCCAGCGAGGTGACATTCCATGTCCCCAGAGCTAGTCTCCATGTCCGGAGATCCGGCCGCCGAGGCCCCCGCCTTCGACTCCTGCCCAGATCTCTCTGCACCCGGCCCTTATGGGTCCTCCTGCGGGTGGTGGGTCCACAGGAGGACGGCCCCACGTCGCTTCTTCGGGCTTCACAAGGCCCGGGCACCAGATGCTCGCTGGCGCGCACCCACCCCAGGTCTGGCTCCAGGGTGGGGCCCCAGTGACGCCAGTCCGGGCGACGTATTTGACCTTGTTTTAAAACTCAACATAAGGGCTTCTGAACCGCTCTTAGTCTGACCCGTCCCCCAGGATCTGTTTGCCTTGGGTGACCCTAACAGGGGCATAAAGCCCCCGACAGCATAGCTCCCGGGATCATTCGGGCACTCAAACCCCTCCACCACGTTAAGGTGGCGGCTAAACATCCACAAATGTGATAATAATCAAATTCTGTTGTAGATGTAAACATAGTTTTTAACCGGAACACAACAGCTTTTTTGTAATCAGATGGGACCTGAACGCTTAGAAAGTGACACAAAGCCTCCACACTTACTCCCAAATGGCATTTAATGAATGACAATGTTTCGATCAGTGGATCATCGTCAAGTCATGGTTCTCTGTGTGCAACTCCCATATACCCCTTCTGCCCACTGATTGGTTGGTCAATCCAAAAATGAGGACTATAACTGGTTGGCAGCTGAATGTGGGCCAAGTGTTAGTGAGTGATATCTCTGGAGGACAGGGTGAGCTGGTCTCACTGGTTCAGCTCTAGTTTCCTGAAACAAAACTTTAGATTTCTGTTTGTTTTTCAGCTCGTGGTTTTGGTGTGGCCAGAAAACTACTGTGACAGCAAAGAAATGTCTATAAGTAACGCTAGAGGAGAATGGATCGCTGGATTTTAGATGACCTCACAACATTCTAGAGACCAGTTATATTTCATGAATACTTTGCTGTGACATCATGGGGGGGTCTACATGTATGTCTATGGAGGAATTGTCAGCAGTTACCATGGACGCATAATGCACTCATTAGCAAACACTGATGAAAAAGTTTTAATCATCCAGAAAAAATAGTAGTGAAGTTGTTGTATACAGTTTTGTATCATGCTTTCGTGTCGTGTGGAGGCTTGGGCTAGGCTAGACTACTCGAAAAGGGGTCAACGTTAATACAATTTAGAATGCTGAAAAAAAAATGTTTTGCATAATATCCCCTCTTTAAACATACACTTTTGAAAAAGGTAAGTGTCTCTTGTTTTATAAATAAGAAACAAAAACAAACCTGGAAGTGACATCATCATTTGATGTTTTTTGACAAAGTTTATAGTAGCTTTGTGCTCTATAGGTTGTGTTTATGTGACACCAACAGCACACAGTAGAATCACTCTAGTTTAACTGGAGCTGAGACAGGTTAGAGCAGAGGTCTTCAACAGGGGGGTCGCGACCCCTAGGGGGTCGCGGAGGTACTGCAGGGGGGTCGCGAAATCTTTTGATTTCACTTTAAAATAATATAATTTTATAGTGTAAAATACAGTATTAACCTGTGTATTATTTCCTTGTATTGGATGTACCATAACAAGTAGCAATGTTTATACATGACACTAAGCTCAATTTCATATAAAACACAATTCTATGCCGTATATATAGTAGGGGGTCCCTGGCCCAGTTCGCCATCTGTTTGGGGGTCCCTGGCCTGAAAAACGTTGAAGACCCCTGGGTTAGAGCACTCGGTAACTGTCAGATGCAGATTTATAGACCTGGTTTATGGTTCATATATTACTGGACCTATCCCCATGAAACAAAAACTGGCACAAAGTTCAGGGTTTAACCCCAGAGATGTGAGAGTTTCAGGTGAATTTGGCAGGTTTGTGGAGCCGATCCCAAACAAATAGCGAGAAGGAGAAACATTTGTGGGTCAGACGTTTGGAAGTTTCCTTCAAAAACAGTGAATCTGCCATAGAGTTCTACAAGCCTCTGTCGTCCATCTGTAATCATCAACTTCTAGTGAATCTGGTAACTCAAGATTTCTGTTTGGTTTCATATTAACATGACCAGTGGCTACTGTAGTTGTGCCCTTGGACAAGACACTTCACCCACTTTTCCTGTGTTTGACTATGGTGCGTGAGTGATGATGTCATTAGCTGAGGTCACAGAGGCCCAGGGCAGCTCTGGCAATTAAAGCAGCTTCTCAAATAGAAACATGTAACTTGAGAGTACTGTGTAACTTTCACAAGAGAGCTTCTGCCACCTGCTCGTCTCCATGGAGAAGTTGCTTGCCTGGAATATTCCGCACTATGAGATTAAAGGTCTGAAATCCCCATGGGGTTTAGTGGGATGCCATAACTCAAAGAAATCTCCATGAAGACAGGCAACCCAACTTAACCAGCAACTGTAACTGAATAAAATAAGTATATTATGTAATAAATATATTAAGGAACACTCCAGACAAAGCAATAACATTTCCATGAGGCAAACTGGTGGCAGACCCTCCTCCAGAGGGTAACAAGCAGTACTCGAGTTGAGGGGGGATGGGGGGGGTGCATCCCCCCTGTGGGAAAAAATAGTCAAAATCATCCCTCTTCTAAAACGGGCATCCCTTCTTCCATCCCTTATGGCATTTTATCAATCAGGCATCAAAATCCCAAAATTTTTGGCGAATTTCGCCGTTTTTAAGTCAAAATGGCCAGTGCCCAAGAGCCAATCATAGGCCGAACTGCGCTCCAGCTTCCAATCATGTTGCAGCATAATTACGCACCGATCGCGCTCCCGCCAATCATGACGATTGCCGCTGTTGTGTTTGCGTCTGTTCGCTGATCAGCTGTGAGCGAGCCGCGTGATATTTATGTGGCATTTCCAAGAGAAGAAGAATCCTTAACTTCCTACGTTAATGCTACGTAAGAAGGAACTCTCGCCTCGGGACACGGGATAAATTCGGGATTATGTCCTTTTCTCCGGAGCTCAGGATTATTAAAGACAACACGGCAAACTGTTAGAATGGATCTGACCGCATTCTTATGGGTGAGTCATATTATCAGATTATTTCTGCATCTATTTCGGCACTAAACCAGGACTAAACCAAGACTAAACCAGGTCTAAACCAGGACTAAACCAAGACTAAACCAGGTCTAAACCAGGACTAAACCAGGACTAAACCAGGTATAAACCAAGACTAAACCAGGTCTAAACCAGGACTAAACCAAGACTAAACCAGGTATAAACCAAGACTAAACCAGGTCTAAACCAGGACTAAACCAAGACTAAACCAAGACTAAACCAGGTATAAACCAAGACTAAACCAGGTCTAAACCAGGACTAAACCAGGTCCAAACCAGGACTAAGCCAAGACTAAACCGGGTCTAAACCAGGACTAAACCAGGACTAAACTGGGACTAAACCAAAACTAAACCAGGTCCAAACCAAGACTAAGCCAGGACTAAACCAGGTCTAAACCGGGTCTAAACCGGGTCTAAACCGGGACTAAACCGGGACTAAACCAAGACTAAACCAGGACTAAGGTGTGTGTGTGTGTGTGTGTGTGTGTGTGTGTGATAACATATATCCTGTGTATTATTGAATGATTATATGGGTTCCTTTTTGCCCCCCCTTATACATCTTATGTGTATACATGTACATTAAATACATATGTATACACAGGATTTCAGGTTCAAATACACTGTAATAACATGATCTCATAATATTGTAAAAAAACACAAACCAACACAGTTTTAATTAAGTTTTTGCAGTGTTCTAGGGCTTGAATTCATTTTTTCCCCAGTTGGATCTGAATTCTGTGCTTTTGCATTTTGATGAGTTTGGACGTGTTTGGATTCGTCAGAGGAAACTTCTGCTCTGCATGAGGCGACCTGCCTCTGTCTGCCCCGAAAACACTTTTACGCAAACAACATTTTACTTTGACTTTAATGTAAAGTTGCACTATGTCACTTTTCTGATGGGGGTCTCCATGGAGATGTTATGGTTTTGCCTGGAATGTTCCTCTTTAAGCCATTAAAATATCTGTGTCATTTATGTCATATGTGTGATTTTGTTGTATATGAGTTATGTTTGAGCTGGTAAGGTTAAGACCATCCAACTTTTTGCTTAATTTAGAGTCAATTTGATCATATTTGTCTCTACCTTTTGAGTACGTACTTGGTTGGAAAATCTGTAGAAATGTTGTAGTCCTACCTGCATTACTTAACCTGGATAGTCCTGTTATAAACCTGGATTAGATCTCTTTCCTTACTTTGGGTCTGAGTTTATTATTTTTTAGGAGCAGAGGGCCAGATAGTCAGCTAGTCTTGGTCAGGACTACCTTAAAGTACTCCTCTCCCCAGGAGCAATGGTCACATCTTTATATAGCAGTGATGGACCCATCTCTAGAGCTTGAGATAATCTTGGACTACCTTAGCTGGAGGATTTGACCTGTGGTGCATGTGTTGATATGTGGAGGACTGAGCGACTGATGTGATTCAAATAAAAAGCACGTCACATTTAACCTGACTAAAGGTTCTACAGCAGAGTGGCCACAGTAGGCCCTGGTATTTGACAGGCCACGATGCATATTTGTGTTTGGATGCCACACTCAAGCAGTCACGTAGTTTGTTTTTACACCACAGATACTAAGAATAGAAGTGCTGGTCAAGAGTCTTGCCCAGAGACACTACAACAGCATGTAGATTTGAACTGGCTACTCTCTGATTAATGGACAAATGTTTAACCCGCTGCACCACTGCCAACTCAAAATACTGTATTAATATAATAATGAGAGCTGCTTTTGCTTTTTTCATTTGGCTTTTGAAAACATTGCTATTCACTGCTCCGGGGGAGAAAAAAGAGTCGGGTACACTACTTTTGAATCAGACTTATTCTGCAACATGGACTTTTCAGAGCCTTTAACCATGTTATAGCCGTTTCCTTCCCTCAGCCGGTCAAGGAGACCCTCTGAATTTGTATTTGGAGTGATTTATGCATGTTTGAGTCATTTTTGTTGCTCCAATCTACCCCCGTTTTCACCTCCACCTCTACACACCCACTGTGATGTACGCACTTTTTTCTCCAGTGTCACTTTTGGTACAATTTTGGTACAAATGTAAATAAGAAAAACTCCTCTGCTCCAGTCTGATGTGCAGTTATCCATAAGAGGGACCCACAACATGCGGCACTTTGTTCTGATGACGTTTACGGTGACGTCAGCACCCGCTGGACACCACATGGGAGCCAGGGAGCCGTTTTAGATGAATATTGTGAATTAAATTGTGCAAATGAAAACAGAATGATCCACAGTTGTCGCAGATTATAACTAGAGCACACGCAAGCACTTTATGTCTGCTTTAAGCCTATAATTATTCATAGTCTTGTTCTATTGTGCATTCGATCCTTTACGGTTGGATGCAGTTTGAACAGCCCTTATTTACACCATGTTCCTTTGCCGCAAGTTGTATGTGTGAAGTGAACCTCCATCCATCTGCAGGAGGACACACCCAGTGTATGTGAATGCAACATACTGTTTCATATTCACCGCAGATGTAAGGCAAGTCATTGGCAATTCTCAGACGGTAGCGTGAAGCGCCCCTCTCTCAAATGGACTATTCTGTGTCGTTTTTTGATTTATGTTTTAATAATAGTTCACATTTTAATTACGTCCGGAATAACTGACAAAAAGACTGAAATATGAACTGGCAAACGAATACAAGAATCACATTTCAGAACACATTTGTACAGGGTTAGCAGTCTTAGCAGGAGATTTGTGAAGGAAATGATGGTACTTTGAAAACGGAAGCCTTTGAGATCTGCTAATTGCGTCCAATCGCATTTCAATCTTGCATTTGACCTGCTCCCATCTCAGTCCAACACTACAGGGACATAGGAGGATGGGAAGGCATGTCACACATGGGGATATAGGAGGATGGGAGGGCGTCTGACACACATGGACACATATAGACGAATGAGAGGGCACCTGACACCCTGCAACACTCAAGTCTCTCCATACATAAGTGGAATTAATCACCATTTCTTGTTACTCTGCATGTAATTCCAAGCCTGTATTAACATTTATTTGAACCCTGAGGCTGTAACAAAACAAAGAGGCACTCACCTCATTCACAGATGGTCCTGCTGATGTCTCGCAATCCGCAAAAACAAAACAAAAGGACAATTAGCAGCAGAATTAGCACAAGTGTCGGTGCAGTCGTGGTGTAAGTGCCCACGCCTTTCCTCCTCTCCTCTTTGCGCTCTCTCTCCTCCCATCAGAACCGGTCCGATTGGTCCTGGGGCCTCTGGCAGCACAAACGTCTAAGCCCGGGCAAGTCCCACCTGGATTTTCAGGTCGAGCTGGAATACCAGACAACAGGTCCGACCGGCTCCGCATTAAAGCAGCAAGTGGAGATGGAGGGACGCAGAGGAGCTGTGCAGGTGAAGCAAGCTGCCACAGGTACACAGGGAAAGAGGGAGAGACAGACTGCACTAATGAAGGGAATCTTTTTCTCATCTGTTCTAATGTTGTTTCCTCATCACAAACACACATGGAGTTGTGTTATGTTTCAGTCACACATGTTTAAGGCTCTGTTCCACCTTGTTATGTCATGTGGTAATACAGGAAGTGCTCCACTTTGTTTTTAAACTTCAGGTTCAGATCTTAGCCAGGGAAAAGAACTGGTTTGAGAGGGGAGTTAAAGTTAAAGAGGCAATTTTTGTCAAAGAAGAGAATCCGTCGTTAAACAGAAATGGGCAAGTTAGTCATAACTTGTCTCCCATTTATAATTCGATTCTTAAAGATCCCATGACATGGTACTTCTTGATGCTTTTATATGGCTCCTTAATGGTTCCCTAATACAGTAAATGAATCCTTCTTCAAAATCAACACTCAGTGCATGAGAAACAGAGATAAGATGAGAAAGAGTAATTTTTCTCCCTCAGAACAGGTCATAATGGGCATAATGGGCATAATGGGGGTTGTTGCTTGAATGCAAATGAGGAGAAAAAAGCTGGCCAATAATAGAGGGTGGGGGCGTGGCCAAAGTCTCCGCTTTCCGCTCTGAGCTCTCAGCTGATCCATTTCCTTGTTTTTGCACGGGGGGAGAGATTTGAAGCGTTCCATTGAAAAATAAACACATTTCCACAGAAAATAAAATTAAACCACTGCTGTTCAAAGGTCCAGAGGCTCAGATAAAGGACTTCCGAGCCTAGAAACACTCGGACGTGCCTCCAGGCAAATAAAAAAACGCATTTCGCATTGCCTAGCGCATTCGCAGTCCAAACTCTATGAGCGTGATTTACAGGGACGCTGAGCGGAGACAGAGGGAGGGGCTGGAGCTGCATTTGCCGATCTGACGTCAATAAGGTGCCTTGTCCGAACTCGCCCGTTTGAACACTGGTTTTGTGTAACGCAGAAAAGGACCGCAAATGCTCAGTTTAGACATTTCGCAACTTTTAGCCATGGGGGGGGGGGGGCTAAACAGGGTAGGGGAGCTCACATTAACGTTCAAAAACCTCAGAAAGTGAAAATTTCATGCCATGGGAACTTTAAACCAAGTCAGAACAGACGAATGAAAGCATTAGGGCAGACATGTCAGGGGCAGAGGGGTGGAGACGGTCGTCAGTTTGAATAGAGAGGCTAAACTATACGGCATTCGAAAAACAAAAGGAGCAATTAGTTGAGATAGTTACAGAACTATTCCAGGGTAGTGAGCTCATCTGAGGGCTGAATAGAGAAGCTAAACGAGACGCCAGAGGAAAACAAAAGATAGCAGATTAGCTGGGATTGGTTCAGAACTTTTCCGGTGTAGTGAGCTCCTCCTTGCAGCTAGATATAAACAGGGTCTAACCAGCATCAGAACCAGAACTGACGAAGCCTCTCGGATGAGCGGCGAAACGTTTTCAACCAAACAAACTTTGTCCATTTGACAAATTGAATTTCTCCTTTTATCATTTTTAAACTTCATACATCTTCACCAGAATCTTGTGGATATTTTCAGGCCTGGAATTGTCAATGTAGAATGTCCTCCCGCTCACTTTAAAGCTCCTGTATGGATGTTATAATGCTGTTTCCTCCTCAAAAACAGACTTTTGTTTTGCTGCATTCACAAATGTTTGAATAATTCAGCATTATTAGTCTATCTACATCTCCAAAACTCAAAATGCTCTTTTCCACCTTGTGATGTCATGAAGTGGTAGTTTTCAAGTGAACAGCACCTTTTACCTTTAGTTCAGTAGAGATGGGCAATTCCATGGATGAAATGATCCAAATGATTCTAGTGAAGTTGTATGGAGTTTAAAAACACAATGGAGCACCTCCTGTATTACTATGACATCACATTCATTCATTCATTCATTCATTTTCTTCCGCTTTTTCCATTTTCTGGGTCGCGGGAGCAGCGGTCCAAGCAGTGTTCTGCTGCCCAGAACACAATGCACCAGCCCCCATGAATCCCCCCGCAGGTGGTGGGTCCACAGGAGGACGGCTCACGTCACAACAGGCCTTGATGTATCTTCTGCCATGGGGGCTACCAGTGTCCACAGACACTGGGGGCGAGGTGGGGTTAAGTGTCTTGCCCAAGGACACAACGGCAGCGCTCATCTGTGGGAGCTGGGATCACATGCTGTCAACCCGTCAAGAGCGGGTTCATCACATCTTGCCCCCAATCTTAGCACTTGCACTCACGTTAAAGAGGGGGCGTGTCCAGGCTGGGCTGTACTTTGCTGCTGGAGGCTGAAGTGGAACGGTACAAGTACAAATATGGTGATGGCATCTGAACCAATCCTTGACTGCTGTGGCATTTAAAAGCACTGCCAGTGTCTGCAATCTATGCCTCATTACCAGGCAGCAAAGCGGGTGTGGGGAAAAGTTCTATCTGGGTACAGTAAAACAGTTCCGGAGCCCCACAATGGAATTAACGCTCCAGTAGAGGCACCGGGAATATAGAATTTTGGATAGGCCGTGACAGAACTGGCTGGGCCACACACATGTGCACCGCTCTCACGCAAGCACACCCCTGTAAGCCCGTGCAAGCGCATACATGTCAACCTTTTTAGTTTCCACATTTCCATTTCCATTACGCAGCAGACCAGTGTCTATCTCATGTGCTCTCCGTCCCACAGCTGACCTGCTGACCACTGCTCTCCCCCTGACCACACCCCCTCATGCCTCTCCCGGCAGTCCGCTACCACGGACTCACCTGAGGTACGAGTTTCCACCACTGCTCCTGCTGACCGCTTGGATTCTTGTCTCACGGGTGTCCACTGCACAGGTGGATGTCTCATGGATTATGGAATACGTTTGTCATTTGTACTGTCAGTTTCATAAAAATGGGTCAGAAGGAGGTCTGAAGGAAGGCATAGTCGAAATTGAGGTTATTCAGCATTTTAATGTAAAAATAGCAGAATACAAACAAAATGGTGACATCGGGCATCTTCAGCATCCATGTGGTCAGCTTTAGCAGAGAGACGTGAAGAGGGACATGGAGAGAACCCCCCAGTGGGGTCGGATCACACACACACCCCCCCACACACACAAACACCACAAGGGTCTGTCTTTAAATACAGTACAGACTATTGACTAGACTACAGTATTGACTATTTATGACATCAACAACAGCTAACCTATAGGAGAATAGTTTAGCTATGCAGACCATGTAAAGAACTCCCCAGCTTTAGCTAAGAAGACCAGTTTTCCCAATAGTCAGCCAAAATATTGATGGATAGGGAGCAGGTGATGTCAACACAGCCCAGGATAGTCTATGTGAGTCTTGAATTACACTTAGCTGTTCACAGAACACTGGGTTGAAACACAGAAGAACCAGGTGGAGGTTATAAGTATACAGAGATGACAGTTTTCATATGTAAGTACACATGTAAATTAAATATGAGATCCCACAGTACACAGACCTGGATTAAACCATTCACACACGGGGAGGGTGACTGCATGAGCTGCATTTGTCCTGCACATGTGACTGATATGCGCCATGAGCGCACAGAGCAGGATGCACAGGTGTCTGCACAGAGCGGTGCTCATGTGCACTATACGTCCTTGAGCTGCTGTACAAAGCTCTGCTGACCACAGAGAGCAGTACATACGAGACTTGCGCCTGCTCCTCTGTCACAGGCCCGAGCTTCAGTGAATGCACGAGCTGATCTGTCAGTCTGTTGACACTGGCTGCTCCACGGCTCCGTGCACACTTTTCTATGGCAGTCTACCTACTGGCGACTAACTTTATAAACTAACCAACGCAGCACAATGGGAATAATTTGGTCACCAAATTAAATGAAGCTGATGACAAAAATGGTACGAGGATGTGAGGAAATCTGACGTCGCAGCATTAGGACCACAGACAGAGTAAGAAAACACACTTTAGGACATCGCTGTAAACAGCCTCATGAGCAGCTCTTGTACAGATCCAGATCAAACCAAACTACAGAGCAGTGAGAAGCTGATACAGGGAGTGAGATGAATGTTAAGCATTTATCATCTTAATATTTACAAATAAAAAAAGCGTGCATGTTACACGTTTTTCAGTGGACTAGTTTGATATTTATTTTTTACGATTCTGGCAATTCACTGAGCTCCACCTGATGTTCAGGCATACACACCTCTTGTTTAGAGCTCCATGCCCAACACTTGCACTAAGTATTTCAGAGGATTTCAGGTTTGCAAGTATTACAAAATTCAGCAGCTCGTGTCCTGACTAGGACCAGAGGGCGGAACCACATTACACCGGTCTTATCTCTGCATTGGCTCCCTGTGAGTTTCAGGATAGATATTAAAGTTCTTTTACTGGTTTTTAAATGTCTTAATGGTCTTGGGCCTTCTTATCTTTCAGAACTGCTTTCCCCTTACGAACCTTCACGGGCCCTGCGCTCCTCCAGCAGCTCCTGGTCATTCCCAAAGTCAGGACACACACTCACGGAGAGGCGTCTTTTCAGTACTACGGCCCTCGTCTATGGAACTGCCGGAGGAGCTCAGAGCCAAAGAGTTCATGTTTTTAAGAGTGGGCTCAAGACTCACCTGTTTAGCTTGGCCTTTGATTGTCTTCCGTCGTCTGTTTGCTTGTCTTTTGTTTGTTCTTTTGTTTGTTTGCTTGTATATCTGTTTGTCTGCTTGTTTGTCTGTTTGCTTTTTTTTCTTCCTGGCAGCACGGTGGCTGAGTGGCTAGCACTCATGCTTCACAGCAAGAAGGTTCGGGTTGCCCGGGCCTTTCTGTGTGGAGACTGCATGTTCTCCCCGTGTCTGGGTGGGTTTCCTCCGGGCACTCCGGTTTCCCCCATCAACCTAAACATGCGCCATAGGTAAAATCCTCCAGCTTAGGGCCTGACCAAACCTAAATAACAAAACAAAATCATGGGGATGGTCCCCGGGTCAAATATAGAAACAACTTCTCCTGTGCGAGATCAATAAAGGTCAATCTTCTAATCCTTGACCACTGTAAGGCGCTTTGTGTTACAATTTTGTATGAAAAGCGCTTTATAAATATTGTTTGTTTGTTTGTAAGTGTTAAAATATGCAGGGTTGGATTTATTTGTCTTGAGATACACCTCTCCACTGTAGACAAGTAAAGCATGAAGTACTGCAATACTGTAGACCATGTGCTCTGTGTAACTGTTCTGGTGGAGGGTCTGCCACCTGCTTGTCTCTAGGGAAATACTTTGTCTAAAATGTTCCACAGTCAGGCATTAAAGCCATGTATCTCCATGGAAACAAGAAAGTGACACCACTAGGCCAAGTTTCAGGTCAAATCTGTATTGAGGTCAGCCTGCTCATGGTGAAGATGAAAGGTTAATAAGAAACAAGTAAAAACATCTGTATTATGTGTAAAACATGTACGTTTATATAATTATGCCTTATTTGACACCAGTAGCTTGCTCTTTTTGCTACTTATTTACACTGAGAAAATGGTCCGAGAGGGGCTGCTCAAATTGCAAACAAATATTTGACAACAGTGACATGACTCTCTGTCCAGCATGTTTAAATCTTACTCAGGTCGTTTGATTGTGGCTGATGTTTGACCTGCAGATTTTAATCTGCTGAGGAAACATGACTTTGTTATAATCTCTGAAGCTCCTCCCCACTTTGGGAGCAAAAATTCAAATGTAGCAGGACACAGGACAGAGGACAGAGGACACACTCAGGACACAGGACAGAGGACACACTCAGGACACAGGACAGAGGACACTTATAGGAGAAGAGGACACACTCAGGACACAGGACACAGGACAGGTACAGGACAGAGGACACACTCAGGACAGAGGACACACTCAGGACACAGGACAGAGGACACACTCAGGACAGAGGACACACTCAGGACAGAGGACACTTATAGGAGCAGAGGACACACTCAGGACACAGGACAGAGGACACACTCAGGACAGAGGACACACTCAGGACAGAGGACACTTATAGGAGCAGAGGACACACTCAGGACACAGGACAGAGGACACACTCAGGACAGAGGACACACTCAGGACACAGGACAGAGGACACACTCAGGACACAGGACACAGGACAGTTACAGGAGCAGAGGACACACTCAGGACAGAGGACAGAGGACACACTCAGGACACAGGACAGAGAACACACTCAGGACAGAGGACACACTCAGGACAGAGGACACTTATAGGAGCAGAGGACACACTCAGGACAGAGGACACACTCAGGACAGAGGACACACTCAGGACACAGGACAGAGGACACACTCAGGACAGAGGACACACTCAGGACACAGGACAGAGGACACACTCAGGACAGAGGACACACTCAGGACACAGGACAGAGGACACACTCAGGACAGAGGACACACTCAGGACAGAGGACACTTATAGGAGCAGAGGACACACTCAGGACACAGGACAGAGGACACACTCAGGACACAGGACAGAGGACACACTCAGGACACAGGACAGAGGACACACTCAGGACAGAGGACACACTCAGGACAGAGGACACTTATAGGAGCAGAGGACACACTCAGGACACAGGACAGAGGACACACTCAGGACACAGGACAGAGGACACACTCAGGACAGAGGACACACTCAGGACACAGGACAGAGGACACACTCAGGACAGAGGACACACTCAGGACAGAGGACACTTATAGGAGCAGAGGACACACTCAGGACACAGGACAGAGGACACACTCAGGACAGAGGACACACTCAGGACACAGGACAGAGGACACACTCAGGACACAGGACAGAGGACACACTCAGGACACAGGACACAGGACAGTTACAGGAGCAGAGGACACACTCAGGACAGAGGACAGAGGACACACTCAGGACACAGGACAGAGGACACACTCAGGACACAGGACACAGGACAGTTACAGGAGCAGAGGACACACTCAGGACAGAGGACAGAGGACACACTCAGGACACAGGACAGAGAACACACTCAGGACAGAGGACACACTCAGGACAGAGGACACTTATAGGAGCAGAGGACACACTCAGGACAGAGGACACTTATAGGAGCAGAGGACACACTCAGGACAGAGGACACACTCAGGACACAGGACAGAGGACACACTCAGGACAGAGGACACTTATAGGAGCAGAGGACACACTCAGGACAGAGGACACACTCAGGACACAGGACAGAGGACACACTCAGGACAGAGGACACACTCAGGACACAGGACAGAGGACACACTCAGGACAGAGGACACACTCAGGACACAGGACAGAGGACACACTCAGGACAGAGGACACACTCAGGACAGAGGACACTTATAGGAGCAGAGGACACACTCAGGACACAGGACAGAGGACACACTCAGGACACAGGACAGAGGACACACTCAGGACAGAGGACACTTATAGGAGCAGAGGACACACTCAGGACACAGGACAGAGGACACACTCAGGACACAGGACAGAGAACACACTCAGGACAGAGGACAGAGGACACACTCAGGACAGAGGACACACTCAGGACACAGGACAGAGGACACACTCAGGACACAGGACAGAGGACACACTCAGGACAGAGGACACACTCAGGACACAGGACAGAGGACACACTCAGGACAGAGGACACACTCAGGACAGAGGACACACTCAGGACAGAGGACACTTATAGGAGCAGAGGACACACTCAGGACACAGGACAGAGAACACACTCAGGACAGAGGACACACTCAGGACACAGGACACAGGACAGTTACAGGAGCAGAGGACACACTCAGGACAGAGGACACTTATAGGAGAAGAGGACACACTCAGGACACAGGACAGAGAACACACTCAGGACAGAGGACAGTTACAGGACAGAGGACACACTCAGGACACAGGACAGAGGACACACTCAGGACACAGGACAGAGGACACACTCAGGACACAGGACAGAGGACACACTCGGGACACAGGACACAGGACAGTTACAGGAGCAGAGGACACACTCAGGACAGAGGACACTTATAGGAGAAGAGGACACACTCAGGACACAGGACAGAGAACACACTCAGGACAGAGGACACACTGAGGACAGAGGACAGAGAACACACTCAGGACAGAGGACACACTGAGGACAGAGGACAGAGAACACACTCAGGACAGAGGACACACTCAGGACACAGGACAGAGAACACACTCAGGACAGAGGACACAGTCAGGACAGAGGACACACTCAGGACAGAGGACACACTCAGGACACAGGACAGAGGACACAGTCAGGACAGAGGACACTGCAGTGTGCATTCAGGAGGATTATGAGAGCTGATCTGGAGGTAAGACTTTTATTTATTTTCTATGCTCCTCAGGCCTAGAATGTAATCATTGTTAAACATGTTTGTGGTGTTTTATTTAAAATTCGATTTAATGTAAGGACTGTTTCCATGAAAGAAAGTGTTTTTAACTGTCCATCTACAAGAGTGAGACCGTTTTGTACGAAGATTTGAACGTGTTGCTTCCAGAGTCATGTACAAACAGACAGTGGTATCCAGAGCACTGCTGTAGCTGTGGGTACGTTCATGAATGTTCTAGTTTTTTGCAAATAAAAAATTCAAATAAAAAGACTAAAAACTGAACAAAGTAAACCAACTAAAATGATTTTAATGATTTTATTAAAAGCAGCACATGGTGAGTCTTGTTTCTGCAGGTACAATTCTGTATTAGTGTTTTAAGTGTATTTAAACATGTATAACACAGTAGATCATAATAATGCATCATGTGTTATTCTTGTGTCCACAGGCAGAGACCAGAATGTCTTCACTGGAATAAGTCCTCACACTGTCCAGCACCAGACTGTGTGTCTCTGTGCCTGTGTCTCTGTGTGAGTTTGATTCTGTTTAAGACAATACAGAAATGTGGAAAACTAAAGACTGTTTTTGTATTTTTTTCTTTAAAACCCTTTAAGGACGTGTGGTGTTGCATGTTAAAATAATTGTGTAGACAGAATTAAATTATACATAAAAAAATAAAACCATAAAAGGGAATTTTCACAATAAGGTAACATAAGATAATTATACTTTATTTATTTATTTATTTATTTATTTATTTATTTATTTATTTATTTATTTATTTATTTATTTATTTATTTATTTATTTATTTATAGCGGACAGTGCACGTTGACCAACAGTAACTTTAACAAGCCAGAATTAGCCAAGAGGCTAGTTTTCATCTGTTGTCTGTTGCCATGGTGCACAGATGGCTCCCTGTAAAAACATTTGCAGGTTAAAACGTAGAAAAGCATTACGTCTAAAATAAATTAAAAACTTAAAATCTTACAAATAATTCAAACAGACAGGTAAGAACAACTTGCAATTAATGACAGTAATAGATTACGTTTAAAAAAAAGCACAAGAAAATAAACAAAGGGGCAATAAAAGATGTGTTAAAACAGAATTACAAAGAAGCACATGCAGAGGACAAACACTAGATGGCAGCAGCAGGAGTTTGGTGTTGACACGTCTGATTTGTTAAAGATCCCATGACATGGTACTTCTTGATGCTTTTATATGGCTCCTTAATGGTTCCCTAATACTGTAAATGAATCCTTCTTCAAAATCAACACTCAGTGCATGAGAAACAGAGATAAGATGAGAGAGTAATTTTTCTCACTCTGAACACTCTATAATGGGCGTTGTTGCTTGAATGCAAATGAGGAGAAAAGAGCTGGCCAATAGTAGAGGGTGGGGGCGTGGCCAAACTCTCCGCTCTCTGCTCAGAGCTCTCCGCTGATCCATTTCCTTGTTTTTGCACGGGGGGAGAGATTTCAAGCGTTCCATTGAAAAATAAACACATTTCCACAGAAAATAAAATTAAACCACTGCTGTTCAAAGGTCCAGAGGCTCAGATAAAGGACTTCCGAGCCTAGAAACACTCGGACGTGCCTCCAGGCAAACAAAATAACGCATTTCGCATTGCCTAGCGCATTCGCAGTCCAAACTCTCTGGGCGTGATTTACAGAGACGCTGAGTACAGACAGACGGGGGTGGAACTGCATTTGCATTTCTTTTTTCGATCTGACGTCAATAAGGTGTGTTGTTCAAACTCGCCCGTTTGAGCTCCGATTTTTTTGTAACGCAGAAAAGGATCACAAATGCTCAGTTTAGACATTTCGCAACTTTTAACCATGGGGGGGGCCTAAACAGGGTAGGGGAGCTCACATTAACGTTCAAAAACCTCAGAAAGTGAAAATTTCATGCCATGGGACCTTTAAGAGCCAACGTTTAAATTGAGACCTGAAGGAGCTGTATGTGGAGCTCTCCCTGATCACTGTAGGGATGCTGTTCCACCCTTTAGAACAGAACAGGCTGATCTTTCTGAGAGGGATCAGACAGTCTCCTCTTGAGGCTCCTCTAGTGATGCGGTTTGAGCGTGATCTTAGGCTAACAAAGTCATTGAGCGGTGGAGGGGCGAGTCCATGTAAGATTTTGTAAACTAAGCAGGCATCTGTGAATCTAATCAGATTCTCCCAACTTAAAATATTATATTTAGATAAAATGCTGCAGTGATGGATGTGGCGTGGTTTTTTCATACATATTCAGCATGATATGATCACATTTCATCAACATGGAAAAAGTGACGTTCATGTTCTGAGAAAAATATGTGTGGGGGGGTTGAAATAAGTTTCAAAGCCTAAACATAATTTTATTGCATACCACTGCGTTCTATATTTTTTAATGCAAATCCATGAACCTTTTTTTGTAGAATTTATTATTGCCATTTATATTTAATATATTTATATTTTTCCTGGGGCCTTTGTCCCTGTATACTCACCTTTATTTCATTTCATATTTGTTAATTTCTCCATAATCAACTAAACTACTAAATATAACTATCCCGGGAGCTATATGCCCCTGCTAGGGTCACCCAAGGGAAACAGGTCCTGGGGGACGGGTCAGACTAAAAGCAGTTCAGAAGCCTCTATGATGAATATTAGAACAAGGCTAATTACGTCGCCTGGATTGGTGTCACCAGGTTCCTACCCTCACCTATGGTCATGAGCTTTGGGTCCCACTGGGAGGAGGCCCCAGGGAAGACCCAGGACAAGCTGGAGGGACGATCTCTTGACTGGCCTGGGAACACTTCCTCCAGCCCCCGGAGGAGCTGGAGGAAGTGTCTGGGGTGAAGGAAGTCTGGGAGTCCCTGCTTAGACTGTTGCCCCCGCGACCCGGCCCCGGAGCAGAAGACAATGGATGGATGGATGGATGGATGGATGGATGGGTGGATGGGTAAGCACTTTAATTTAAGAGGATCTTGTAGTAGAGCGACAGGGTAACTTTAGACTAAAGTGAAGTTACCTCATACGGAGTAAGAGATGTGGACTTACCGGGAGAGAGGCGCTTCCTGTAAGGGGACTATAAAAGCAGCTCAGCTCAGCCTCTCAGGAGGGTCACATCAGTGTACCTGGCTACATGTGGGTTTTCTTAGTTTCATTCATTTCTGTTGCTTATCCCTAATTTTGAGCATAGTTATTTTTTGTAACTATGTCTTATTTTGTTGCCACCATCCCATGGTGAAATTTGAATAAACCCTTAGGATAAATGGAATATTTTCCAAGTCTGCCTCCTGCTTAAGACCACATTGACCAGGTTACCCACACTTTGTTATTATAATAGAGTGGCCCCTTGTTTATCACGGGGGTTACGTTCTAAAAATAACCTGCGATAAGCGAAATCAGCGAAGTAGGACAACTTTATATTTTACAATTATTCTACATGTTTTAAGGCTGTAAATGCCTCACCACACACATTATACACTTTTCTCAGACTGGTATTAACGTTTTCTCACATTTCTCTCTCGTTTAAACACTCAAACTTTAGTAGATTTTCAACAAAAAATGTATTAATAGTGACATGTGTATTTCACAGTTCTTCTGCCTCCAGTGTGCTCTATTTTCTTTTGGGTGAGAAGATTCTTATAAACAGGATATATCTTATAAACATGCCACCAGTGACGGACTGAGCAGTCTGGTATTTGGGCACATGCCACACACCTTGGGCACCACCACCCTAGCGGGTGGGCCGCGGCAATGCAGCCCACCCGCTGCCGGTCTCGTACTCGCAGCCCCAGGGGAGATGCACGGCCTGGCGCCGGTCATGCTGCTCAGTCAAGGATTTGACCACAATGAGCAGGTGCACACTTCTCCAGGTGGTTAATGTGCATCAGGAAGTAGTGGCAGCGTTTCCGCAGAACGAACTGATGGAACCTGGAGTCCAGGCGGCGGAAACAGTCCTGAGAGCGCACGGAAACGTTCTCACTACAGTTCAGAACCTGTGCATCTTAAGACGTGGCAGTGGCGTTGGAAGAGTGTGGTGCGTCCTGCTCGTCCCTCTGTGCTCACACTGTGTTTGAATGAGAAGCAGTCCGAGCCGCACCAGGCTTGGAGTGCTCGGCTTTTAACGCATCCAGCCAGACTCCCGGAGCCGTGCCCCCCCCCCCCCGCATCCCCCATCTATAACATCTGTATAAACCTGGCAAACTGAACACATTCTGTACTGTACAGGAGGCACGGAGGAGAAGGACTGACAAATCAGCAAAGGTCTACAGTCCCTTAGCCAATCAGGATGCAGAACACAATGTTGATAAACTATAAAAAAAAAAAATTGGAAAAAAAATAATAATCCGAGGCCGCGAAAAGTGAACCGCGATATAACGAGGGACCACTGTATATTGTGATGTGTAAACTATGGTGTTCAGAATTTTCTCTTGTGGATGAATAAAGTTTGCCTAAGTCTAAATGTTCTTTTCAGAGCATATAACCATGCTGGAGTAGTTTCTTCTTATTGATCCTCTGAAGTTGTATTTGGAATAGTGCTGTCAAAAATATTTCGTTATTAATGAGTTTAATGCAAGACAATTTTCATGGCATTAATCGGCAAAAGGAGAAATTCAGTTTGTCAACTGGACAAAAGTTTATTTGGTTGAATATGTTTCGCAGCTCATCCAGGCTGCTTTTGGTCACTCTGACCAGAACTGAAGAAGCAGCTTGGCCCAAAAGTACCAGCATGAGTGCGCCCCCTAGTACAGCAGGCGTTGGAACAGACAAACACTGTTGCACCAACTGGAGGTTAATGGACGTCCCTCAGTAACAAGAACTACTGTCTCAGGGTCACAGCACATTATTTCACCCACAGTGGGAACTTCAGTCACTTTGACTGTTATGACGACAGAAGAGAAGCACTTCACTCACACTGATACAGAGCACTTCACTCACATGAGAGTGGAACATCGAACACAAAGTGTCTCACTGACAATACGGTTACGGTTTGCAATAAAAACATTTACACAAAGCGACTCCTGTCCACTTTTCTATGTGGATAAGATACATTTTTGATTAATCGTGAGTTAAGAAGAAGAAGAAGTGACTTTATTGATCTCACACAGGAGAAATTCTTCTCTGCATTTACCCCATCCTGTTATTAGGAGCAGTGGGCAGCACATTACTGCACCCGGGGACCATCTCCATGATCTTTTTGCTTCAGTTTGGTCAGGACCTCAGCTGGAGGATTTTACCTGGTGCATGTTTTGGGTTGGTGGGAGAAAGCGGAGTTTTCATTTTATTTAATGCATGCATGTGTGAGTCATCTTTAATTGCTTATTTCTAAGAGGCCATTTTGACAGTCTACCCCCGTTTTCAGCCCCACTGTGACATGTGCACTTCCTTCTCCAGTTTAATTTTCTTAATGGGTGACACAGTCATTTTGGTCCAAATGTAAACAAATGCTCTTCTCTAGTGTGACGTGCATCTATCCACAGAAGGACCCCACAGCGTGCAGCGCTTTGTTGTCATGGCGTTTACGGTGACATCAGAGGGGTGTTCCATCAACAAAGGGCTTATTTCGACAGTCCGCGCTAGTTTTAGTGAGAGTTCAGTTCCATGACTCTCGCTAACATTATTCCCAGCTGAGTTACTGCGGCAACACAGTCCTGGTCCCGGGCAGGCTAAAGACGAGGCTTAATCAGGCGGTGTCGCAGAGAATACATACCTGAAGTAAACAGTGTCAAAAAACAGTTCCGCACATCTCCCGCATGACTATCTGTGTTGTCCGCAAACAAGGTGACAATATCAGCAAAAAAATACCAAAAAAAAAACTTTATGTTCTTGGTCAGTTTTGACAAATTTCCAGTAATTTAAAATATTCTTTTGAACTGCTGTCTTTACAACATTATCAGATAAAAGAATTCCACACCTGTCATGGAGAAAGTCTTTGCCCGAGTGGTTAAAGGAAAAGTAACGTTTTTTACAATTTGAGCCTTATTTCGGTAATAAAACAAGTTGTTTAACTTTGGTGTCATATGGAGCATTTCCGGAGATGTTTTAGATTAGCGTTAGGCTAACGCCGTTAGCCTAGCGCGACTTATAGCCATAGCTCGGGGCATTCCCCGAGCATGTAATATGCCCCGTGCGGGCTCCAAATAACACAAACTTTAGCACTTTTCAAATCATAGAAGCTCGATGTCTTTAGTCTACGATTTCGTGTGGTCAAAAGTGGCCTGTAATCCGAGATTTAGCCATAGTTTCGAGTAGATGAGGAGGCCAGTGCGCATGCGCGGACTGTGCTCTCAGCTCCCGGGACCCAAACATGGAACGCAAAGCTGTAAACTATGGATAAATCTCAGCTCCCATTGGACACTGCAGTTTTCTAATGCAGAAGTCAGTGCACTTGTTTCTTTTATTAAGTTGTTTTAGATAAATATAGTGAATTAAAATGCTCAGATTTTGAATACAGGAGAATAAAGATGAGTCAAACATGCAGGTCAGTGAGAAGAAATGACTATAACATGGTTAAAGCTCTGAAAAGTCCAAGTACAAGTTGATTGTACTTGCAGAAGTATTGTGTGTGTGTCACTCTGGGTCATGGCAGCTGCCCTCCTCTTTCTCTGCACTAATGCCTCTCAAACCAAACAGATCAGATGCCACGCAGCATTCTGCAACAACGCACACACACAAGGCTCAAACCAGTGATCAAATACAGAGGAGCAGAGGACACAGAGGAGCAGAGGACACAGAGGAGCAGAGGAGCAGAGGACACAGAGGAGCAGAGGACACAGAGGACACAGAGGACACAGAGGAGCAGAGGACACAGAGGAGCAGAGGAGCAGAGGACACAGAGGAGCAGAGGACACAGAGGACACAGAGGAGCAGAGGACACAGAGGACACAGAGGAGCAGAGGACACAGAGGACACAGAGGAGCAGAGGACACAGAGGACACAGAGGACACAGAGGAGCAGAGGACACAGAGGAGCAGAGGAATTCGTCAATTCATAGTTCAGAATTTTAACAGAAAAATCTTAATTTGATGTTTTTCTCATAATATAGGAGGTTGGGAGGGCATCTGACACAGGTGATTTAAGGTAAAAGGAAACAGTTCAGATTGGGTGGACGATAGCGAGAAATACTACAACAATCCTATCAGCTCTGTGCGAACTTTGGGTATGCGTACTGCAGAGTCTGTGTACTTTTTGTGTACTTTGCTACATACTTTTGTGTACTTAACAGGGATCGGCGTCTCAAGAGCGTCTGGTACCAGGACTCTGCAGGTGTGGGAAAGATCAACCAATCAATCAATATTAAAACTGATAAACCAGGTCTAAACTAGGACTAATCCATAACCAGGACTAAACCAGGACTAAAACCAGGACTAAAATGGGACTAAAACCAGGACTAAACCAAGACTTAAACCAGGACTAAAATGGGACTAAAACCAGGACTAAAACCAGGACTAAACCAAAACTAAAACCAGGACTAAACCAAAACTAAAACCAGGACTAAAACCAGGACTAAAATGGGACTAAAACCAGGACTAAAACCAGGACTAAACCAAAACTAAAACCAGGACTAAACCAAAACTAAAACCAGGACTAAAATGGGACTAAAACCAGGACTAAAACCAGGACTAAACCAAGACTTGAACCAGGACTAAACCAAGACTTAAACCAGGACTAAACCAAGGCTTAAACCAGGACTAAACCAAGACTTAAACCAGGACTAAACCAAGACTAAAACCAGGACTAAAATGGGACTAAAACCAGGACTAAAACCAGGACTAAACCAAGACTAAAACCAGGACTAAAATGGGACTAAAACCAGGACTAAAACCAGGACTAAACCAAGACTTGAACCAGGACTAAACCAGGACTAAAACCAGGACTAAACCAAGACTTGAACCAGGACTAAACCAAAACTAAAACCAGGACTAAAATGGGACTAAAACCAGGACTAAAACCAGGACTAAACCAAGACTTGAACCAGGACTAAACCAGGACTAAAACCAGGACTAAACCAAGACTTGAACCAGGTTAAACCAGGACTAAACCAAGACTAAAACCAGGACTAAACCAAGACTTAAACCAGGACTAAACCAAGGCTTAAACCAGGACTAAACCAAGACTTAAACCAGGACTAAACCAAGACTAAAACCAGGACTAAAACCAGGACTAAACCACTAAAACCAGGACTAAACCAAGACCAAAACCAGGACTAAAACCAGGACTAAAACCAGGACTAAAATGGGACTAAAACCAGGGCTAAACCAAGACTTGAACCAGGACTAAACCAGGACTAAAACCAGGACTAAAACCAGGACTAAAATGGGACTAAAACCAGGACTAAACCAAGACTTAAACCAGGACTAAACCAAGACTAAAACCAGGACTACCTCAAGACTAAAACCAGGACTAAAGCAGAACTAAACCAGGACTAGGCCAGGACTAAACCAAGACTAAAGCAGAATTAAAGCAGGATTGAACCAGGACTAAAACCAGAACAAAACCAAGACTATAACCAGGACTAAACCAAGACTAGACCAGGACTAAAACAAAACTTAAACCAGGATTAAAACAAGTACTACTCTAAGACTAAAACCAGGCCTAAACCAGGACTAAACCAGGACTAGACCAGGACTAAACCAAGACTAAAGCAGGACTAGATCAGTACAAAACCAAGACTAAAATCAGGGCAAAACCAAGACTAAACCAGGCCTAAAACCAGGACTAAACCAAGACTGAACCAGAACTAAACCAAGACTAAATCCAGGACTAAACCAAGACTAAAACAGGACTAAACCAAGACTAAACCAGGACTAAAAGCAGCACTAAAGCAAGACAAAAGCAGGACTAACACAGGACTGCAGCAGAACTAAAGAAAGGCTAAACCAGGATTAAACCGAACCAAAATGTGACTTAAAAATATGGTATGTTAAAGGTAATATAAATAAGACAATCATACAAATACAATTTATTTTGTCCTGCTTTAGTTTTTAGTCAGTTTTTGGTCCTGGTTCAGTCCAGGTTTAGTCCAGGTTTAGTTCTGGTTTAACCTTGGTCTAGTACTGGTTTAGTTCTGCTTCAGCCCTGATTTAGACCTGGTTCAGTCCTAATTCACTTTTAGTTGAGCCCAGGTGTAGTCCTGGTGTAGTCCTGGTCTAGTCCAGGTTTAGTCCCAGTTTCAGGGCTGTGTGTTTTCACTCAGACTTTATAGATGACCTGAAGTGAACAAAAGCAAAACATTTGGTTAGAATTCCCGAGCGACCTCCAAAAACATCTGTGTGATCAGTGCCTCTCGCCCCGATCGCCCCACGGGCATCTGTTACAGGTCTGTTTATACAGGAGAGAGAGAGAGAGAGAGAGAGAAGGAATGAATGAGGTAGAGAAAGAAACAGTGGGACCAGAGAGAAGGAGGAGAGAGAACTACAGAGAGTGAAAGAAACGAGAAACGAGAAACGAGGAGAGAGAGAGGGGAGGGGGGGGGGGTAGTGGAGAGAGGGTAGAGGAGAGTAAAAAGAGAGAGAGGGGGAGGAGGGAGAGAGGGAGTTGATATAGTGTGTCCCTGAGTGTTACTGATGGGAGCTCAGGTCAAGGTAATGATCATAAATAATAAAGACTTCAACAACAGGTCCAGGAACTAAACCAGGACTTAAAGGAAAAGTAACGTTTTTTACAATCTGAGCCTTATTTCGGTAATAAAACAAGTTGTTTTACTCACCCATAGCACTTTGGTGTCATATGGAGCACTTCTGGAGATGTTTTAGATTCGCGATCTCCATAATGTGAGTTCTCGGGGCACTTGTTTGCGGTCTCCAAATAACACAAACTTTAGCACTTTTCAAATCATAGAAGCTCGATGTCTTAGTCTACGATTTCGTGTAGTCAAAAGTGGCCTGTAATCCGAGATTTAGCCATAGTTTCGAGTAGATGAGGAGGCCAGTGCGCATGTGTGGACTGTGCTCTCAGCTCCCGGGACCCAAACATGAAACGCAAAGCTGTAAACTATGGATAAATCTGGGATTACAGGCCACTTTTGCCTCCAACGAAATCGTAGACTAAGACATCGGGCTTCTATGATTTGAAAAGTGCTAAAGTTTGTGTTATTTGGAGCCCGCACGGGGCATATTACATGCTCGGGGAATATATTATATGCCCCGAGCTATGGCTAGAAGTCGCGCTAGGCTAACCGCAAATCTAAAACATCTCTGGAAGTGCTCCATATGACACCAAAGTGCTATGGGTGAGTAAAACAACTTGTTTTATTACCGAAATAAGGCTCAGATTGTAAAAAAAACAACAACGATCGAAAAAAGAAATGCAAATGCAGTTCCACCCCCGTCTGTCTGTACTCAGCGTCTCTGTAAATCACGCCCAGAGAGTTTGGACTGCGAATGCGCTAGGCAATGCAAAATGCGTATTTTTATTTGCCTGGAGGCACGTCCGAGTGTTTCTAGGCTCGGAAGTCCTTTATCTGAGCCTCTGGACCTTTGAACAGCAGTGGTTTAATTTTATTTTCTGTGGAAATGTGTTTATTTTTCAATGGAACGCTTCAAATCTCTCCCCCCGTGCAAAAACACGGAAATGGATCAGAGCGCACAGCTGAGAGCCCAGAGCCGAGAGCGGAGAGTTTGGCCACGCCCCCACCCTCTACTATAGGCCATCTCTTTTCTCCTCATTTGCATTCAAGTAACAACGCCCATTATGGACGGTTCAGACAGAGAAAAATTACTCTTTCTCATCTTATCTCTCTTTCGCATCCACTGAGTGTTGATTTTGAAGAAGGATTCATTTACAGTATTAGGGAACCATTAAGGAGCCATATAAAAGCATCAAGAAGTACCATGTCATGAGATCTTTAAAGGAAAAGTAACGCTTATTTACAATTTGAGCCTTATTTTGGTAATAAAACAAGTTGTTTTACTCACCCATAGCACTTTGGTGTCATATGGAGCACTTCCAGAGATGTTTTAGATTCGCGATCTCCATCATGTGAGTTCTCGGGGCACTTGTTTGCGGTCTCCAAATAACACAAACTTTAGCACTTTTCAAATCATAGAAGCTCGATGTCTTAGTCTACGATTTCGTGTAGTCAAAAGTGGCCTGTAATCCGAGATTTAGCCATAGTTTCGAGTAGATGAGGAGGCCAGTGCGCATGTGCGGATTTGCGGTTAGCCTAGCGCGACTTCTAGCCATAGCTCGGGGCATATAATATATTCCCCAAGCATGTAATATGCCCCGTGCGGGCTCCAAATAACACAAACTTTAGCACTTTTCAAATCATAGAAGCTCGATGTCTTAATCTACGATTTCGTTTGAAGCAAAAGTGGCCTGTAATCCGAGATTTATCCATAGTTTACAGCTTTGCGTTTCATGTTTGGGTCCCGGGAGCTGAGAGCACAGTCCGCACATGCGCACTGGCCTCCTCATCTACTCGAAACTATGGCTAAATCTCGGATTACAGGCCACTTTTGACTCAAACGAAATCGTAGGATAAGACATCGGGCTTCTATGATTTGAAAAGTGTTAAGTTTGTGTTATTTGGAGACCGCAAAGTAATGCCCCGAGCACTCAAGTTAACGGATACGCTACAACATAACTTCTACGAAACTGCTCAAAATGACACCAAACTGCTATGGGTGAGTAAAACTACTTGTTTTATTGCCGAAAGAAGGCTCAGATTGTAAAAAAACGTTACTTTTCCTTTAACCATTTAGATTTTTAAATGTATTTTATGCTCAAATTCAGGTGGAGTTCCTTAACTGCTCCTTCTAATCTTTCTAATCTTTAGAATCTGTCCTCTTACAACATGCTGGAAGAGGCTTTCAACGTCATTCATCAGTATTTTATCTCATGAAACTACTGCACATCACATCAGGTTTGTCACATTTCTGTGGACAGTTTTCTATCATGTTTTTGTATATTTATGGAGAAATGTCGTGTGTGCGTGACCTGGGCTTGTGGGCGGAGTCTTGTACAGAATCTTACTAACCATAGAGTTTGAATAGGATCCAGGAGAGATCGCTAAATTGCTCAAACATGCATGGATGACTAAAACAAAACTTAAACCAGGATTAAAACCTGGACTAAACCAAGACTAAAACAAGGACTAAAGCAGGACTAAACCAAACCTTAAACCAGGACTAAAACCAGTACTACTCCAAGACTAAAACCAGGCCTAAACCAGGACTAAACCAGGACTAGACCAGGACTAAACCAGGACTAGACGAGGACTAAACCAGGACTAGACGAGGACTAAACCAAAACTTAAACCAGGAAGAAAACCAGGACTACACCAAGACTAAAACCAGTACTAAACCAGGACTAAACCAGGACTAGACCAGGACTAAACCAGGACTAAAGCAGGACTAGATCAGTACAAAACCAAGACTAAAATCAGGGCAAAACCAAGACTAAACCAGGCCTAAAACCAGGACTAAAGCAAGACTGAACCAGAACTAAACCAAGACTAAATCCAGGACTAAACCAAGACTAAAGCAGGACTAAACCAGGACTAGACCAGGACTAAACCAAAACTTAAACCAGGAAGAAAACCAGGACTACACCAAGACTAAAACCAGTACTAAACCAGGACTAGACCAGGACTAAACCAAGACTAAAGCAGGACTAGATCAGTACAAAACCAAGACTAAAACCAGGACTAAACCAAGACTGAACCAGAACTAAACCAAGACTAAATCCAGGACAAACCAAGACTAAAAGCAGGACTAAACCAAATCTAAACCAGAACTAAACCAAGACTAAAACCAGGACTAAACCAAGACTAAGCCAGGACAAAAAACAGGATTAAACTAGGTCTAAACCAGAACTAAACCAAGACTAAAAGCAGGACTAAACCAAGACTAAAACAGGACTAAACCAAGACTAAACCAGGACTAAAACCAGGACTAAAACCAGGACTAAACCAATGATGACATCTCAAACCTCCTCAGGCATGTTTTTGATGAGGGAATGTTAGAACATAGGAGAAAGCTGAAAAGAAATCCGTTTTGCACTACACCCTCTCTTTAAACTTGCTTTCATTTGCTTATGTCTTCCATAAACAATGACTGCTCAGGGTAAAATAGATCTTTGTTATCCCCTCCCTCTCTCCCTCAAACTCTCTCCATTGATAAGAGTTCAAAGCGCGTACAGATTTACGTGACATCTCCGAGCGCTTTTAAAAAATACGACTTCATAAATGTTTGCGTATGTCACTGCAGAGGGTGGGGCCAGACGCACAGCTCAGATCCATCACGCTGGGCACTGGTACTGAGAGAGGGAGGGCATCTGGGTCAAAGCTTTCCACATGGGCGTAAATCAGGGGGTGCTTAGAGAACGCTGAGCCCCACTCGAGAGCTTCTTTCTGGATGAGGAGCAAAGGAGTTGGTACGGAGGAAGAGGTGTCTATCATAAGTCCATGACATTACAGTTTTCAGACACATGAAAACCTCATAATGTGCCAGCGTTTAGACAGACCCCTGACACATGAAAACCTCATAATGTGCCAGCGTTTAGACAGACCCCTGACACATGAAAACCTCATAATGTACCAGTGTTTAGACAGACCCCTGACACCTGAAAACCTCATAATGTACCAGCGTTTAGACAGACCCCTGACACATGAAAACCTCATAATGTACCAGCGTTTAGACAGACCCCTGACACATGAAAACCTCATAATGTACCAGCGTTTAGACAGACCCCTGACACCTGAAAACCTCATAATGTACCAGCATTTAGACAGATCCCTGACACCTGAAAACCTCATAATGTACCAGCATTTAGACAGATCCCTGACACCTGAAAACCTCATAATGTACCAGCGTTTAGACAGACCCCTGACACCTGAAAACCTCATAATGTACCAGCGTTTAGACAGACCCCTGACACATGAAAACCTGATAATGTACCAGCATTTAGACAGACCCCTGACACCTGAAAACCTCATAATGTACCAGCGTTTAGACAGACCCCGACACCTGAACACCTCATAATGTACCAGCGTTTAGACAGACCCCTGACACCTGAAAACCTCATAATGTACCAGCGTTTAGACAGACCCCTGACACCTGAAAACCTCATAATGTACCAGCGTTTAGACAGACCCCTGACACATGAAAACCTCATAATGTACCAGCGTTTAGACAGACCCCTGACACATGAAAACCTCATAATGTACCAGCGTTTAGACAGACCCCTGACACATGAAAACCTCATAATGTACCAGCGTTTAGACAGACCCCTGACACCTGAAAACCTCATAATGTACCAGCGTTTAGACAGACCCCTGACACCTGAAAACCTCATAATGTACCAGCGTTTAGACAGACCCCTGACACCTGAAAACCTCATAATGTACCAGCATTTAGACAGACCCCTGACACATGAAAACCTCATAATGTACCAGCGTTTAGACAGACCCCTGACACATGAAAACCTCATAATGTACCAGCGTTTAGACAGACCCCTGACACATGAAAACCTCATAATGTACCAGCGTTTAGACAGACCCCTGACACCTGAAAACCTCATAATGTACCAGCATTTAGACAGATCCCTGACACCTGAAAACCTCATAATGTACCAGCGTTTAGACAGACCCCTGACACCTGAAAACCTCATAATGTACCAGCGTTTAGACAGACCCCTGACACCTGAAAACCTCATAATGTACCAGCATTTACACAGACCCCTGACACCTGAAAACCTCATAATGTACCAGCGTTTAGACAGACCCCTGACACCTGAAAACCTCATAATGTACCAGCGTTTAGACAGACCCCTGACACATGAAAACCTCATAATGTACCAGCGTTTAGACAGACCCCTGACACCTGAAAACCTCATAATGTACCAGCGTTTAGACAGACCCCTGACACCTGAAAACCTCATAATGACACATGAAAACCACATCAGCTGGCTCCTCTCGACATGAAGGAGCAGCAGCTCTACTCCGAGCTCCTCCCGTGTGACTGAGCTCCTCATCCTATCTCTAAGGTTGCACCCAGCCACTCTGCAGAGGAAACTCATTTTGGCTGCTTGTATCTGCGATCTCGTCCTTTTGGTCATTACCTCAAGCTCATGACCATAAGTGAGGGGAGGAACGTAGACTAACGGTAAATTGAGAGCTTTACCTTTTGGCTCAGCTCCCTCTTCACCACAACAGTCCGGCACAGCGAGCTGCCTGTCAATCTCACGCTCCATCCTCCCCTCACTCGTGAACAAGACCCCGAGATACTTGAGCTCCTCCACTTGCAGTCGAACCATACAGTTTAAAGAAAAGTCTGATGTCTTCTAAACTGAAAACCACTGAGCTGATTCCCACCTGATCCTTTACGATGTGTCATCATAAACATCTTTACAATAAAGCGCCTCATGCTGTGGAGAATAAAGATGACTTAAAGGAATGCATGAATCACTTGAGACAATTTAAGATACAGACCCATTGTTCAATTCCGGTCATGTTTATAAACCAACCAATATTTGAACTCATGAAAACATC
Source organism: Paratrypauchen microcephalus (assembly GCA_036785185.1). NCBI lineage: Eukaryota > Metazoa > Chordata > Actinopteri > Gobiiformes > Gobiidae > Paratrypauchen > Paratrypauchen microcephalus. The sequence goes on from JAVJIX010000114.1 coordinate 2,627,972, forward strand.
AAATTATGCAAAAGTTTGTTGAGAAATGAGGAAGAGCTAAAAAAAAAAAAGTATGCTGATAGAAAAAAAAATAATGAAAGAGTTGTGTGTAGAATTCCAGTCGTCCAGGTAGAATCCAGGGCAAAAGGAGAAATTCAATTTGTCAACTGGACAAAAGTTTATTTGTTTTGTAGCTCATCCAAGCTACTTCTTCAGTTCTGGTCAGATGCTGGAGGACACTCCTCATACTGTACCTGCCTGAAGGGAGGAGCTAACTACAATGAAATTACTCTGAGACTAACACACCTATTTGTTTACAGTTTCTCTTAGTTAGGTAAGCCTATTAGATCTGCAGTGGGAGTGGAGTGTGGGGTCTTGTTAGCAGAACCATTCAGGGCCATAATGGTGTTTTCACACCTCTGGACCTGACCTGCTGCCCTGTTCTTTTCTTTGTTTGTTCTGATTTAGGTTTGAGGATAGAGTTATAGATGGAGACAAATGATGTCTGAGACCTCCATTTCTGTTCAAGGAAGGATTCTCTTTGTTAAAGGAAAAGTAACGTTTTTTTATTTTATTTTTTACAATCTGAGCCTTCTTTCGGCAATAAAACAAGTAGTTTTACTCAGCCATAGCAGTTTGGTGTCATTTTGAGCAGTTTCAGAGATGTTTTAGACTTGTGGTTATCCTAGCCCGACTTCTAGCCTTAGCTCAGTGCATGTAATATATTCCCCACGCATGTAATATGCCTCGTGCGGTCTCCAAATAACACAAACTTTAGCACTTTTCAAATCATAGAAGCCCGATATCTTAATCTACGATTTCATGTGGTCAAAAGTGGCCTGTAATCCGAGATTTAGCCATAGTTTCGAGTAGCTGAGGACGCCAGTGCGCATGTGCGGACTGTGCTCCGGACTGTGTCTCAGCTCCCGGGACCCAAACATGAAACGCAAAGCTGTAAACGATGGATAAATCTCGGATTACAGGCGACTTTTGATTCAAACGAAATCGTAGACTAAAGACATCGGGCTTCTATGATTTGAAAAGTGCTAAAGTTTGTGTTATTTGGAGCCCGCACGGGGCATATTACATGCTCGGGGAATATATTATATGCCCCGAGCTATGGCTAGAAGTTGCGCTAGGCTAACCGCAAATCTAAAACATCTCTGGAAGTGCTCCATATGACACCAAAGTGCTATGGGTGAGTAAAACAACTTGTTTTATTACCGAAATAAGGCTCAGATGGTAAATTTTTTTTTACTTTTCCTTTAACAGAAATAGCTTCTCCCCTCTCAAACCAGTTATTTTCTCTGGCCAAGATCTGGACCTCTACATGTGCTAATAAAAGAAAGAGTTAGTGACCAGTCTTTCTCATTAAGACCTGCTTTGGTGTTTGTTGTCCTGGTTTAGTCCTGGTTTAGTCGTGATTCAGTCGTAGCTCTGATCCTGGTCTGGTCCTGGATGCTTGTTTTCTTTTTGCTGCATTTAAGTGCTGTTGTATTAGTTGTAAAATAATAAAAATATATATTTTTTAATAAAGATTTTTGTCCAAACCTTGTTTTCATGTTTCACACACACCTCAGTTAGAATGTGACATGGGGTCAGAGGCTCATTTATGTGTTATTGTTTCTTTGAATAGGAACAGATACAACAAACCTGGGCTAACATGTGGTCGTCTGGTGAAGTGTCACAGTGTTTGGAGCCACAGCAGTGCCTAACAGAGTTTTTAACAGAGCACTCTCCACTAAACGCAGCATTCAATGAAATCAAATTACAGTGGTACCTCACCTTACGAAATTAATTCGTTCCAGAAGTGGTTTCGTAACGTGAAAAATTCGTAAGTTGAGTAGCTATTTCAATGGAAAAAGCCTGATTCGTTCCAAGGCCCCGATCCAAGTTTTTTTTTTTTTTTTATAGTGTAACATTGTGTTTGGTTTCTCAGACTGGATTTAAACTTTTCTCACATTTGTCTCTCGTTTAAACACTCAAACTTTCATAGATTTTCAACAAAATTATTAATAGTGAAGTGTGGGGGGAGGGGGGAGAAAACTGCGCTCTGACACGTGTGTGATAGCGGCATGTGTGACAGCTGACCCGGCTGCCAGCAGGGCTAGACCTGGACTAAACCAGGACTAAACCTGGACTAAACCTGGACTAGACCAGGTGGATTAAAGCGCCGCGCGTGGGTCTATTTCCTGGTATCGTTTCGAGTCATAGCTGAGGCGAGCCGCTGCTCTAGACCTGTCCGCGTAAGGTGCTCACAGAGCGGCCTGGATAGAACCGTGAGGTCAGCCTCTTTAAGACCTCCAGGCCGGTGACCGGGACAATCCCCGGACCCATGCCCGCTTAGTGAGCTCTTAAGGCGGGCTGGCAGTGTCCCCCTGGGTCCCTGGATGTCTGGGGCTCCGTGCCTGGAGGGGCCCTGGAGAGCAGGTCTAGACCGCGGCTCTTGCAGGCGAGCAGCGGCTCGCCTCAGCTGTGACTCGAAATGATACCAGGAAATAGACCCACACGCGGCGCTTTAATCCACCTGGTCTAGTCCTGGTCTAGTCCAGGTTTAGTCCTGATTTAGTCCAGGTCTAGACCTGCTGGCAGCCCCCGCGCCGGGTCAGCTGTCACACATGCCGCTATCACACACGTGTCAGAGCGCACACCCCCCCCCCCACACTTCACTATTAATCATTTTGTTGAAAATCTATGAAAGTTTGAGTGTTTAAACAAGAGACAAATGTGAGAAAAGTTTAAATCCAGTCTGAGAAAAGCGTATAATGTGTGTGGCTGAGCGCGCATTATTTGAATTTTTGAGATTTTGCATTTCCTAACTTGAATTTTCTTTCGTATCTAGAGACCAAAATTTAGCGTGAAGGCGTTTCGTAACTTGAAATTTTCGTTTGTTGGGTCATTTGTAAGGTGAGGTACCACTGTATTATTTAGTTGTTGTTGTTTTTTTTTGGTTGTTTTTGTTGTTCTGACAAGCCTTGCAATAGTGATTAGATTTGAGATTGATGTTTTAATAACATGATTCTGTTCAAATTTCACGTTTAAACACCCCCAGACAAACGAATACAAGAATCACTTTTCAGAACAGGTTTGTACAGATGTTTTTAGGCACAATAAGACTGTCAACAGGGTAGGTAGAGCGGCAGGGTTGCAGTGAATTATACCATAATGAAAACTTAAGGCAGGCTTGGCGTGGTTCACTTCTTTTTTTTATTTTTATTTTTTCAGTTTCCAAAATAAAGTAACCAGGTGCAAAAATGTGCAGTACAAAAAGGTGCCAGGCGGATTTGGAGCAGCAGATCTTCCTCAGCAGCAGAACAATGAGAGCTTAAGAACAGGCACCTTATACTGGAGGGTAAAACCATTAAAACTCTAAAGGGTTAATTAATATTAGCTGTGTAAAACTAAGTTAAAATCCTCCAATAAAATAACCATAACCAAATAAACCATATAAAACCAAGGTAAAGGGAGAAATTCAATTTGTCAACTGGACAAAGTTTATTTGGTCGGACTGTTCACTTGTAGGTGGCGATGTTTACAAGTGAACAGGCTAATAATAATAATAATAATAATAATAATAATAATAATAATAATAATAATAATAATAGTAATAATAATAATAGTAATAATAATAATAATAATAATAATAATAATAATAATAATAATAATAGTAATAATAGGCGCGCAGTGACTCGAGAGAAAATAACACCAAGCGATTGTGAGTTCTGACTTTTTCGTGGGCAACTGTTTTGTGACGCAAATACATCACTTTTTGGACAAATATTGTTTTGAGAAGAAAAACAAGCTTTATTAACTAACTTCTTCTCCTTCTGTTCTGACCGTGAGAGGGAGAGGACGTGTTTCTCTTTCCTCCTTATCTATTGCTCTGCTGTCTGCATGCCTCTCTTGTTTTTCGTCATTTTCTCGCTTTTTGGAGCGGATTTTCCAAATTCCTAAAATATGGATGTGATCAGCTGGACCCTCAGCACGATTGATACTTTTTTTTCACGGAGGAGTGCTGTTCCGGGAGAAGCGGTGTGTCCGGATGGTACTTTTGCTGCTGGATATGCGAGGGACTCGTATCGTGCGTGGCAAGTCGCATGTTTGGCACCAATGTACCTGAAGGATGTGGAGGATATTTACGTATTCGGATTTCTGATAGCTGGACATCTGTTGATTGGCCTGGGATTGTCCATGATCTATCGCAAAATGTCTAAGCTGGCAGCAAGTAAAGAGTCCCCTAAGCTGTTTGCAGCAATTTCGAGCCATTGTGAAGCCGTGGGAGATCTCGTGAAAGGATTACATCAGAAAGTGGGACAGGTTGAGGACCTTTTGGAAGGATTTCAACCGAAGGAAACATCTCGACGTTTGGATATCATCACGGGCATGCTTACAGAACTGTGTAAAGCCAACGCAGCACAGTCTGTGCGCCAAGAGGAACTAATGAGATCTCTCATGAATCTTCATGGCGATGTGAAGATGGGGGTCTGGCAAAACCCAAGCTCAATCTAAATTGTTCACCTGGGTCTCTAAATTAATCCCTTTGCAAATTATGTCTCCTGTGAAAATCTGTCTCCAACAGTTATCTGTGTTTTGACTTCGCCTCCCTGCAAGAAACACTCCAAGGCCCCAGAATGTGGTTTTGTTATCATGAACGCTACATAAATAGTGGCACACACACATTTTGGATTATTCACATCACTGACACGATTGTAAAAATCTTCCCTGTCTTTTTAGAAAGGTCTGATCTCTGCTCTCGGTTCAATCAATTTCATTGATTTCCAATCTGTTCCCCCCACACCCCTTCCTTATGTTGCCAAAAAAAAGATCACCGTATATTATATCTCCGATTGTTTTTCTGTCATTACATGTTGTTAAATTGTCACTGATTGTACTGCATCTTTTCTACTCTGCATCTCCCTTTCGGCGGCGCACGCATGCGCAGCGGCCCCTCCCCTACCCACTCTATCACTGTCCTGCCTGGTTAGTGGGGAAACGAAATTTTGAATTCACTCTATGTACATGTACATGATTGTTTTCGACAATAAAGCAAACTATGACTATGACTATGAACTTTCGTCAGGTCCAGAACCGGGGCAGAACTGGGCTCAGAGGACACTGTCAGGGGTAAGTCAGAGTGAAAAGTACGACACTGCTGAAAGGGATGTCATACAGAAAACATTAAAAAACCCGATCTATCCCTTTAAGACCAAAATCACTTTCATAACACATGTTTTATTTGGTGACAAATCTTTATGGCTCAGCACTGTCTTGTTTTTAAAAAAATCTTGATGTGGAATTTGCAGTAACACCAGTTTCCTCAGTGATTGAAAAGAAAAGTGATGTAACTGCACTGTCCTGTTGTTTCACTGGAGAGTTTCACACGACTCACCGATACTGCTGCATGTTTTTAGGTCTAATTCTGATTTGGAGCAAAATACAGGCTTGAAACTTTTCTATTTCTTAGTCAACACATAAACTAAAATGTCATGTTTTTGGTGGTAAAATATGTTTTCCCAGACCACCTCATATCTGTAATTTTACCTATATCAAAGATAAAATCAGTGGTAATGGTTGTGCTTGACAAATACACTCTTTAGGGCTAGTGTTGGAGCAAAGGACTAAGTGAGTCTGATAAACATGGACAGTCTAGTTCTAGTCTTTATGTGAGCAGGTTAAAGGGATATGCCACCCCCAGGTCAAACTTGGGCATCTCCCCACAGTCCAGAGACTAAGTGGTGGTGGAAAGCGTTTTCCTGGTGACGCAGCCATTGTCCAGGTCTGTCAGCACTGACCGCCGCGGTATCTGCAGCTACTCCGCCTTAGACTGGAGTCTAACGTCGCCAGAGAAAGATTTCGGCCAAAAGGAATTCATTTGCTCAATGCTTTTCCCAATTACTTTCTGTGTAGTGCGCATTCATATCGAGTGCAAATAAATGAGCAAATTAACACGGAGAGCCTGACTTGGTCATTTTGGGTGGGAACTATTTTTCAGTGCGGAAAAACACAGCCGAAGCACACACCACGCTGCGTAACAGGGGAACTGCCTTCCTGGTGCGTAACAGGGATTCCCCTGTCAGCGTGGTGTGTCTGACCAGGCAGACATATTGACTAATGCTCATTGGCGAGAGGTGAACCCACAAAGCCACATTTGTATCACCCACAGATTGGGTCACGACTTCAACCACGACACCACCAACGACACCTGCAGACAGCCTAGTGAGACTGGGTGACTGTGAGCTTCCATAAAATGTCCATAAAATTGATAAAATAGACCTGTGCAGTGAGGCTCTGTCCCAGTCATTCACCTTCAAATAGCATGGGTGCGCTACTGTTGTCAGCGCTCTCAAGTCTCACGCTTTGAGAGTGTGACATACGCATTTCGACGAGTTCACACACTCACGCGCCACACATGGTATTTCTCACGCTGAAATTTTGTTAAGCAATTCAATGACACTCTAGCCACTGGTCACAGCGCTTCTGTGCCCAGAACATCGGTCTGTGTGGCTCAGAAGACTTATCCAGGCACCATGCCCTTTTCAGCCAATCAGAAACTAGATTGTTCTGTTGTCGGGCAGACCGTAGAGTCTAGTTTCAGCTAAGCGCGCAATGCACTGTCAGTGATAATTGAAGGACGGCAACTGAACACGAGTGAGACGAACGAATGATGACAAAACGGTGAATGATAAAACAAACGAACATCCAACTCAGGACTGAGAACCATCAGGTAATAACTTCATTTATATACTCTCATTAGTTGCTTTGTAGTTTTGCTCTTTAGACCAACATTTACACACCAGCCCCCCCTGACTATTGTAGATCCAATTCACTCTGTATCAAAAATACGTCACCGCTCTCTCTGTAACTGCTGCTGTGAGCCTTGTCATTTTGGTCTTAAAATGTTCATATTAACCCATAATTTCATACATCAGTTCCTATTCCTAATACAGAATTCACCCCCAAATTTGCCCATATAACTGCTAGCCTCATGAGCTTCATTTGACTGCTGCTGCTAACGCAAGTGTGGGGTGACCTTGGGGAAAAAAGGCGCCTGAGGGATGATGGGTTTTCAATAGAAAGTGAATTATGCCCATGTTCACTTCCTGTTTGGAAAGCAGCGGCTAACAGGTTAGCTATGTCCAATTATATATACACAATGTCCAATTATATATACAGTGGTACCTCACCTTACGAAATTAATTCGTTCCAGAAGTGGTTTCGTAACGTGAATTTTTCGTAAGTTGAGTAGCTATTTCAATGGAAAAGGCCTGATCCGTTCCAAGTTTTTTTTTTATCGTGTCTCACTCGCTGGGGTCTCGCTCGGGGCGGGCTCTGGTTCTATGTGACTTCCAGGTCTAGACCAGAACTAAACCAGGACCGGACCAGGTCCAGACCCGGGCCAAACTGGGACCAAACCGGGACCAGACCAGGATTAAATCACCCCGTGCTCGGCCCGCGGCCCCGAGGGGGAGGCACGGCCCGGGCGCCGCGACTCCATCCCGCGCCGTGTCGACGTCGCTTTTTGATCCTTCGATGTCGGCTCTTCCCATCATTGTGAAGCAGAATTCACCAAGCGTTGGATTGTTCACTCACTAAGGGAACGTGAGCGGGGTTTAGACCGTCGTGAGACAGGTTAGTTTTACCATACTGATGATGTGTTGTTGCGATAGTAATCCTGTGTCTCCGCTCCCCTCGTGCGTTCGGCGCTATATTGAGCCGTGTCCCCCCCACGCTTCACTATCAACACATTCCATTGAAAATCTATGAAAGTTTGAGTGTTCAAACGAGAGAGAAATGCGAGAAAAGCCCAACTCCAGTCTGAGAAAAGCGTAGAATGTGTGTGGTGAGGCATTTACAGCCCTAAAACATGTAGAACAATTGCAAAATACAAAGTCGTCCTACCTCGTGGACCTCTCCCACCGCGGGCCACCTCTGGAACCTAACCCCGTGTGTGTTGATAAAGTGTATTTACGTTTCGGGGCGTGCATCTGAGCGCGCATTAATTGAATTTTTGAGATTTTGCGTTTCGTAAGTTGAATTTTCTTTCCTATCTAGAGAAAATTTGACGTGAAGGCGTTTCGTAACTTGGATTTTTCGTATGTAGGGTCTTTCGGAAGGTGAGGTACCACTGTACACAGTCTATGGATTTAAACTGGATCATTGGATCATAGTTTTACATTGTTTGTGCGGTGCCTATACATGTATATTGGCATGGGTAAAGGGGCAGGGCTTCAGAGCTCAGGTAAAGGGCTGTGGCTCACTCCTCAGGTAAAGGGCTGTGGCTCTCTCAGGTAAAGGGCTGTGGCTCACTCCTCAGGTAAAGGACTGTGGCTCACTCCTCAGGTAAAGGGCTGTGGCTCACTCCTCAGGTAAAGGGCTGTGGCTCACTCCTCAGGTAAAGGGCTGTGGCTCACTCCTCAGGTAAAGGGCTGTGGCTCACTCCTCAGGTAAAGGGCTGTGGCTCACTCCTCAGGTAAAGGGCTGTGGCTCACTCCTCAGGTAAAGCGGAGTGGTTTAGTCTGTCTTCTTGTTCAGACTCGCTCAGGCTGGTGGTAGGGGCCAGTCGCTGCTCTGGAATGATGGAGGTGAGACGTGGAGGAGTGTGGAGGAGGATGAGACCCAGCTGGGCAGCTGGAGCCTGGAGGACACAGACAGTGTGTGGGGCCCTGCACTGTGGCCCTGCTGTTTCTGGAGACGATAGAGAGGGTTTTCCTTGGGCTCCTGTGGTGCTTGCGTCATGTCTGACTGTGTGAAGGTGTCTGCAGAGAAAACATTTATCAGGGGAACAGATTCGGAGTCAGACCAGGGGCTGGAGGTCCTGTGCTCAGGTAAAGGTCTGCTCACTCTCACCTCTCTTATCTCTATGGACATAGCTAACCCTCCAACTGCCATGTTCCAAACAGGAAGTGAGCATGGGCGAGATCTGTCACCACCAACTCCAACTCCACCACCGTGCCCCATCATCATTCTGACCTTGAAATGTTCATATCAAGATATGAAAATTAATAAAAGACAAATCTTTCGCGAGGTCGCTCCTGCTATTGTTTTTAGACCTGGTTTAGACCTGGTATAGACCTGGTTTAGACCTGGTTTAGAACTCGTTTAGTCCTGAGTTACAACTGTTTTAGACCTGGTTTAGACCTGGTTTAGACCTGGTTTAGTCCTGAGTTACAACTGTTTTAGACCTGGTTTAGACCTGGTTTAGACCTGGTATAGACCTGGTTTAGACCTGGTTTAGAACTCATTTAGTCCTGAGTTACAACTGTTTTAGACCTGGTTTAGACCTGGTTTAGACCTGGTTTAGTCCTGAGTTACAACTGTTTTAGACCTGGTTTAGACCTGGTTTAGACCTGGTTTAGACCTGGTTTAGACCTGGTTTAGACCTGGTTTAGAACTCGTTTAGTCCTGAGTTACAACTGTTTTAGACCTGGTTTAGACCTGGTTTAGACCTGGTTTAGACCTGGTTTAGACCTGGTTTAGAACTCGTTTAGTCCTGAGTTACAACTGTTTTAGACCTGGTTTAGACCTGGTTTAGACCTGGTTTAGACCTGGTTTAGACCTGGTTTAGAACTCGTTTAGTCCTGAGTTACAACTGTTTTAGACCTGGTTTAGACCTGGTTTAGACCTGGTTTAGACCTGGTTTAGACCTGGTTTAGAACTCGTTTAGTCCTGAGTTACAACTGTTTTAGACCTGGTTTAGACCTGGTTTAGACCTGGTTTAGAACTCGTTTAGTCCTGAGTTACAACTGTTTTAGACCTGGTTTAGACCTGGTTTAGACCTGGTTTAGAACTCGTTTAGTCCTGAGTTACAGCTGTTTTAGACCTGGTTCAGATCTGTGTGTGTCTGTGTTGTGTTCTGTTGTTTCAGGTCAGGGCCAGAGAGGGCGCTAGAGAGAGGACCTGAATGGTTCAGATGAGTTTTAATTCAAATTAAATTCATATTTTGATGAATAAATATTTGAAATAAATCAGTGTTCTTTTATTTCCTGACTTCAAACTGTTAAAAGTGTTTTGTGTGCGTGAGCTCTGGAGTGTGATCTGAAGGACATGGCCTAGAAAAAGGAAATAAATCAGGAACAACTGGGCCTCTCTCTCTTCCTCATCCTCTCTTTCACTCCTCCTACTCCTCTTCTTCTCCTCTCCCTCTCTTTCCTTCCTCCATCTCCCCCTTCTCTTCTATCCCCCTCTTCTCTGTTTTTTTGACTCATCTTCATGTCTCTCTCCTTCTCATTCCTCTTCCCTTTCACTCTTCCTCCTCTCTCTCCCTCACCCCTCTCTTTCCCCTGCTCTTTCACTCTTCTTCCTCTATTTCTCCTGCTCTTTCACTCTTTCTCATCTCTCTCCTCATCTTTTTCACTCTTCTCCTTCTGCTCTTCTTTCATTCTTCCTCCTCTCATCTCTTTCACTCTTTCTCCTTCTGTCTTCTATTTCCCCTGCTCTTTCACTCTTTCTCCTCTATTTCCTCCTGCTCTTTCACTCTTTCTCCCTCTCTCCTCTCTCTCCTCTGCTCCTTTTGCTCTTCTTTCATTCTTCCTCCTCTCATCTTTTTCACTCTTTCTCCCTCTGTCTTCTCTTTCCTCTGCTCTTTCACTCTTTTTCCTCTGCTCTTTCATTCTTTCTCCTCTCTTTCCTCTGCTTTTTCACTCCTCCTCTCTTTCCTCTGCTTTTTCACTCCTTCTCCTTTCTCTCCTCCTCTCATATCTTTCCTCTGCTCTTTCGCTTTTTCTCCTCTCTTTCCTCTGCTTTTTCACTCCTCTCTTTCCTCTGCTTTTTCACTCCTTCTCCTTGCTCTCCTCCTCTCCTCTCTTTCCTCTGCTTTTTCACTCCTTCTCCTCTCTTTCCTCTGCTCTTTCACTCCTCCTCTCTTTCCTCTGCTTTTTCACTCCTTCTCCTTGCTCTCCTCCTCTCCTCTCTTTCCTCTGCTCTTTCACTCCTTCTCCTCTCTTTCCTCTGCTCTTTCACTCCTCCTCTCTTTCCTCTGCTTTTTCACTCCTCCTTTCTCTCCTCCTCTCATCTCTTTCCTCTGCTCTTTCGCTCTTTCTCCTCTCTTTCGTCTGCTCTTTTCACACTTTTCTTCTCTCTTCTCTTTCCTCTGCTTTTTCACTCATTCTCATCTCTTTCCTCTGCTCTTTTACTCTTTCTCCTCTCCATCCTTCTTTCATCTCTCTCTCCTCTGCTCTTTCACGTTTTCTCTTCTCGCTCTTTCCTCTGCTCTTTCATTCTTCCTCCTCTCATCTTTTTGACTCTTTCTTCCTCTGTCTTCTCTTTCCTCTGCTCTTTCACTCTTTTTCCTCTGTTCTTTCTTTCTTTCTCCTCTTTCCTCTGCTTTTTCACTCCTTCTCCTCTCTTTCCTCTGCTTTTTCACTCTGTCTCATTTCTCTCCTCCTCTCATCTCTTTCCTCTGCTCTTACGCTCTTTCTCCTCTCTTTCCTCTGCTCTTTCATTCTTCCTCCTCTCATCTTTTTCACTCTTTCTCCCTCTGTCTTCTCTTTCCTCTGCTCTTTCACTTTTTATCCTCTGCTCTTTCATTCTTTCTCCTCTCTTTCCTCTGCTTTTTCACTCCTTCTCATCTCTTTCCTCTGCTCTTTTACTCTTTCTCCTCTCAATCCTTCTTCCATCTCTCTCCTCTGGTCTTTCACTCTTTCTCCTCTCTCCTCTCTTTCCTCTGCTTCCTCCTGAAAGGAATATACCACCATTTAATGTAGAATTACCTTATATTCTCTGTTTTTTTTTTTTTAATCATTGTGTTATCAGAGAAGTATTGATTCTATTCCTTAGTATCAAAATAGATCAATGTTAGTATTGTGACATCACTACTTCCTGTATGATGACATGAATATATCCAAAAGTGAGAATTAGGAATTAGACATGAGATTGCTGTACTTCCCCCTCCTCTGTGGCGTATATTTAACTGCTCACAGAAATAACCCGCTCTCATATCAGCTGAAGCACACCGGCTCTGGAGGAAACATGGCGGCTCCGCTCGTCCACGCAGGAAGTCGCCGGGCACAGACAGGAAGTGGCCTGGCAGAACAGGAAGTGCCCCGCGAGCACAGATATGGTAGAGACGAGATTATTGTGAACAGCACAAACAAACAAACAAATCAACAGAAAGAGACAAGAGGCCAGAGGACTGTCTCAGACACAGCAGCGCTCACGCTATTGTAAAAGCACCCCCCCCATCCGCTCAAAACATACACCACACCTCAGTGCACCAAAACTACATAAATAACCCACAATATGTGAAATCCGTGAAGTAGGACAACTTTTTATATTTTACAATTATTCTCCATGTTTTAAGGCTGTAAACGCCTCACCACACACATTCTACACTTTTCTCAGACTGGAATTAACATTTTCTCACATTTCTCTCTTGTTTAAACACTCAAACCTTCGTAGATTTTCAACAAAATGTATTAATAGTGAAGCGCCCGGACACGTGCATCCATGGTCACGAAACAAGGCAAAGTTTAATCCTGGTTTAGACCTGGTCTAGTCCTGGTTTAGTCCAGGTCTAGACATGGTTTAGACCTGGACTTCCTACAGATCCAGTGACTCATGTCTCTGCTCCTCGTGCATCCGGCCCCGGAGCCCGGTGCGGCTCGGACTGCTTCTCATTCAAACACAGTGTGAGCACAGAGGGACGAGCAGGGCGCACCGCGCTCATTCAACGCCACTGCCATGTCCCGGGACGCGACGCGCACCAACCCCGCGAGGCCGCGCGTACACCGGGGCTGCGAGTACGAGATCGAACCGCGGCGCCCAGACCGCGTCCTCTCAGCCCGAGCCACAAACCAGCCGCACGAAACCAGCAAAGAGCGGCACATGATGGTTTAATCCTGGCTTAGACCTGGTCTAGACCTGGTCCAGTCCTGGTTTAGACCTGGTTTAGACCTGGTCTAGACCTGGTCCAGTCCTGGTTTAGACCTGGTTTAGACCTGGTCTAGACCTGGTCCAGTCCTGGTTTAGACCTGGTTTAGACCTGGTCTAGACCTGGTCCAGTCCTGGTTTAGACCTGGTTTAGACCTGGTTTAGACCTGGTCTAGACCTGGTTTAGTTCTGGTCTAGACCTGGTTTAGTCCACGTTTAGTCCTGGGTCTACAGTCTGTTAGCCAATCAGGACGCAGAACACAATGTTACACTATAAAAAAATTAATAAATAAAATAATAAAATAAAAATCCGCAAAACAGTGAAGCCGCCCACAGTGAACCGCGATAGAGCGAGGGACCACTGTACCACTAAACATCATACAATTCTACAATAAGGCAGCACATTCTGTTTTACATGACATTTTCCCACACGCCTCAAATCCTCTTCTAGATCCTGAAATATTATGGGACAAATCCATTGATAAGATTCCCCAGATAATTTCATACTCTATTTTTCACAGAGCCATGATTAGCCTGTTTTTATATTTAGTCCTGACTGTAAACATTATAGTACACATTACAGTACACATGCTGTGATGCTCATGTCATTCATCATTTGATTTATTTTTAAACTTATGGAGTGAGTGGTCCCTCTCCCAGTGAAGAGGCTCTCACCAACTCCACACAAACTATCTCTAACTATCTCGTCCGGTAGAACCCAGTTCAGTGTGTGTTAAAGAGAGGGCATTCTGCAGAATCCACTTTGTCACCCATGCTCACATCTGACACTTCTCCATAAATATATAAAAACATGATACAAAACTGTACACAGCGACTTGGAAAACCTGATGTGATGTGCAGTTTCTTTAGAGGGAGTGTGAAGGGCAAAGGGAGGGGGTTGGGGGGAGACTGGGGAGTGTCAAAAATGAAACCAAATATAGATCTAAATATGTGTTACAGTTAATACCCCACAGAAGTGTAATTGAACTGGAGAATTATCGTCCACACAACCTGACCCATCGCACAAACATGTCCCTGTTCTCTGTTGTGTTTCTGTGCCACTGTTCCATTGTTCCTCCTCACCTTCTCTTCTCCCGTCATCATTCCTCCATAATGTTTATTCCTTTTTGACTGTTCCTTTTAGAGTCTCTGTGGATGGTTTGTGCTTTGGCTCTCGTACAGTGCACCTGCAGCTCTGTGAGGCCTGAGCTGGAGCTGCAGACCAGGACTCGGCTCATGTGGGGCTGAGAAAAGACCAGGCCGGTGAAAGATCTTGCCTTATGCACTAAAAAGCATTAAGTGGTTGTGCCTCGACCTGTGCCACGCCCATTTTGTCTCATGTTTTAACCTTCTGAATGAATTATATGTTTTAATATCATGTTTCCTAAATGTTTTGTTTCTGTAGCTCATGTGACTGTTTAAAGGAAAAGTAACGGGGTTTTTTTTACACTCTGAGTCTTCTTTCGGCAATAAAACAAGTAGTTTTACTCACCCATAGCACTTTGGTGTCAATTGGAGCAGTTTTGTAGAACTTATGTTGGAGCCGTTCTGTTCTACTAATGATCCCGTATCCGTTAGCGTGAGTGCTCGGGGCATTACTTTGCGGTGTCCAAATAAGACAAACTTTAGCACTTTTCAAATCACAGAAGATCGCTGTGTCAGGGTAGACTTTTAGTAGATTCCAAAACGGCCTGAAACCCGATATCGCAACAGAAAAGTAAAGCTCAGAGCGGTGTTAGCTTCTTTCGGACTAGCGGTGTTTATATAAACAGCTGAGTTCACGCATGCGCACTGTCCTCTCTGATGACGTCATCAAATGAAACTATAGCTGGATATCGGGTTTCAGGCCATTTTGGAATCCACTAAAAGTCTACCCTGACACAGCGATCTTCTGTGATTTGAAAAGTGCTAAAGTTTGTGTTATTTGGACACCGCAAAGTAATGCCCCGAGCACTCATGCTAACGGATACGGGATCATTAGTAGAACAGAACGGCTCAACATAAGTTCTACAAAACTGCTCCAATTGACACCAAACTGCTATGGGTGAGTAAAACTACTTGTTTTATTGCCGAAAGAAGGCTCAGATTGTAAAAAAAACCCGTTACTTTTCCTTTAAGGACTCTTGTAGCTTTACCATGTTATAATTGTTTCTTCTCCCTGACCATCTGAAGTTGTATTTGGTTTGATTTATGGACGTCTGAGTCATCTTATTGTCAAAATTTCTATTGCCTAAATTCCAATTATTTTCAATGCTCTCCTTTTTACAGCGCAGAGCTTATTTGTGAGAGAGGGAGCCCGAGAGAGAAGTGAAAAAGAGAGTGAGAGTGAGCAAGAGAGAATGTGATAGAGACGGAGAGAGAAAATGAGAAAGAGGGAGAGAGGGAGAGAGAGAGCTGCTGTCGGTCTGACACTAAACAGAACCTGCACATTAGGACATTACTCTATCCTCCTACACAACACTCCTCCTCCTCCTCCTCCTCCTCCTCCTCCTCTCCCTGCACCCCTCTGCCATCTCTCCCCCTCCTCCTTCCTTCTCGTCGTCCTCCTCTTCTCGCTATGAGGTTCTCAGGGCAGTGTTTGCTTAGCCTCTTCACATGCTGATAAAGGCAGGCATGAAGACGTATGGGCACCAGAGGAGGAAGAGGAGGAGAGAAGAGAGAACAGGAGGAGGATGAAGAGGAGCAGAGAGGAAGAGGAGAAGAGAAGGGAGGGGGGTAGAGAGAGAGAGAGAAAGTGAAGGGTTATTTATGATAAAAGGGGCACTTTTGTCAATCAATCACTTTTTTATTTATTATAACCTATTCTACAAACTGGACTTTTCACAGCTTTTACCCATGTTATAGTAGTTTCTTCTCGTTGACCGTCTGCAGTTGCGTTTGGAGTGATTCGTGCAGGTTTGATCGATCAAATGGTAGATTAGACCTATAGAGTAGATTTGAACTACAGACAGACACAAGCACAAATATGTCTGCTTAAAGGTCCCATGACATGGTACTTCTTGATGCTTTTATATGGCTCCTTAATGGTTCCCTAATACTGTAAATGAATCCTTCTTCAAAATCAACACTCAGTGCATGAGAAACAGAGATAAGATGAGAAAGAGTAATTTTTCTCTCTCTGAACACTCCATTATGGGCGTTGTTGCTTGAATGCAAATGAGGAGGACAGAGATGGCCTATAGTAGAGGGTGGGGGCGTGGCCAAACTCTCCGCTCTCAGCTCTCAGCTGTGCGCTCTGATCCATTTCCATGTTTTTGCGCGGAGAAGAGATTTGAAGCGTTCCATTGAAAAATAAACACATTTCCACAGAAAATAAAATTAAACCACTGCTGTTCAAAGGTCCAGAGGCTCAGATAAAGGACTTCCGAGCCTAGAAACACTCGGACGTGCCTCCAGGCAAATAAAAAAACGCATTTCGCATTGCCTAGCGCATTCACAGTCCAAACTCTCTGGGCGTGATTTACAGAGACGCTGAGTACAGACAGACGGGGGTGGAACTGCATTTGCATTTCTTTTTTCGATCTGACGTCAATAAGTTTCCTTGTTCAAAATCGCCCATTTGAGCTCTGTTTTTTTCTAACGCAGAAAAGGATCGCAAATGCTCAGTTTAGACATTTCGCAACTTTTAACCATGGGGGGGGGGTAAACAGGGTAGGGGAGCTCACATTAACGTTCAAAAACCTCAGAAAGTGAAAATTTCATGTCATGGGACCTTTAAAGGAGAATTAACGTTTTTTTTTTTTTACAATCTGAGCCTTATTTCGGTAATAAAACAAGTTGTTTTACTCACCCATAGCACTTTGGTGTCATATGGAGCACTTCCGGAGATGTTTTAGATTTGCGATCTCCGTAATGTGAGTTCTCGGGGCACATGTTTGCGATCTCCAAATAACACAAACTTTAGCACTTTTCAAATCATAGAAGCTCGATGTCTTAGTCTACACTTTTGTTTGAGTCAAAAGTGGCCTGTAATCCGAGATTTATCCATAGTTTCGAGTAGATGAGGACGCCAGTGCGCATGTGCGGAGTCACAGTTTATTTCACTCTCAGCTCCCGGGACCCAAACATGAAACGCAAAGCTGTAAATTATGGATAAATCTTGGATTACAGGCCACTTTTGACTCAAACGAAAGTGTAGACTAAGACATTGAGCTTCTATGATTTGAAAAGTGCTAAAGTTTGTGTTATTTGGAGACCGCTCGGGGCATATATTATATGCTCAGAGAACTCGCGTTACGGATATAAACATCTCCGGAAGTGCTCCATATGACACCAAAGTGCTATGGGTGAGTAAAACAACTTGTTTTATTACCGAAATAAGGCTCAGATTGTAAAAAACGTGAATTCTCCTTTAAACCCAGATTTGCAGAGACAGTGAAGTGTACTTCCCCTTTACTTTCCTCTTACATTACAGATGACAGTGTTTCCACCATTTCATAATATTTAACAGTTTTATTCAACCAGTTTAAGTTGGTATTTGACAAACTCATAGATCATCCTCCCCTCTCAGGGTGGTCCTCTCTCCTCTCTCTCCACTCCCTCCTTCTTTCTCTCCTTCTATGTCTTTTGTTTAGTCCTTTTGCTGCTGTCTGTAAAGCCCCTTCACATGCTCACAACAATAGGAGCAGATCAAGTGCATAAACATCAGATTTGGTTTTGTCCTCCTTCTCCTCCTCCTCGTCTCACTGCGGCGCTGAGCTTTGTTCAGGAGCCAGCGTTTCTTCCTGAAGTACGATGAGCCGTGGAGGCTGTGAGGAGGTTTAAAGTGGTAAACAGCTGTCACGGAGAGAGAGAAAGCAGAGCACACTTACAGAGCAGATCAAAGCACCGAGGGGAGGGGCCAACAGCTATACACTGTATATAAATGGACATAGCTAACTCTCCGTGGTCCAGGTAGGAAGTGAGCGTGATGGTGCTTCCGGCTCCATCAACTCTTCAGTTCACTTTCTATTGAAAAAACATGCTCCCTCTCTCTGTAAGTGCTGCTGTCAGGCTCCTCATGTTGGCGTATTAACCCGCTCTACATGATCCTGAAGTTTTTATTTCACTAAGATATAAAACAACAACAGACCATTGAGCTGCCTTGTTTCACGTTGCTCAGCGTCATGTGAGCTGACCGTCAAAACCCTCACTCTGGATCAGGGGTGTCAAACTCATCCAACCTACTCTGATCCCAAAGGGGCCGGATCAGAAAACTCGTGGTAAATATACCCCAAAAACAGCAATAAGTCCAAATATTTGTGCAAAGAAACGCAAATCTATCACAGAAGTCTTTTTTTATTTGATGAACTGTTTCTTTTACAAAATATTATAATATTATGAACAACCTGAAACTTTAAAAGAAAAGTAACGTTTTTTTTTTTTTTTTTTACAATTTGAGCCTTATTTCTGTAATAAAACAAGTTGTTTTACTCACCCATAGCACTTTGGTGTCATATGGAGCACTTCCAGAGATGTTTTAGATTTGCGGTTAGCCTAGCGCGACTTCTAGCCATAGCTCGGGGCATATAATATATTCCCCAAACATGTAATATGCCCCGTGCGGGCTCCAAATAACACAAACTTTAGCACTTTTCAAATCATAGAAGCCCGATGTCTTAGTCTACGATTTCGTTTGAAGCAAAAGTGGCCTGTAATCCGAGATTTATCCATAGTTTACAGCTTTGCGTTTCATGTTTGGGTCCCGGGAGCTGAGAGCACAGTCTGCACATGTGCACTGGCCTCCTCATCTACTCGAAACTATGGCTAAATCTGGGATTACAGGCCACTTTTGACCACACGAAATCGTAGACTAAAGACATCGAGCTTCTATGATTTGAAAAGTGCTAAAGTTTGTGTTATTTGGAGATCGCAAACATGTGCCCCGAGAACTCAAATTATGGAGATCGCAAATCTAAAACATCTCTGGAAGTGCTCCATATGACACCAAAGTGCTATGGGTGAGTAAAACAACTTGTTTTATTACCGAAATAAGGCTCAGATTGTAAAAAACGTCACTTTTCCTTTAAGAAAAACACAGTTTCAACACAAGCGTACAGGTTTCCCGTTCACCTCCGTGAACAAATAGGAATTAGTCTATTTTTCTTGGAAAATCCTGCACTCGGCGTCCACTTTTCTCATTTTGCACATTTTCCCGATGAGGGTGTCACGGTCGACAGTCAAAACGATGCTCCTTTAAGAGTGTTTGGAAAGAGGCGAGTCTTCATTTGTGCTGCTCTGGTGGGAGGGGCCACGCGCAGAAACGCTGGAGACGCTGCTATGCAAAGCTGCGCAGAAAATGACCAATATTTTAATAGAAAATTAAAATATAATAAAAATATTTTAATAGAAAATGAGTTGAGGGCCAGATTAAAGGTATTGGAGGGCTGGATCTGGCCCCCGGGCCGCATGTTTGACACCTCTGCTCTAGATCTTTGGTTGCTATGATACTCGCTGTTGGGAGTATTCTGAAGCTCCAAATTCTCCACCATAACTGCAAGTCCACACACGGACGCATGTTTTTTGTTTTGTTTTTCAGCGCAATAAACACAACCAAAATAATTACATTGCATGTATTTCTCTTTATTTTTAGCTAAAACGTTACATAGTGTGACTAAAGATCCCATGACATGGTACTTCTTGATGCTTTTATATGGCTCCTTAATGGTTCCCTAATACTGTAAATGAATCCTGAGAAACAGAGATAAGATGAGAAAGAGTAATTTTTCTCTCTCTGAACACTCCATTCTGGGCGTTGTTGCTTTAATGCAAATGAGAAGGACAGAGATGGCCTATAGTAGAGGGTGGGGGCGTGGCCAAACTCTCCGCTCTCAGCTCTCAGCTGTGCCCTCTGATCCATTTCCGCGTTTTTGCGCGGAGAAGAGATGAGAAGTGCTCCAATGAAAAATAAACAGAAAATAAAATTAACCCACTGCTGTTCAAAGGTCCAGAGGCTCAGATAAAGATCTTCCGAACCTAGAAACACTCGGACGTGCCTCCAGGCAAATAAAAAAACGCATTTCGCATTGCCTAGCGCATTCGCAGTCCAAACTCTCTGGGCGTGATTTACAGAGACGCTGAGTACAGACAGACGGGGGTGGAGCTGCATTTTTCGATCTGCCGTCAATAAGGTGCCTTGTTGAGAATCGCCCGTTTGAGCTGTGTTTTTTTCTAACGCAGAAAAGGATCGCAAAGGCTCAGTTTAGGGGGGGCTAAACAGGGTAGGGGAGCTCACATTAACGTTCAAAAACATCAGAAAGTGAAAATTTCATGCCATGGGACCTTAAAACTGAAAATGATGATCTGAATAAAAGAGGGAGATGTCTGAGGAGAGGGAGGCTCCTCTTTGAGCTTGGACATGATTCACACAGAGACCCAAGACACTGACCAGAGCCCGATAAGAGAGGCAGAGGCAGAGAGGAGCGGGCGATTGGCCAATCAGATGCAGTGCTCGTTATAATTATCTTAAAGAACAACCATCGTGAGGACAGAAACATGCTACAGGGAGGTATGTTTAAAACCGTGTCTGTTAATTATGATGACAAACTCGCCATTCTGATATGGGAAACCACACAAGATTCTGCAGATTCTGTAAAGTGTCAGATGCCCTCCCGTCCTTCTGTGTGTCCCCTGTGTGTTAAATAAATCTTGTCACAAATAGAAACGATGAAGGAAAACATTTGTGGATTAGACTTTTGGAGATTTCTGATGAAAATACCAAATACTAGAATACTGATTCCTCGGCATATCACCAGTCAAACTCACTTAAGATTAAGAAAGCAACGTTATTATTTCAAATTTATGTCCAAAGTTTTCTCATGTATCTGACAAAAATGTGTCTTGAGGTCAAAATAAGTCCACAGTGTCTGCATGTAATTATACAGAGCTTTATTGTGTGATAATCACAAAGTACACATTCTCTTGCTAGTTGTTAGCTTTAACATGATATGAAAACTCCCCTCTGATCTCTGAGAATCGTGAAAAGAGCTTATAAACTCATCATGGAGAATAATTAGGATGCTCTGAATGCATGAGGTAAGTGAAGAAGAACTTTGGACCACTGTAAACTGTTTCAAAGGAACTAGTTATTTTTAAAAAAAAATGTTTTTAAGACGGGGAAAATCAGGTACAGAGACTTTTACTTCAGCAAATAACTGAAAAATGTAATCAGCAGCTATTGTAATCCAGACTATTAATTCAAATTAAAGTCATTTAAAATGCTGCAGATTATCCCTGTGGAGACTTGTAGCTGTGTGGAAATAAGGTCACTCCAGTGGCTGCAGACTCCTGCTACAGTCAACTGCAGTCCAGTCTACTAAAGTCCACTACAGTCAACTAAAGTCCACTCCAGTCCACTCCAGTCCAGTCTACTAAAGTCCACTACAGTCAACTCCAGTCCAGTCTACTAAAGTCCACTCCAGTCCACTCCAGTCCAGTCTACTAAAGTCCACTACAGTCCAGTCTACTAAAGTCCACTACAGTCAACTCCAGTCCAGTCTACTAAAGTCCACTACAGTCAACTCCAGTCCACTCCAGTCCAGTCTACTAAAGTCCACTACAGTCCAGTCTACTAAAGTCCACTCCAGTCCACTCCAGGCCAGTCTACTAAAGTCCACTCCAGTCCACTCCAGTCCAGTCTACTAAAGTCCACTACAGTCCAGTCTACTAAAGTCCACTACAGTCAACTCCAGTCCAGTCTACTAAAGTCCACTACAGTCAACTCCAGTCCACTCCAGTCCAGTCTACTAAAGTCCACTACAGTCCAGTCTACTAAAGTCCACTACAGTCCAGTCTACTAAAGTCCACTCCAGTCCACTCCAGGCCAGTCTACTAAAGTCCACTACAGTCAACTCCAGTCCAGTCTACTAAAGTCCACTACAGTCCACTACAGTCCAGTCTACCCCCAAACTGGACCAGTGGCTACAGCAGATCCCAGGACAAACATCAGATATCTCAGTCCAGAAAAGTGCAGTACAGGAACAGCAAAGATACTGCCAAGGAGGTACTGCAGGGGGGTCGCGAAATCTTTTGATTTCACTTTAAAATAATATAATTTTATATTTTATAGTGTAAAATACAGTATTAACCTGTGTATTATTTCCTTGTATTGGATGTACCATAACAGAGTAGCAATGTTTATACATGACACTAAGCTCAATGTAATATAAAACACAATTCTATGCCGTATATATACTATGGGGTCCCTGGCCCAGTTCGCCATCTGTTTGGGGGTCCCTGGCCTGAAAAACGTTGAAGACCCCTGCTATATATTATATACTCAGATTATCCATGACAGAGGTGTGAATAAGCCATGGACTGTCTTAAAAGGGGGTATTTTACTTCTGTGGGATATTAACTGCAAACACATAACATATTCACACCTTGTGGGTGGAGCTTTGTACAGGCTTGTACAGCTAACCGTAAGAATGGTTCAAATAGGGCCCTAGAGATTACTCAAACATGCATGGATGACATCCAAAACATCTTCCGGCATGTTTTTGATGAGTGATTGACAGTATGAAATAGTAAAAATATATTTTATATATTTAGCATAATACCCCCTCTTTAAAGAAATTCAGGTCTTATTCAAACTGGTAAATCAAAGCTGTGCTCATAGTAGCGGTGTTCATGCTAGCTGTGCTCATGTTAGCCTCACTTCATTAGCGCGGTGTGCATTTGTGTTACTGCTCTCAGGGGACTCAGATAAGACTCTGAGCTGTGATTTACTTTCAGATTTCTCTTCAGACTTCAGACTTCAGAGTGTCTCTGCAGCACTAAGAGAGAGACTTATTGTCCACGGGCAGGACTGAGTCACATTTATATAATCCTGATTCCAGATTCAAAAGTAAACTGATCTAATGTGAGTCCATGTGTGCCAGGGGCCCCGCCCATTGGCACCAATCACTTACTCAGCACTTTGATACAGGCAGCGTTTACATAACCTTTACCCCCCACTACTGCACCACCCTGGACACCGTCAGTTCATTTGACTGAAATGAGACATTTAAAGCATGAACCATGTCATAGTCTCCTCTCACCATTTCCCCTCTTAAGTTCTATTTGGAGTGATTCATACATGTTAAAACATGTTACATACACACTTCCTTCTCCAGTTTTATTTTTTTAATGGGTGATACACATTCAGCAGTGTTGTGTAGTCATTTTGGTACAAATGTGAAAAAATGCTCTTCTCTAGTGTGATGTGCAGCTATCCATAGGAGGGGCCCACAGCATGCGGCGCTTTGTTGTCATGACGTTTACAGTGACATCAGCTCCCACTGGACACCGCAGTTTTCTAATCCAGAAGTCAGTGCATTTGTTTCTTTTATTAAGTCATTTTAGATCAATATTGTGATTTAAAATGTACAAATTATAACAGAATGATGAATGAAAGTCCAATTTTTTATTATGACATCTGAGATGCCTCATTTAGTCTTCGTTTAGTTGTGGTTTAGTCCTCTGCAGCGGGCTCACTCTCACCTGGATAGTGTAAAGGGCTCTGTGACAATATTGATCTTTGATTTCTACAGCGCCTTTAACACAATCCAGCCCTTTCTGATGAATGAGAAGCTGCTCAGGATGAGTGTCAGCTCCTCCTCTGTCTCCTGGATTACTGACTACCTGTCAGGTAGGCCTCAGTACATGCGACTGGGGACCACTCTGTCTGATACTGTGGTCAGTAATGTAGGAGCCCTCAGAGTACAGTCCTGTTTCTGCTCACCCACTGCACCAGACCATAGAGGGACAGAGGAGCTCATTCTCCAACAGGCTCCTACAGCTCAAACAGTGAGAGATACAGGACGACATTCATACCATACTGCATACAAGTGTACAACAACTCACCTTATGTAACAGATAATACTCCCTACAACTGTACAACAACTCACCTTATGTAACAGATAATACTCCCTACAACTGTACAACAGCTCACCTTATGTAACAGATAATACTCCCTAAAACTTATGCCCTTGTACTGCGGTTCTTGTCTCTTGTATATAGCTTTGATTTTATATTTTATTTTATATTTTATAACTTATTTATTTTGACTTGTAAATTATTTTTATAATTATGTCTCATTCAAGTTTCAAGATTCAAAGCATTTACTGTCATATGCACAGTAAAGAAACACGAGGGACGTATATATATATATATATATATATATATATATATATAGATATATACAATCAAATAGAACAATCTTTACAGAATAAACACTATGAAAAATATAGGCCCCTCCTTGAGCCGCCACCTTAACGTGGTGGAGGGGTTTGAGTGCCAGTGTCAGACTAAGAGTGGTTCAGAAGCCCTTATGTTGAGTTTTAAAACGAGGTCAGATACGTCGCCCGGACTGGCGTTACCGGGGCCCTACCCGGGAGCCAGACATGGGGTGGGTGCTCGCCAGCGAGCAGTGGCCGGGCCTTTCCCCACGGGGCCCGTGGGGAGCGACGTGGGGCTGTCCTCCCGTGGACCCACCACCTGCAGGAGGATCCATAAGGGTCGGGTGCGTGGAGATTTGGGTGGCAGTTGAAGGCAGGTGCCTCGACGACTGGATCTCCGGACATGGAGACTAGCTCTGGGGACATGGAATGTCACCTCGCTGAGGGGGAAGGAGCCTGAGCTCGTGCGGGAGGTTGAGGGTTACTGACTAGATATAGTCGGCCTCACCTCCACGCACAGCTTGGGCTCTGGAACCCAACTCCTTGAAGGGGGCTGGACTCTCCATTTCTCTGGCGTTGCCGGTCTGGGCTTGCTCATTGCCCCACAGCTCAGCCGCTGTGTGTTGGAGTTCACCCCGGTGAACGAGAGGGTTCCATCCCTGCGCCTTCGGGTCGAGGACAGGTCTCTCACTGTTGTGTCGGCTTATGGGCTGAACAGCAGTGCGGAGTACCCGGCCTTCTTGGAGTGCCTGGGAGGGGTACTGGACAGTGCACCAACCCGGGA
Source organism: Paratrypauchen microcephalus (assembly GCA_036785185.1). Taxonomy (NCBI): domain Eukaryota; kingdom Metazoa; phylum Chordata; class Actinopteri; order Gobiiformes; family Gobiidae; genus Paratrypauchen; species Paratrypauchen microcephalus. The sequence continues at coordinate 2,652,737 of JAVJIX010000114.1, forward strand.
CTCCGTTGTTCTCCTGGGGGACTTCAACGCCCACGTGGGCAACGACAGTGACACCTGGAGAGGGGTGATTGGGAGGAACGGCCTCCCTGATCTGAACCCGAGCGGTGTTCTGTTACTGGACTTCTGTGCTAGCCACGGTTTATCCATAACGAACACCATGTTCAAGCACAAGGGTGTCCATCAGTGCACGTGGCACCAGGACACCCTTGGACGGAGGTCGATGATCGACTTTGTTGTTGTGTCATCTGACCTCCGGCTGCGTGTCTTGGACACTTGGGTGAAGAGAGAGGCAGAGCTGTCAACTGATCACCACCTGGTTGTGAGTTGGGTCTGCTGGCGGGGGAAGAAGTTGGAGAGACCTGGCAGGCCCAAGCGTATCGTGAAGGTCTGTTGGGAACGTCTGGCAGAGCCCTCTGTCAGGGGCACCTTCAACTCACACCTCGGGGAGAGCTTCTCTCTTTTTTCTATAGGTCAATCATTGTCCAGAAGGGGGGGCTATTGCTCAGCGGTTCAAGAGTCTAATAGCAGTTGGGAAGAAAGAGTTCTTAAGTCTAGTAGTCCTGTTTTTCACACTCCTGTACCTTCGGCCTGAAGGTAGGAGTGTGAATAGTCCATGATGGGGGTGGGTGGGGTCTTTGATGATGGAGGCAGCTCTCTTGTGGACTTTGCGATGGTAGATGCTCTGCAGAGACGGTTGAGGAGTCCTGGTGATTTGACACGAGTCTCTTGCTATTTTTTTTTGCTATACCAGCTATTGTTGTTACTCTGTGTTATATATTATATTGTGATGAGTGAAACAGAGAGTTTTTAGACTGACTTTTCCACATACTGATCTGAAGGTTGGCAGTTCAGTTCCAGCTCTAATGTATACATCATTTTACTGGGCAACACACTTGAGTTGTAAACATCCATGTTTTATTGAGGACAGCCAAACTTGCTCCACACTTGCATTGAAAGTGTGTTGTAAGAACAATAGATCACTGTGATGGAGAGAGAGAGTCTTTGGACTGCATTCCTCCACTCACCCAAAATCAATGAAACAAATGAAGAACGTATCTCTACAGGAAAAGATAGAGGGTTATCCAGAGGGCAGGAGAGAGGGAGAGACGGACGACGGAGGGAGAGGCAGGGAGTCAGAAGAGAGAAGGGAAGAGGGGAAAAGGAGGAGGAAGAGCAGGAGGAGAGATGGTCAACAGAGGAAATGAGGGAGGAGGCGAAGAATGAGAGACGGCTGATGGAAGCGAATGGAAGAAGGAGAGCTGGAGAAAGGGTGAGAGAGAGAGATGGGTAGGGAGGGAGCAAGAGGAGAGATGGACACCAGAGGGAAAAACGAGAAAGAAGGGAGGAGTGAGGAAGGAACGAAAGAAGCAGCAATGGAGGGGGAATGAGGAAAGAGAAGGGAAAAAAAGAAATGGGAAGGGGAAGAAGAAGAGAGGGGGAAGAATGGGGAAAAAGAGGGGAGATGCAAAAAAGAGAGGGGTGAAAAGGGGTACCAGAAGGGAGAGGAAGAGATAGCTGGATAAAGACAGAGAGGAGAGAGGGGAGGATAGAGAGAAGAAGGTGGAGTAAGAGTAAGGAAGAGTGACAGAGCAAAGCTTTTACCATGAAAGATGAAGTGATTATGTAGAAGGAAAGAGTTTAGTGAAGAGATTTGGGTAGATTTAGTCAAGAAAAGAGAGAGGAAGGGACGAAGAGACAGGGAGAGAGGGAGGAAGAGAAAGAGAAAGAGGGAGAGAGAGGGGCGGAGTGAGAGGGAGAGTAAATTAAAGAAAAAGGGAGAAAAGAGACAAAAGGTTAGAAAGGGAGAGAGAATGGAAAAAGAGAGAGGGAAACAGGTGGAGAAGGAGATTGAGAGAGAGGGAGAGGGGAGCGAAAGAGAGAAGGAATGAAAGAAAGAAAGTGGAAGAGCAAACGGCAGAGACGGAGGAAGAGAGAAAGAGATAAAGAGTCGTCGGGAGATCAAACACAGTCAGCCAAAAAACAACCGCTCCAAAAAAAAAAAGATTTATGAAAGAAAAGAATCAGAGGGGCTGTAGATGGAGAGACACTACACCTCTGCTCCATCTCACCCTCTCTCTCTCTCTCTCTCTCTCTCTGTCTAGTGGAGGGGTGGAGGAAAGGAGGAGAAGAGCATAGGGGGCACTGGGAGGAGGAGTAAGCCTGGACTCGACCCCTCTCTCCTCTACAGCCCGTACAGATGATGGATGCAGAGACAGAAAAAGAGGTAAAAAGAAAGGGAGAAGAGGAGAGAGATAAGAGGGAGACAGAGAGATAGAGGGAAGAGAAGCCAGTCCGTCATAAAACAAGTATGCACCGCTCAACATTAAAGCGGATTACATCTACTACAACCAGAAGGTCGAGGGTTCAGTTCACAATCCTGCAGCAGACTTTGCATGTTCTCCCTGTGTCTAAGCCTCCAGAGAGAGGGGATAGAGGGAGGAGGAAGGAGGGAGGAGGGGAGAGAGGAAGCGAGAAAGGATAGAGGAGGAGGACGGGGTAATCGAGGGGAGAGAGGGGATAGAGGGAGGAGGAAGGAGGGAGGAGGGGAGAGAGGAAGCGAGAAAGGATAGAGGAGGAGGAGGATGGGGTAATCGAGGGTAGAGAGGGGATAGAGGAGATACCCTTCTTTTCTCCCCTTCTCTCCCTCCTTTTTTCCTCTTTCACCCTTCTTCTCTATCTCCCTCCCTCTCTCACTTCTTTCTCTCCTTCTTTCTGTCTCTTTCTCTCTTTCTGCTCTCTCGCTCTGACTTCCTCTTCTTTCCCCCCTCTCTCGTGACCATCTCCCCCTCCCTATCCCCTCTCCTCTTTCTCCCCTTCCTCCTTTTATTTCCCTTTCTCTCCTCTGTATTTTTCTCTTTCGGTCTTTCACTCCCTCCCTCCTTCTCTCTCTCCTCTCCTCTCCTTTCCTCTTTCCTTCTTTCTCCTTCTTCCTGATTCTCTTCTCTCTCACTCCCCTCTCTCTGTCCTCTCCTTCCCTCTCTCTTTTTTGTACTCTCTTTCCTCTCTTTTTCCTCTGCTCCCTCGTCCTCTTTCCCCACCTTCTCTCTCCTCTTTTTCTCTCTCTCCCTCTGTCTTTCTTTCTTTCCCTTCCTCCCTCCTTCTCTCTCTTCTCTCCTTTCACTCTCTCCTTCTTTCTCCTACCTGATTCCCTTCTCTCTCACTCGCCTCTCTCTATCCTGTCCTTCCCTCTCTCTTTTTTCTACTCTCTTTTCTCTCTTTTCCTCTGCTTCCTCTCCCTCTCTCCTCTTTTTCTCTCTCTTTCCTCCCTTCCTCTCTCTCTCTCCTTTTTCACGAGGAAACAATCAAACTCAATGCCGCGGAAGTCATTCATTTTTGCCGTGTCTCCGGTTCATCCATCACTTTTCTCTCGTTTTTATTTTGGTGCTCACTCGCCCGATCCCCCTCTCCTGTTTTTCAGTTTTTCAGACTAAAAATAAAACATGAAAATAACTGGTGGTGATTATAACGGCGCGCTGTGATTCATGTGTGAAAGAGTCAAGGAAGTTCACTTCTCAACTGTTCTTCTACTGGAACAGGAGCCACAGCAGAGGAAGGGAGGGAGAGAGGGAGGGAGGGAGGGAGAGAGGGAGAGAGAGAGGGAGGGAGGGAGAGAGGGAGGGAGAGAGGGAGAGCGAGAGAGAGGGAGAGAGAGAGGGAGGGAGAGAGGGAGGGAGAGAGGGAGAGAGGGAGAGAGGGAGGGAGAGCAGCCAAACACTCTGAGTAGAGTCATGTTACTTCAAAATAATACTACTCACATAAAAGGACAAAGTAGTGGTCAAGACGAGGGCTGCAAAATTCTGGGAATTTTCAAATTTGGAAACTTTCCATGGGAATTTTCGAGGATTAACGGGAATTTTCAGATATTTTGGGGAATTAAAGGAAAAGTAACGTTTTTTACAATCTGAGCCTTATTTCACATGTTTGCGGTCTCCAAATAACACAAACTTTAGCACTTTTCAAATCATAGAAGCTCGATGTCTTAGTCTACGATTTCGTTTGAGTCAAAAGTGGCCTGTAATCCGAGATTTAGCCATAGTTTCGAGTAGATGAGGAGGCCAGTGCGCATGCGCGGACTGTGCTCTCAGCTCCCGGGACCCAAACATGAAACGCAAAGCTGTAAACTATGGATAAATCTCGGATTACAGGCCACTTTTGCTTCAAACGAAATTGTAGACTAAGACATCGGGCTTCTATGATTTGAAAAGTGCTAAAGTTTGTGTTATTTGGAGCCCGCACATATTACATGCTTGGGGAATATATTATATGCCCCGAGCTATGGCTAGAAGTCGCGCTAGGCTAACCACAAATCTAAAACATCTCTGGAAGTGCTCCATATGACACCAAAGTGCTATGGGTGAGTAAAACAACTTGTTTTATTACCGAAATAAGGCTCAGATTGTAAAAAACTTTACTTTTCCTTTAAGCATTGATCATCCAAATATAATTCCAAATAAAAGAAGTCTTGAGCATGTTACATGTTCTTTTTCAGTGAACTAGTTTAATATTTATTTTTACAATTCTGGCAATTCACAAAACGTGCCACGCCCTCAGTCTGCTCCCCTCTCCCCTCGATATCACCGTCCATCACTGTAAACATTGTCAAGTGCCAATTAAGGGGACATCGCTCAACCCTATTGCATAGACCATTTCCAAAAATGAAAACAAAATAAATGATACATGAAAATCTGCTTGTCTCAGTGATTTTACTTCTGTGGTCACCTCAGAAGCACACACTCTGACAGAACTTTAAAAAGACGAGTGGATCTGGATCTTGTTTCCTGATTTCACACGGAGTGATTGACAGGTGGGTTAACTTCTAATTTAGTATAAGAAAATGTACTCTAAGTCGTGCCACATAGACCAAAAGCATCTTATTGTTGGAGAGTTGGGTCAGATGAAATCAAATCAATAAAATCAATACACCCAAAGGTCATGTGACTAAGTGATTGAGGCTTATTTAAAGTCAACAATACCATCCTCCCCCTCTCTCTCTCCAAATTGTAAAAAAAACGTTACTTTTCCTTTAATGGGAATAAACTGGGAATTATCAAAGTCGGAGGTCAGGAGCATCAATATAGTTGGTAGAAAAAATATTGTAGCATAATCTTGACTAAAATAATCACGTTTGTGTGAATAAAGTAGGACAGTATTTTGTGCAGAGCCTCGAGCCACACCCTCTACATGCATTTTACATTCCTTTATCACATGATCAATAACTTCTAGAATTCTGAAGAGCTAAAGCGACTTTTCTGAGCTCACAGCAAATACAGACGACTGAGGCCAGACACTTCAGCAAGAGGACGACATGCAGACAAGTTCTGAGGACATCATGAAGTAGATTATATTTGATCTATATATTAAAGAATATTAAAGGAAAAGTAACGTGTTTTTTTTTTAACAATTTGAGCCTTATTTCGGTAATAAAACAAGTTGTTTTACTCACCCATAGCACTTTGGTGTCATATGGAGCACTTCCAGAGATGTTTTAAGATTTGCGGTTAGCCTAGCGCGACTTCTAGCCATAGCTCGGGGCATATAATATATTCCCCGAGCATGTAATATGCCCCGTGCGGGCTCCAAATAACACAAACTTTAGCACTTTTCAAATCATAGAAGTCTTAGTCTACGATTTCGTTTGAAGCAAAAGTGGCCTGTAATCCGAGATTCATCCATAGTTTACAGCTTTGCGTTTCATGTTTGGGTCCCGGAAGCTGAGAGCGAAATAAGCTGTGACTCCGCACATGCGCACTGGCGTCCTCATCTACTCGAAACTATGGCTAAATCTCGGATTACAGGCCACTTTTGACCACACAAAATCGTAGACTAAGACATCAGGCTTCTATGATTTGAAAAGTGCTAAAGTTTGTGTTATTTGGAGCCCGCACGGGGCATATTACATGCTTGGGGAATATATTATATGCCCCGAGCTATGGCTAGAAGTCGCGCTAGGCTAACCGCAAATCTAAAACATCTCTGGAAGTGCTCCATATGACACCAAAGTGCTATGGGTGAGTAAAACAACTTGTTTTATTACCGAAATAAGGCTCAGATTGTAAAAAACGTTACTTTTCCTTTAAAGTAGAAAAGTAGAAATAAATAAATATAGTGCTAGGTTCCTGGTAAACTAGATTTGCGCCATTTCACTGAAGAAGTTCTCTTATGATGCTACCTACCGCCAAATGTGCTAGAGCTAGCTTACTGATGCTAAATATTTATATTTATGCTACGTTTTTGGACAGGAGGAGAGTTCCTTTCATTTTTAATTTTAAATTATAAGACACATTTTAGCCAATGTTCATGTTTTGTTGTTCAGTGAAGCAGATTCGCATTGATAAAATTCTTCTTACAAATAAATCATGTGAGTCGTGTGTTTTAACTGTCTCCTTTTTACAATAACGCTGCTGATGACAAAATAAAATGTTGATATATGACTCACAATAATTCCCATAAATTCGCAAAACTTCTGTGCAAAGTTACCAATTTGAAAATTCCCCAAATTCCCACGCGAAAGTTTCCATGGAAACTTTCCGCCCCTTTGCAACCCTAGTGAAGACACTGCTCTGCGCAAGAAACACAAATATTCAAATAATTTCATATTGTTGACAAGTGTGGAAAGAGAAAGAGAAGAAAGAGAGAGAGAAAGAGAGGGAAGAGGGAATGGAGAGAGAGGGGGAGGATGGTATTGTTGACTTTAGATAAGCCTTAATGATCTGATCACGTGGATTTGGCCCTGATGACGTCACATGACCTTTGGCTGTATGGATTTTATTGATTTGATTTCATCTGACCCAACTCTCCAACAATAAGATGCTTTTGGTCTATGTGGCACGACTTATAGTACATTTTCTCATACTAAATTAGAAGTTAACCCACCTGCCAATCACCCGTCTTTTTAAAGTTCTGTGAGAGTGTGTGCTTCTGAGGTGACCACAGAAGTAAAATCACTGAGACAAGCAGATTTTCATGTATCATTTATTTTGTTTTTATTTTTGGAAATGGTCTATGCAATAGGGTTGAGCGATGACCCCTTAATTGGCACTTGACAATGTTTACAGTGATGGGCGGTGATATCGAGGGGAGAGGGGAGCAGACTGAGGGCGTGGCACGTTTTTTATAAATATTAAACTAGTTCGCTGAAAAAGAACATGTAACATGCTCAAGACTTCTTTTATTTGGAACTATATTTGGATGATCAATGCTTAAAGGGACAGTGTGTAAGATTTTTACCTGTTAATTACTGAAATTGAAGATACCCATTCAAAAATACATTGTTTTCCAAGCCTTTTCACTTCCATCATGAAATCAAAGTATTCTTTTGGACTTAGATATAGTCACATAAAAGGGGGATCTTCCCCATATAGAGGCAGCCATTTTGAATACGAGAGCCGCAGAAGGACATTTGGGCTCATCCTTCGCCTCGGCTCCTGCTAACAGCTGCTCATCTGCGCTGCATATGGGAGTGAAGGAGAGAAGGAGAGAAGGGGAAGGGGAGGGGGGAAGGGGGGAGCCTCGTGTAAAGAAGCATGCTGCCGGATCACACATCGTAATGGATATAACACGTATTTTGGACTAAATTGTTTTACTGGATTTTGTGCAAAGCCTTCAAAGGTAAGCTAAGTAAGCTAAGTTTTGTGCTTTTCTGTATAAAAGCCCCATGTGCTCGGGGAGTGATTGTTTTGCAGGGAAATGAATTGCATAGTCAAAAAGAGGAGACTGTAAGGTTTCATTTGATGTGTAGATTGTCATGAATCATGATCGGGATTGTGTGTTTTCATGAGAAAAGAAAAAAAAAAAGTGAACGGGGGACCGCGTTTTATGTATACAGCGGTGCGCGGTTCGTGCGCGGGCACGCGCGATGTCGGCGCTACGTCGCGCCCGGGTGACCCTCAAGGTCTGCCATAGCCAAAAGAGGAAGTGGAATAGCTAGTAACCACCTATGCGCCACGAATCCTACACACTGTCCCTTTAAAAGTAACGTTTTTTTTTTTTTTTTTTTTTTTTACAATTTGAGCCTTATTTCGGTAATAAAACAAGTTGTTTTACTCACCCATATCACTTTGGTGTCATATGGAGCACTTCCAGAGATGTTTTAGTTTTGCGGTTAGCCTAGCTCGACTTCTAGCCATAGCTCGGGGCATATAATATATTCCCCGAGCATGTAATATGCCCCGTGCGGGCTCCGAATAACACAAACTTTAGCACTTTTCAAATCATAGAAGCTCGATGTCTTAGTCTACGATTTCGTTTGAGTCAAAAGTGTCCTGTAATCCGAGATTTATCCATAGTTTACAGCTTTGCGTTTCATGTTTGGGTCCCGGGAGCTGAGAGCACAGTCCGCACATGCGCACTGGCGTCCTCATCTACTCGAAACTATGGCTAAATCTCGGATTACAGGCCACTTTTGACTCAAACGAAATCGTAGACTAAGACATCGAGCTTCTATGATTTGAAAAGTGCTAAAGTTTGTGTTATTTGGAGACCGCAAAGTAATGCCCCGAGCACTCAAGTTAACGGATACGCTACAACATAACTTCTACGAAACTGCTCAAAATGACACCAAACTGCTATGGGTGAGTAAAACTACTTGTTTTATTGCCGAAAGAAGGCTCAGATTGTAAAAAAAACGTTACTTTTCCTTTAACAACATCCCAATCCCCTCCCGCAGCAGAGCACAGCCCCTCGCCTGCTTCCTGTATCAGCTTTGCTCTGCTCTGTAGTTTGGTTTGATCTGGATCTGTACAAAAGCTGCTCATTCACATGAGGCTGTTTACGGCGATGTCCTAAAGTGTGTTTTCTTACACTGTCTGTGGTCCTAATGCTGCGATGTCAGATTTACCCTTTCTGTCATCAGCTCCATTTCATTTCGTGACCAAATTATTCCTATTGTGGCGCTTTGGTGAGTTTATAAAGTTAGTAGCCAGTAGGTAGTAGTCACAGTGTGAGTTTGGTTCAAAAGTAGCACAGACAGGTTAAAATTTGGCTGTATTAAACACTGCTTTATTACTTCTTAAGTCCTGGTAGGAGTTTGAATCGTTTTGGGAAAGTCACTGCTCCTACTGTATCTGTTACTTGAGTTCACACATGCTCAGTACAGCTCCAGTTTTAATACAAAAATACAATGACACAGTATCCTGATACTCTCAGTTTGTAATAACTGGGACACTGAGACTGAAATCAGGATACTGCATCTACACGGACACTCACAAAACCAGGATACTCAAAAAACCCGATCATAACCGGAATACTCGAGCACATGTAAACACAGTCCGTGTAAACAGTTTGTGGAGGTCAAAAATTCTTCCTCACTTATCTTATGCATTCAGAGCATTTTAATGATTCAGCACTATGAGTTTACATTTCACAACAAGATCACAGCAGACTTTTTGTATAGGGCATTGAACCCTGAACCCTCTGTGCTGTGGGTGTGTGTGGGGTCAAAGTTCAGTGTGTGTCATTACAGTGGCCCTATAGAGTCATTAGCAGATCATACATTATAAAAGGTCATATAGTTACAACAGTGTTTGAACGCTGGAGAGACAGAGAGACAGAGAGTGAGAGAGAGAGACAGAGAGTATGTGTACAAGAGACAGAGAGAGAGAGAGAGAGAGAGAGAGAGAGACAGAGAGAGAGACAGAGAGTGAGAGAGAGAGAGACAGAGAGTGAGAGAGAGAGACAGAGAGTATGTGTGCAAGAGACAGAGAGTGAGAGAGACAGAGAGAGAGACAGAGAGTGAGAGACAGAGAGACAGAGAGACAGAGAGTATG
>JAVJIX010000114.1:2665000-2705000 GCA_036785185.1 Paratrypauchen microcephalus
CACCTCGCTACTATAGTGTGTCTCATCGTCGTTGCTGATGTGACCAACACAGTGGTCGTATCCTCAAACATGATGAAGAGATTGGAGCTGTGTGATGGTGTGCAGTCGTGGGTCAGCAGAGTGAAGAGGAGGGGGCTCAGCACACATCCTTGGGGAGCACCTGTGTTCAGTGTGATGGTGCTGGAGGTGTTGCTGCCGACCCGTACTGCCTGTGGTCTTCCTGTCAGAAAATCCAGCAGCCAGTTGCACATCGAGGTGTTGATCCCCAGCCTGTTTGAATATGAGTTGCTGGGGGACGATTGTGTTGAAGCTGAACTGAAATCAGTGAACAGCATTCTAACATATGAGTCTCTGGTGTCCAGGTGTGTGAGGAGGTGACTGGAGGGCTGTGGAGATTGCATGATCGGTCGAGCGGTTAGTCCGATATGCAAATTGAAATGGGTCCAGGGTGGAGGAAAGAGATGTCTTGATGTGTTACATGACTAGCCGTTTGAAGCACTTCATGAGAATGGGGGTGAGAGCAACCGGACGGTAGTCATTAAGGCTGGATGGAGACGACTTCTTTGGTACAGGAATGATGGTGGAGGTCTTGAGGCATGTGGGGACGACAGCCTGGCTCAAAGATGTGTTGAAAATGTCTGTAAAGACCTCTGTGAGTTCCGCAGCACAGTCCCTCAGTACACAACCAGGGATGTTGTCCGGTCCTCTGGTTCCTCATGAGGGTCAGCATGAGGGATCTCCTCGTGCTGTCCGGGGACAGTGTCAGCACCTGGTCACCGGGAGGGAGTGGAGTCATGGTGCTGGGGTGCTGTTGTGTGCCATAAAGCGAGCGAAGAACTCATTCAGCTCGTTTGGCAGGGAGGTGGAGCTGTCGGCAGTCTGTTGGCTTGCAGTCCGTTATGGTCTGTATCCCCTGCCACAGACTCCGTGTGTCTCTGCTGTAGTTAAAGTGCTGTGCTATCTTCCTAGAGTATTGTCTCTTAGCCTCTCTGATGCCACGTGACAGGTTTGCCCTTGCTGTTCTTAGGCTCACCTCATCTCCAGCTCTGAAGGCAGCGTTCCTTACCCTCAGCAGCCTGTAGACCTCCCCTGTGAGCCATTGCTTCTGGTTGGCCCGAACAGTGATGGTCCTGGTGTCTGTGATATTATCAATGCACTTTGAGACTTTCAGTGTTTACAGACCTTGACAGCATCCCGACACCAGGCATTGTTTACATAAACACAGAGTCCCCCGACGCGAGTCTTACCTCCTTCGATGAGAGTTCTGTCTGCCCAATAGCATGCTAGCTGTTCGAGTTGTATGGCGCTGTCGGGGATGCTGTCGTTGAGCCATGTTCCCACAAATACAAAGGCACAACTCTCTCTCTCACTGATTTTAGAGTAGCCCGAAGTAAACATATGGGGTCTAGTTTATTATCCAGAGAGTGTACATTGGACAGTACGATGGTGGGGGTTTGCAGCTAGCCTGTTTCGGATGCCTCCGCACTTACCCCGATTCTGTTTCTGTTCTGTTTCCTCTCGCAACGCTTGTGGCGCCTCCACTGCGGGTGAGATCTAGGAGTCGGTGTCAGTGGTGGTAAGTGCTTCCGGGCAGACCGCTGTTCCTTAGTGTGTCCTGTGGCCCTTTGACGTATGAGTTGTTTACAGTGTTGTTTCTGCGCCTTTGAGGAGGCTCACGTGACAAGGACATCGACAAACAAAAACAGTGTTGTTTACACACAAAACGCATGAAAACACTGTAACGTTGGGACTGAGAGCAGCTACTACGTGTGTCTGTGCCGCCATCTTGGTTCTTAAAGGAAAAGTTATGTTTTTTTTACAATCTGAGCCTTCTTTCGGCAATAAAACAAGTAGTTTTACTCACCCATAGCAGTTTGGTGTCAATTGGAGTGGTATCGCAGAAGTTATGTTGGAGCCGTTCTGTTCTACTAATGATCCCGTATCTGTTAGCGTGAGTGCTCGGGGCATTACTTTGCACTCTCCAAATAACACAAACTTTAGCACTTTTCAAATCACAGAAGATCGCTGTGTCAGCGTAGACTTTTAGTAGATTCCAAAACGGCCTGAAACCCGATATCGCAACAGAAAAGTAAAGTTCAGAGCGGTGTTAGCTTCTTTCGGACTAGTGGTGTTTACAAAACAGCTGAGTTCACGCATGCGCACTGTCCTCTCTGATGACGTCATCAAATGAAACTATAGCTGCATATCGGGTTTCAGGCCGTTTTGGAATCCACTAAAAGTCTACCCTGACACAGCGATCTTCTGTGATTTGAAAAGTGCTAAAGTTTGTGTTATTTGGAGACCGCAAAGTAATGCCCCGAGCATATGATACGAGCACCATGTTAACGGATACGGGATCATTAGTAGAACAGAACGGCTCCAACATAACTTCTGCGATACTGCTCCAATTGACACCAAAGTGCTATGGGTGAGTAAAACTACTTGTTTTATTGCCGAAAGAAGGCTCAGATTGTAAAAAAAAACGTTACTTTTCCTTTAAAGGTATCAGAGGTGTCAAAGGTGTCAGACTCACTGTTGGTCCAACACACCAGGGTGTGGTTGGAGCTCAGTGTGGTTGGAGTTCACTTCCCTTCAACACCAAATGAATTATGAAAACAACGATTAACAGTTTACAGTAATTATAGATGACTTAACTCAGCAGATAAAGAAACAACAGGGGCATCACTCCCTCCTGTCTTCCTCCCTCTCTCCCCTCTCCTCGCCCTCATCCCCTAAAGCAGGTGAAGGGTGCTGTGGCCTCCTTTGGGTGCTCCTCTGGACTTTGGTTTATGGGTGCTGATTGGACACACTTCGGACCCAGTATGTTCTGACCTTTAGACTTAAGAACTGGGCAATAAAAACATGGGCTTGAGCAAACAGCAACATCTCACTCCAGAGCTGCTCCTGTCATCTGTTTAATACGAAGAGCTAGATTTGAGCAAAATTATTGACCTGTTGTGCTTGTGTGTGGTCTATAGTTCTAATCTCTGACCCCCTGTGGATCATTCTGTTATAAATTGGACATTTTAAACCACAATATTCATCTAACGACATCTTACGACCGTAAATATCATCACAGCAAAGCGCCGCATGCTGTGGGCCCCTTCTATGTATAGCTCCACATCACATTACAGAAGAGCATTTTTTAAAATATTTGTATCAAAATGACTACACAACGCTGCCCAATCCTATGTGTATAATTACGAAAATGAAGAAAGGAAGTGTGTACGTCACCGGTGGAGGTGAAAACGGTGGTAGATCGTCAAAATGGCATCTTGAAAATAAGTGTTTAAAGATTACTTAAAGGAGAATTAACGTTTTTTACAATCTGAGCCTTATTTCGGCAATAAAACAAGTTGTTTTACTCACCCATAGCACTTTGGTGTCATATGGAGCACTTCCGGAGATGTTTTAGTTTAGCGATCTCCGTAATGTGAGTTCTCGGGGCACATGTTTGCGGTCTCCAAATAACACAAACTTTAGCACTTTTCAAATCATAGAAGCTCGATGTCTTAGTCTACGCTTTCGTTTGTGTCAAAAGTGGCCTGTAATCCGAGATTTATCCATAATTTCGAGTAGATGAGGAGGCCAGTGCGCATGTGTGGAGTCACAGCTTATTTCGCTCTCAGCTCCCGGGACCCAAACATGAAACGCAAAGCTGTAAATTATGGATAAATCTCGGATTACAGGCCACTGTTGCCTCAAACGAAAGTGTAGACTAAGACATTGAGCTTCTATGATTTGAAAAGTGCTAAATTTGTGTTATTTGGAGACCGCAAACATGTGCCCCGAGAACTCACATTACGGATATCGCTAATCTAAAACATCTCCGGAAATGCACCATATGACACCAAAGTGCTATGGGTGAGTAAAACAACTTGTTTTATTACCAAATTAGGGCTCAGATTGTAAAAAAAAAAACGTTAATTCTCCTTTAAACATCCACAAATCACTCCAAATACAACTCGGACAGAGTAAATGGTGAGGGGAAACAACTATAACTAACTATAAAAGCTCAGAAGCAGGTGCTCTGACAGGCGCTAAGAGACAAGTCCCTGACAGGTGAGTGCTCCTGACCATGTGCCTGGTCATAAAGGACAGGTGGAGAGTGACCTTTGGACGCTGCATCACCTCATCACACGCCCCCAGCACGGCCCTGACACGCAACAAAACCTGCATGTGAATATGTGCATTGTGGATGTACTATATACTCGTATATTTAAGTACTACATAAGTGTGTACTATATATACACTCTGTATGTGCAGAGCAATGAGGTGGAAATGAACAAATATAAGGGACCCTCGCCAAGGCTCTGGAACAGGATGCTGTAATCACTGTTACTGTCACTGTGTGTCACCTGCACACAGGAGGTTATGGGCTTATATAGAGGCAGTTTGGTCTACTGTCTTGTCTGCAGTAAATACATACATGATGATAAAAAAAAAAGTTTTGTTAAAAATAGTGCTGACATTATGCTTTTGTATCCTTGTGCAAGACACATCCAGCTACAGTGAAGCGGCTGGTTGGGACAGGAATGGCATCTGGTGTAAAAGTGCTCCAGCCACAGCCCAAATGAATATACAATAACTCCAATATTATTATAATACTTATTTATTATTTAGCTATTTCTGATCTGGATAAAGGTATTAAAGGAAAAGTAACTTTTTTTTTTACAATCTGAGCCTTATTTCGGTAATAAAACAAGTTGTTTTACTCACCCATAGCACTTTGGTGTCATATGGAGCACTTCCAGAGATGTTTTAGATTTGTGGTTAGCCTAGCGCAACTTCTAGCCATAGCTCGGGGCATATAATATATTCCCCAACAGGGCTCTCAAGTCTCACGCTTTGAGAGTGTGACACACGCAATTTGACGTGTTCACACGCTCACACGCCACACATGGTATTTCTCACGCTGATTTCTTTTTTTTTTTTTTTGTGCCCAGAAAATCGGTCTGTGTGGCTTAGTTTATGCAGACACCGCGCGTTTTCAGCAAAAAAAAACTCCCCCTGCTCCGGGCGCACGGTCCGAGCGAGGCCGGAGCAGACGCGCCGTCCCCCGGGCACGTCCTGAGCCTCAGTCCCGGTGCCACGTCTCCTCTGAGACGCACCGACTCCGGTCCCGGTGTCTCCGTCTGTGCGTAACGTGTCCCCCCCGACGGCTTACGCGCGGAATACGCGCGGCCCAGAGCCGAACTGCCCATGGTGAGACGCGGTGAGACGCGGGGCCGGTGCATTAACCAGACTCTTACATGAATCCGTTAAAAATGTCCAGCTCCCCCCCCGCCCCGGTCCCTCCTCCCCGCCTCTCTCAGCGCACTGACAAAGTGCAGTGATGATAAAACAAACTGAGAACCATCAGGTAATAACTTCATTTATATACCCCCCCATCCCCCCCGTCCTCGGAAATTACAGTCTCACGCACGACCCCGCTCAAAACTTGAGAGCCCTGTTCCCCAAGCATGTAATATGCCCCGTGCGGGCTCCAAATAACACAAACTTTAGCACTTTTCAAATCATAGAAGCCCGATGTCTTAGTCTACGATTTCGTTTGAAGCAAAAGTGGCCTGTAATCCGAGATTTATCCATAGTTTACAGCTTTGCGTTTCATGTTTGGGTCCTGGGAGCTGAGAGCACAGTCCACACATGCGCACTGGCCTCCTCATCTACTCGAAACTATGGCTAAATCTGGGATTACAGGCCACTTTTGCTTCGTAGATCTAAATCGTAGACTAAGACATCGAGCTTCTATGATTTGAAAAGTGCTAAAGTTTGTGTTATTTGGAGACCGCAAAGTAATGCCCCGAGCACTCAACTTAACGGATACGCTACAACATAACTTCTACGAAACTGCTCAAAATGACACCAAACTGCTATGGGTGAGTAAAACTACTTGTTTTATTGCCGAAAGAAGGCTCAGATTGTAAAAAAAAATGTTACTTTTCCTTTAAATGTGTGTCATTTATACCAAATATTAAAAATATCTTAAATTAGACCTATTCTGCAGCTTTTAATCATGTTATAGTTGTTTCCCCCTCACCATTTAGCTACTGTAGTTGTATTTGGAGTGATTTGTGCATCTTTGAGCCATCTTTAATCACTCATTTTCAAGATGCCATGTTACCAATAAACTCCCATTTTCACCTCCAACAAAAAAGTGTGACGCGCAGCTAATCCACAGCATGAGGCTCGTTGTTCTGATGACATTTGTGGCGATGCCAGCTTTTGTGTTTCTTTTATTAAGTTGTTTTATATGAATATTGTGATTTAAAATGTCCAAATTATAATGTAATGATCCATGAATGTCATAGATTATAACTATTATAACTAACGAGCACACACAAGCGCTGTATGTGTTCTTTACTGCTATAACCACTCGAAGAAGTACCAAATAAACCAGTTTATTTTCCATTTTAAAGAGGGCTGATACAGACAGAGTAAATCCTTCACTCACAAAACACTAAAATTACAATATGATTTGATTTATATCATTTCTTTTGGTGTTGCCTTCCTTCATAAAATTGCACTATAATAATAAAATCCAGCGACCTCACGGATCTCTGTTTTTACTGGGCTTGTGTGATTCCAGCGGCTCTTGTAAAAATGAATGGGTCATATAGTTTAAAGTGTATAGGCCCATGAACACAGCACGGTGCATTTAAGGCCTGTGTGGACGTCCTTATCTCTACATAAATAATGAGCCCATAAAGGTGAATGATCGACTGGCGAAATAAGGCAGTGTCGTAAAGATCAGCTCTGACACTCACAACAGGAACAGACCTGAGAAGAGACGTAAGGCAAAAGCAAAACACCTCCAGAACATCGGATTTTTGCTTCATACATGTTAAACATCCACTGCACTTTTTGACATATTGTTCCTTGAAATTAAACTCAAACATGGCAACACAGATGTTTGTGCACTGGCTGCTTTCGTCTGTAGTAAATACTATTTTGTTTTTGCCTGAGATCTAGACTTAGCTAAAAAATATCACAGGGGACTGAAAAACATGGAGAACATGCCGAATAAATGAAGCACTGATCTCTGTTTATGTGAGGAGGAAAATGTACTTTTGTTTTTAAATGATGGTGACCAATGAGCTCCGTTTGTTTTACATGCGTCACTGAAATAAATAAATCTGATTGGATGGCCATGTTTGCTGGATTTGTCTGGCAAATGTATCTGTAAATAGCCAGCTTAAAGGAAAAGTAACGTTTTTTTACAATCTGAGCCTTCTTTCGGCAATAAAACAAGTAGTTTTACTCACCCATAGCAGTTTGGTGTCAATTGGAGCAGTTTTGTAGAACTTATGTTGTAGCCGTTCTGTTCTACTAATGATCCCGTATCCGTTAGCGTGAGTGCTCGGGGCATTACTTTGCGCTCTCCAAATAACACAAACTTTAGCACTTTTCAAATCACAGAAGATCGCTGTGTCAGGGTAGACTTTTAGTGGATTCCAAAACGGCCTGAAACCCGATATGCAGCTATAGTTTCATTTGATGACGTCATCAGAGAGGACAGTGTGCATGCGTGAACTCAGCTGTTTTGTAAACACCGCTAGTCCGAAAGAAGCTAACACCGCTCTGAACTTTACTTTTCTGTTGCGATATCGGGTTTCAGGCCGTTTTGGAATCTACTAAACAGACCCTCCAGGAATTCGCGATGTTTTGCAACTTCAACGCAACTTCAGCCAATCCCCGTGAATTCAGGGCGGTGTTGCAATTTTGAGCAATCACTGCAACTTTTCTGCAATTTTTACTAATTCTGACCAATCACCGGTGACGTATTGAACGCCGACCAACTTCCTTCTGCTTTACTTCCGTGTGACAAAACTAAACTGCGGCCGTGTCCCAGTTCCCAGAGCGCACAGCTCGGAGCGCGGCCCGAAGGGGGCTCAGACTGCAGTCAAGGAGGTGCACACTTGCTCAGCCCCGACTGCAGTCCGCGGACCGCTTAAACGATTGCGGTCTTCAGACCGTGTGTTAACTGCGCATGGGACAAAAAAAAAGTGGGACAGCAATTTTAATTACAAAAAGCAAAAATCGCAACAATTTATCGCAACTTTCACTTACTCCCGCAACAAAAACCTTAAAAGCACCGCAACTTTCATCGCAACTTTTTGGAAAAGCTCCCGCAAATTCAGGCATTTTAGCCCGAAACAATCACAAAAAATGCCCGCGAAATCCTGGGGGGTCTGACTAAAAGTCTACGCTGACACAGCGATCTTCTGTGATTTGAAAAGTGCTAAAGTTTGTGTTATTTGGACACCGCAAAGTAATGCCCCGAGCACTCACGCTAACGGATACGGGATCATTAGTAGAACAGAACGGCTACAACATAAGTTCTACGATACTGCTCCAATTGACACCAAAGTGCTATGGGTGAGTAAAACTACTTGTTTTATTGCCGAAAGAAGGCTCAGATTGTAAAAAAACGTTACTTTTCCTTTAACACTCAAGTAGAATGTCTTTATATACTAGCAGACACTTGCAGTCATCAGTCAGGCTTCTGTAGGGGATCTGTCCCATCTCCACCCCGTGTTCGTGAGGAAATCATAGTGTGCCAAAAACAGACATAATAAATATAATATGATTTGAGTGTTAAGTGTTTATCTTTAAACACCTTTGAGAATGAAATGTTCAATTATTGTGATTTTTAGGGGTTTGGTCTCATCAGTGACAGTGTCCCTACAGTGCTCCTAGTTACGGAAGTATTTCCAGAAGAAGAAATTCCCATAGATTTTTCCCAGTGACTTTCCTGAAAAACAAAAACAAAACAAAACAAAAATAATATTCACATTTTTACAAAAGTCTATAGGAAAAAAAATGAATGGAAAATGAATTTCCAGATGCAGAGTGGACGTTGAAATGGGCAGGACTTTCACCTAAAAATGCATCCAAAATAGAAACCGCTTTACTAATTTGAACACCTTCTCATGGGCAAAATCAAGCCTTCTGGACAGATTTGGCGGACCAGAAGACTTGGTCTGACAGTGGCTAAACATCAGTTACCTGACCAGCGAGGGTCACACACTTTACAAAGTCGAGGCGTGTCCTGTCTCCCTGATTTCAGAGGGTGTGATTGCACATAAAAAAGGAGAAAAATCTACATAAAGGAATTCAGATTTTTACAGAAACGCCAAATGAAGCACCAAACCAAAGAGATGCTACAAATGAGTTGGCTGTGGTTGGATCTTCTAAAATTTGGACAA
Source organism: Paratrypauchen microcephalus (assembly GCA_036785185.1). Lineage (NCBI taxonomy): Eukaryota > Metazoa > Chordata > Actinopteri > Gobiiformes > Gobiidae > Paratrypauchen > Paratrypauchen microcephalus. Next base: position 2,674,210 of record JAVJIX010000114.1, read on the forward strand.
AGGTTTTTCACGCTCTGTAGTCCGGTTCCAGACAGAAGAAGGGACTGGCTGCTCAAGCAAAAATATCAGCACATAGGTCATAAAACATGAAACACCAAAACTAGTGTCCAGAAGCTCTTCCAAAATATGAAATCTGACATAATACATCTCCTACAGGCATCTACAGTTTTCCATGAGATTGTTGTTGCATTTTATGTGCCAGAAGAAAACGCCCGGTTGGTTTGTCCTGGTTTAGATCCTTCACAGAAGTTGGGCGGAGGAGGACAGTCCCAACGGGAGGTGGAGTTGGGTTCTTTGGTCCATATTAATTACAGTTCACACAGTTCTGTAGAGTCCATTAGAGTTCCACTGGTTCACGCCTGGGACAGACACCAGGAGCTGTGGGGGGTCATGGGCGCCGAGGTGAAGGGGAAGTCCTCAAATTTAATGTCCACATGTCCAGAAGGGGTGCTGTCCAACTGGGAGGACGTCTGTGAAGGAGAGAGGAAAATAAGTTTAGGTAAGGAGTGCTTTTCTATTAGACATATGTTTTCATTTATGATTATTTAAAGGTCCCATGGCATGAAATTTTCACTTTCTGAGGTTTTTGAACGTTAATGTGAGCTCCCCTACCCTGTTTAGCCCCCCCCCCCATGGTTAAAAGTTGCGAAATGTCTAAACTGAGCATTTGCGATCCTTTTCTGCGTTACAAAAAATCGGAGCTCAAACGGGCGAGTTTGAACAAGGCACCTTATTGATGTCAGATCGAAAAAAGAAATGCAAATGCAGTTCCACCCCCGTCTGTCTGTACTCAGCGTCTCTGTAAATCACGCCCAGAGAGTTTGGACTGCGAATGCGCTAGGCAATGCGAAATGTGTTTTTTTATTTGCCTGGAGGCACGTCCGAGTGTTTCTAGGCTCGGAAGTCCTTTATCTGAGCCTCTGGACCTTTTGAACAGCAGTGGTTTAATTTTATTTTCTGTGGAAATGTGTTTATTTTTCAATGGAACGCTTCAAATCTCTCCCCCCGTGCAAAAACACAGAAATGGATCAGCTGTCGGCTCTGAGCTCTGAGCTCTGAGCAGAGTTTGGCCACGCCCCCACCCTCTACTATTGGCCATCTGTTGTCTCCTCATTTGCATTCAAGCAACAACGCCCAGAATAAAGAGTTTGAGAGAGATATTTATGACTCTTTCTCATCTTATCTCTGTTTCTCATGCACTGAGTGTTGATTTTGAAGAAGGATTCATTTACAGTATTAGGGAACCATTAAGGAGCCATATAAAAGCATCAAGAAGTACCATGTCATGGGATCTTTAAAATTAAAAAGCTGCATTTTTGTTGCATTGTCAAAACTGCATTGACATTTGTCTACCAATTATAGCCTTACAGGAACTAAATAAATCAGGATCATGACTTACAAGAGGACTAAACCCAGACTAAATAGAACTGAACCAGTTTTGAGCTTAGACTAAGCTTTGTCTTGTGTGAGTACTTCAGATTGTGAGAGGCACTGTTACACTGTGTCAGCCCTATAGTTTCCTTTGTTATTTGACCTCGTATCTGAGACCACCTGGAGACTGCTGCAAGGTACACTTATATGGTCAGACTTATACCTGTGGTGTGGTTAGATCTTTACCTCTTGAGTGCTGTGGGCATGGTACGCTGAGGAGCCCAGCCCGGGGTCATGCTTGATGGGGGAGGCGTGTTCGGATGTGGGCAGAGACTTGGGCGAGCTGGAGTCCGATGGAGTGGTGGTGGTACCTGACTTGTTCTTGGGCATCTTGGGTTTGCGTTTGCGAGTTTGGATGCTCTCCTTCTTCATGGCCAAAGGACGAGGAACCTGAGAAGAACCCAGAGACAATGAGACAGAGATAGAACATCCTGTCTCCACACCCCAGCACTGAGTCGTTAACACTTTGTGTTGTTCTGTCTGTGTCTGGACAATTCTACAATATCATTTTATAATAACTACATTTCAACCAACCTGAAGCATAAAGGCAGATTTAATAGTGGCTTTACTTCCTTGTCAAAGCCTGATCTCACCAGATCTCAGAAGCTGAGCAGGCCTGGGCCTGGTCAGTACTTGGATGGGAGACCGCTGAGAGAATCAGGTACTAGAGTTGGGCACCAGTGTCATCGTGTTCTTAGGCAAAACACTTTACTCACATTGTCTACAATGAATGTATGTGTGTGTTGGTGCAGGCAGGAGGGGCAGATGGTGCAGAATGGCAGCCGTGCTTCTGTCAGTCTGTCCCAGGGCAACTGTGCTTTGGGTTATTAATTATTCATTCTTGGTAACTATTTATATGGACAATATGCTAATCTTCCAGGTAGGTACACCAGACCATGAACCTAGCTTAAAGGAAAAGTAACGTTTTTTACAATCTGAGCCTTATTTCAGTAATAAAACAAGTTGTTTTACTCACCCATAGCACTTTGGTGTCATATGGAGCACTTCCAAAGATGTTTTAGATTTGCGATCTCCATCATGTGAGTTCTCGGAGCACATGTTTGCGGTCTCCAAATAACACAAACATTAGCACTTTTCAAATCATAGAAGCCCGATGTCTTAGTCTACGATTTCGTGTGGTCAAAAGTGGCCTGTAATCCGAGATTTAGCCATAGTTTCGAGTAGATGAGGACGCCAGTGCGCATGTGCGGACTGTGCTCTCAGCTCCCGGGACCCAAACATGAAACGCCAAGCTGTAAACTATGGATAAATCTCGGATTACAGGCCACTTTTGACTCAAATGAAATCGTAGACTAAGACATCGAGCTTCTATGATTTGAAAAGTGCTAAAGTTTGTGTTATTTGGAGACCGCACGGGGCATATTACATGCTTGGGGAATATATTATATGCCCCGAGCTATGGCTAGAAGTCTCGCTAGGATAACGCTAATCTAAAACATCTCTGGAAGTGCTCCATATGACACCAAAGTGCTATGTGTGAGTAAAACAACTTGTTTTATTACCGAAATAAGGCTCAGATTGTAAAAAACGTTACTTTTCCTTTAAGTGTTATTGCGACCCTATTGAGTGTGGTTTAGCCTTGACCTCTCCTCTGGCTCTGATAACAGTGGCCGCTGCCCTGAGGCTGCTGGAGGATGGAACAGTATCAGTTATTGGTGTAGCGATGATTTTGAAAAGCACAGTGCAATCCTTCTTTCACTTTTATTCACACTGTTGAATAGAGAACCGTTCTCTGTGTGTGAGCAGCCTCATCACGTCACAGTTTATCAACAAGAATTTATTCATTTGACAGAAATAGACTCCACATTTAGTTTGTTTTTCATTGAGAATTCAAATGAGTTGATTTTGTTTCTAAAACATCACAGGTATAATATTTCAGTTCTTAGGTCATATTAACACCGCTACAAAGTTATTGTTTAACTGAATAATCAGGACTTCCCTATTGCTACTCTTTGAACTACTGATATGTATCTGTATAAAACATGTAGATATTAGTCTACACTTAACACACTGGAAATATGGCAAATATGGCTCTTATGCTCTTAAAAATAAAGACCAAAAGACTTCAGAGTGTCGCTGACCCCGTGTAGTTTGATGTAGAGGCGTGTTATTGGCATGTTATAGAGGTGTGTGTTACTGGCATGTTAGTGACTTTACTTTATGTGACTTTACTTTATTGATCTCACACAGGAGAAATTCTTCTCTGCATTTAACCCATCCTGTTATTAGGAGCAGTGGGCAGCACATTACTGCGCCCGGGGACCATCTCCATGATCTTTTTGCTTCGGTTTGGTCAGGACCTCAGCTGGAGGATTTTACCTGGAGCATGTTTGGGGTTGATGGGGGAAACCGGAGTGCCCGGAGGAAATCCACCCAGACACGGGGAGAACATGCAAACTCCACACAGAAAGGCTCGAGCGATCCAAATCTTACGGCCATACCAACGTGCCACATAGGGATCGAACCCAGAGCCTTCTTGCTGTGAAGCGTGAGTGCTAGCCACTCAGCTACCGTGCCATTACTGACTGCTTCACGGCGTGCCGTTAATGCATGTTGCTGACCCTATGTAGCTTCATATAGAGGTGTGTTATAGTCTCATAGAGGCATGTTCTAGTCTCTTTTAGAGATGTCTTGTAGTCTCTCATATAGAGGTGTTATAATCTCATATAGATGTGTTATAATCTCATATAGATGTGTCATAATCTCATATAGATGTGTTATAATCTCATATAGATGTGTCATAATCTCATATAGAGGTGTTATAATCTCATATAGGTGTTATAATCTCATATAGATGTGTCATAATCTCATATAGAGGTGTTATAATCTCATATAGAGGTGTCAAAATCTCATATAGATGTGTCATAATCTCATATAGAGGTGTTATAATCTCATATAGAGGTGTCAAAATCTCATATAGATGTGTCATAATCTCATATAGAGGTGTCATAATCTCATATAGATCTGTTATAATCTCATATAGAGGTGTTATAATCTCATATAGAGGTGTTAAAATCTCATATAGAGGTGTCATAATCTCATATAGAGGTGTTATAATCTCATATAGAGGTGTTATAATCTCATATAGATGTGTCATAATCTCATATAGAGGTGTTATAATCTCATAGAGATGTGTCATAATCTCATATAGATGTGTTATAATCTCATATAGAGGTGTTATAATCTCATATAGATGTGTTAAAATCTCATATAGAGGTGTCATAATCTCATATAGATGTGTTATAATCTCATATAGATGTGTCATAATCTCATATAGATGTGTCATAATCTCATATAGATGTGTTAAAATCTCATATAGAGGTGTCATAATCTCATATAGATGTGTTATAATCTCATATAGATGTGTTATAATCTCATATAGATGTGTTAAAATCTCATATAGAGGTGTCATAATCTCATATAGATGTGTTATAATCTCATATAGATGTGTCATAATCTCATATAGATGTGTTATAATCTCATATAGAGGTGTTATAATCTCATATAGATGTGTCATAATCTCATATAGATGTGTTATAATCTCATATAGAGGTGTTATAATCTCATATAGAGGTGTTATAATCTCATATAGAGGTGTTATAATCTCATATAGAGGTGTTATAATCTCATATAGAGGTGTCATAATCTCATATAGAGGTGTTATAATCTCATATAGAGGTGTCATAATCTCATATAGATGTGTCATAATCTCATATAGATGTGTCATAATCTCATATAGATGTGTTAAAATCTCATATAGAGGTGTCATAATCTCATATAGAGGTGTTATAATCTCATATAGAGGTGTCATAATCTCATATAGATCTGTTATAATCTCATATAGAGGTGTTATAATCTCATATAGAGGTGTTAAAATCTCATATAGAGGTGTCATAATCTCATATAGAGGTGTTATAATCTCATATAGAGGTGTTATAATCTCATATAGATGTGTCATAATCTCATATAGAGGTGTTATAATCTCATAGAGAGGTGTCATAATCTCATATAGATGTGTTATAATCTCATATGGAGGTGTTATAATCTCATATAGAGGTGTCATAATCTCATATAGATGTGTCATAATCTCATATAGATGTGTCATAATCTCATATAGATGTGTTATAATCTCATATAGAGGTGTGTTACTGACCCCGTGCAGTTTCATGTAGAGCCCACAGGCGTTACACACGGGTTCTCCATCAGCGTTGCGTCTCCAGAGCGTGGTGGTGCTCGTGTGACAGTTTGTGCAACAGAGGCCAGCACGACGAGAGCCAGACTGCTGTGAGGAGGAAGAGAGCGAGGGAGGGAGTAGGGCAGAGCGAGAGGGAGGGATAAAAAAAGGAGTCAACATTATTTTACAGTATTTTACCTCTTCAAAAAGTAAACACTGTTTGAGTGGGATAACATGAATGATCATGAAACAAAGAGGTCAAATTATTTTTACCATGGAGAGAGAGAGTAAAAGAGGGGAGGGACAGAGGGGGTGAGTTATATATATATATATAAATAAAAAATTACGATGTTCAAGAGAAAATATAAATATGTATTTCATTATAATGGAATAATTATGAGAAGTTTTATAAGTTTACACAAGGTAAAGAGGGGACCAGACAAACGAAACAAAACAAACTAACACATTTTCTGATATTCAAATTGTTTTTTTATTATTATAGAGAACGGAAGAGAGAGAGAGAGAGAGAGAGAGAGAGAGAGAGAGAGAGAGAGAGAGAGAGAGAGAGAGAGAGAGCTGGAGAGCCCCTTCTATAAGTGGCTCACTCAAGGGCAAGGCCAAAGCAGGACAAATAAAAACAGAACAGAAAAAGCGAGACAGAGGCGGAGGGAGGGCAAGGAGGAAGAGGGGTGAAGAGAACAAGAGGGAACTGAGTAAAGAGGAAAGAGAGAAAGAAAGAAAGCGGAAAGAGAGACAAAAATAGGGAGGGAGTGCAAAGGAGACAGAAAGATAGAGGAGAGAGGGAGAGAGATAGAGGGAGAAAGAAAGAAAAAGAGGGGGAGAGAGAGGCAAAGTGTTGCACAATCCCCCCCTCCACACACTGAGCTCTATTGGGACAGATCCTGGGAACGGAGCAGCCGTGAAAACACCACACCCACTGTATTTACCTTCAGCGTGGAACCCACAACCACCTTGAGTTCACTTTAAAGGGTCCAGATTACACTCTTTTATGATCTACTGTCAGTTCTAATGTCGTTTCCTCATCACAAACACACCTGGACTTGTGTTTTGTTTCATCACACATGTTTAACACACAAACCTTGCAGATTTAGGCTGAGTTCTTCTCTCAAACTGTCTCGTGATAATAATGAACGTGCTCCACACACTCAAACACGTGAGAATGAAACAAAACACAGCTCCAGGTATGTTTTTGAGGAGGCAACATTCAACAAAAATAGGCTAGATGCTCAATATCGATGCTGATACCACAATCAAACCAAATAAAACCCTCTTTCTTTAGACAATATGTGATTTTCCACATTAAATCGTAGTACTTTCTTTTCTTTTCTATTCCCATGTGTCTTTATATCTGTGTAATCCCTCAGGGGTCCAGGTGGGTTCCATAGTGCTCCATGGGCGTATACTAATTAGGCCCGAGCGCTAAAGCGTAGGGCCTATTGTTATTGTTCTGTTTTTTAAATTATTATTTCTTCTTTTATTATTATTATTTTCCTCCCCCCCTTTTTCCAAGTTTCGGGTACTTCCCACTGACGAAAACTCAAAAAATTTTGCACAAAATTCAAGAACGCCAAAAAAGGAATTGACAAATAATCAGTATTAAAGGTCCCATGGCATGAAATTTTCACTTTCTGAGGATTTGAACGTTAATGTGAGCTCCCCTACCCTGTTTAGGCCTTGCGAAATGTCTAAACTGAGCATTTGCGATCCTTTTCTACGTTAGAAAAAAACACAGCTCAAACGGGCGATTCTGAACAAGGCAATTTATTGACGTCAGCTCGAAAAATGCAGTTCCACCCCCGTCTGTCTGTACTCAGCGTCTCTGTAAATCACGCCCAGAGAGTTTGGACTGCGAATGCGCTAGGCAATGCGAAATGCGTTTTTTTATTTGCCTGGAGGCACGTCCGAGTGTTTCTAGGCTCGGAAGTCCTTTATCTGAGCCTCTGGACCTTTGAACAGCAGTGGTTTAATTTTATTTTCTGTGGAAATGTGTTTATTTTTCAATGGAACGCTTCTCATCTCTTCTCCGCGCAAAAACGCGGAAATGGATCAGAGCTGAGAGCTGAGAGCGGAGAGTTTTGGCCACGTCCCCACCCTCTACTATAGGCCATCTCTTTTCTCCTCATTTGCATTCAAGCAACAACGCCCATAATGGCCTGTTCAGAGAGAGAAAAATGACTCTTTCTCATCTTATCTCTGTTTCTCATGCACTGAGTGTTGATTGAAGAAGGATTCATTTACAGTATTAGGGAACCATTAAGGAGCCATATAAAAGCATCAAGAAGTACCATGTCATGGGAACTTTAAAAAATCTTAAAAAATGGCTTGACAGCGCCCCCTGGAAAATCAAAATGCATTGTACCTATGGTTATACCCGTGTTAGTCCAAACATCTGTCCTCGCCAATGGGACGCCCGGCAAAAGCGTTGTCACGGAAACACCGTTCACTCTTTTAGAATGCTTTTAATAACTTTTAATGTCCCACTTGTCGAGATGATCCAGCACGATTCTGGTGAGTCTGGATCAAAAACCCGAGGAGGAGTTTGTTAAAATACGAGGACATGAAAATTTGCCTTTGGCGCCGGGTCACGTGCTCGGTCTAGTATGGCTGACTTCCTGTTGGTCGCCTAGCAACGGTGTTTCTGTGTACCAAATTTGGTTTGGCTACGACAAATTTTTTTGCCAGGCTTGTGAGTGCAAGCGAGGTCCGATCATCGCCGCTTGCGGTTATATTCTACTTGTCACGGTTCATGTTTTTCCTTGTCTTATTCCCTTGTTGTAGTGTGTTGGTGTTTTATTTTCACATTTGCTCTATAATTTAGCATTTTACTTCCTGTCCGTTGATCATTTGCCCCACCTTGATGTGTTAAACTGTGTCTCCTCTGTGTTTGTATACCCTGTTCTCCTCTGCCCTGTGTCGGTTCAGTCTCAGTATCATGTCTGCTGTCAGTTTTGGGTTTTTGTATTTGGTTTCTTCTGGTCTTTGTTCTTGTTACATTAAACAACTGTGCAGTGCAGTCCTGCATTTTGGCTCCTCTCCTTTTAAAGGAAAAGTAACGGGTTTTCTTTTACAATCTGAGCCTTCTTTCGGCAATAAAACAAGTAGTTTTACTCACCCATAGCAGTTTGGTGTCAATTGGAGCAGTTTCGTAGAAGTTATGTTGTAGCCGTTCTGTTCTACTAATGATCCCGTATCCGTTAGCGTGAGTGCTCGGGGCATTACTTTGCCGTCTCCAAATAACACAAACTTTAGCACTTTTCAAATCACAGAAGATCGCTGTGTCAGGGTAGACTTTTAGTGGATTCCAAAACGGCCTGAAACCCGATATGCAGCTATAGTTTCATTTGATGACATCATCAGAGAGGACAGTGCGCATGCGTGAACTCAGCTGTTTTGTAAACACCGCTAGTCCGAAAGAAGCTAACACCGCTCTGAACTTTACTTTTCTGTTGCGATATCGGGTTTCAGGCCGTTTTAGAATCTACTAAAAGTCTACGATGACACAGTGATCTTCTGTGATTTGAAAAGTGCTAAAGTTTGTGTTATTTGGACACCGCAAAGTAATGCCCCAAGCACTCATGCTAACGGATACAGGATCATTAGTAGAACAGAACAGCTACAACATAACTTCTGTGATATTGCTCCAATTGACACCAAAGTGCTATGGGTGAGTAAAACTACTTGTTTTATTGCCGAAAGAAGGCTCAGATTGTAAAAAAACGTTACTTTTCCTTTAAATCTTGACACCGTGCGCTCTTATACTTCGGATACAGCTCAAGATCATTCTAAAGCTATTCAGGAAAGGTTCATTTGTGTCCTGGGACATTTTTAGTATTGATACCTGTGAAAAATGAGTATCAAATGAAAACAGAAAACACACACCAAGCTTCTTGTAGAGGTGCAAATGCAATGGAATGGCAGCTTTTGGACATCGGCCGTCTGAGTGTGCTATGCATTTTTTTCACTTTTATTAGTATCTATTAGTATTTGATTTTCAATACTTTCGACAGCCCTAATATACTCATGCAGCCTTACTGTTTAGCTGTGATCTGGTTGGAACATCTGCTTTTATGAGTTGAACGACCATGTGCTTTGTCCCTTCAAATAAAGACTAAACTAAATGAAATGTCAGCGCAGATATTGTGGTGTGTCAGATGCAGGAGAATAGAGCTCGTCACTGACAGAAATGATCAGGGAAAAACAGATGCGGATTTGCTATTTGTATATTTCGTATACTGGCAGAGCGGTGGCCCCTGCTCAAGAGGGTCACATTCTGAGCGCCGATAGCAGAACCATGTGTAACACTTTCCAAACTGCTCGTGATAAGAGTCTATTTAAACTGTGGCGAGATAAGGACAGGCCCAGGTCATGTGCAGAGGCTGAGAGCTGCTGTGAAGGAAGCATTTTACATTAAAGGAAAAGTAACCTTTTTTACAATCTGAGCCTTATTTCAGTAATAAAACAAGTTGTTTTACTCACCCATAGCACTTTGGTGTCATATGGAGCACTTCCAGAGATGTTTTAGATTAGCGTCAGCCTAGCGCGACTTCATGTGAGCTCGGGGCATATAATATATTCCCCGAGCATGTAATATGCCCGTGCGGGCTCCAAATAACACAAACTTTAGCACTTTTCAAATCATAGAAGCTCGATGTCTTAGCCTACGATTTCGTGTGAGTCAAAAGTGGCCTGTAATCCGAGATTTAGCCATAGTTTCGAGTTTGCGTTTCATGAGCTGAGAGCACAGTGCGCATGTGCGGACTGTGCTCTCAGCTCCCGGGACCCAAACATGAAACGCAAAGCTGTAAACTATGGATAAATCTCAGATTACAGGCCACTTTTGCTTCAAACGAAATTGTAGACTAAGACATCGGGCTTCTATGATTTGAAAAGTGCTAAAGTTTGTGTTATTTGGAGCCCGCACGGGGCATATTACATGCTCGGGGAATATATTATATGCCCCGAGCTACGGCTAGAAGTCGCGCTAGGCTAACGCTAATCTAAAACATCTCCGGAAGTGCTCCATATGACACCAAAGTGCTATGGGTGAGTAAAACAACTTGTTTTATTACCGAAATAAGGCTCAGATTGTAAAAAAAACTTTACTTTTCCTTTAAGTTAAATTGTATTACTTATTATTATTATTATTACTATTCAAATAGAGGGCAGGGGTCTATATAACTCTATTCACTGCTTTTGAAAGAACCCTCCAAACATCTGCTCCACAAATGTTTCCCCTTCTCATTATTTGTTTGGGCACAAAGCTGTCATATTAATGTTATGGCTTAAATCACTTTGAGCTCACAACAATCATGGTTGAATAATGGCTAATTATAATTAATAATTAGTTGTGTGGGGTTGGTTTTGCGGAGTCGTTGTGTGGGGTCACCAGTCTCTTTAATGAGGGGCCGGTTGTGTGTGGTTGTGTGTGGTTTGTTACTCTGTTACTCACCAGTCTCTTCTGTGGCTTGATGAGGGGCCGGTTGATGCCGTTCATCTTGTGGTACAGACCGCAGGCGTTGCACAGATAGTGTCCGGTCCCGTCTCGTCTCCACAGAGGAGTGGACACAGAGCCACAGTTCACACACTCTCGGCCCTCAGAGCTCAGGTCCTCCACTGGATCTGATACACACACACACACACACACATTTTACTTCCATGGAATATTCACTGCTAACACATAACATATTTTGATCACCGTTTATTGTTTTGAAATGAACTTTAAAGGAAAAGTAACGTTTTTTTTAAACAATCTGAGCCTTCTTTCGGCAATAAAACAAGTAGTTTTACTCACCCATAGCAGTTTGGTGTCATTTTCAGCAGTTTCGTAGAAGTTATGTTATGTAGCGTATCCGTTAACTTGAGTGCTCGGGGCGTTACTTTGCGGTCTCCAAATAACACAAACTTTAGCACTTTTCAAATCATAGAAGCTCGATGTCTCAGTCTACGATTTCGTTTGAAGCAAAAGTGGCCTGTAATCCGAGATTTAGCCATAGTTTCGAGTAGATGAGGCCAGTGCGCATGTGCGGACTGTGCTCTCAGCTCCCGGGACCCAAACATGAAACGCAAAGCTGTAAACTATGGATAAATCTTGGATTACAGGCCACTTTTGACTCAAATGAAATCGTAGACTAAGACATCAGGCTTCTATGATTTGAAAAGTGCTAAAGTTTGTGTTATTTGGAGCCCGCACGGGGCATATTACATGCTTGGGGAATATATTATATGCCCCGAGCTATGGCTAGAAGTTGCGCTAGGCTAACCGCAAATCTAAAACATCTCTGGAAGTGCTCCATATGACACCAAAGTGCTATGGGTGAGTAAAACAACTTGTTTTATTACCGAAATAAGGCTCAAATTGTAAAAAAACTTTACTTTTCCTTTAAATGAAGTCTCCCCTCCCTTTGCTCCCTGCATTAAGCCCCTCCCCCTTCAGAGTGACATCACAACACACTCAGTGTCCCTCTAATGAGACGACTGTGAAAATACAGAAGAGCCTCCAGTGCAGTTTTCTCCACATGTTTCACTAGGTTTAGCCTCACAGCAGTGACCAGAGCTCCCTGCCCACTGCTGCCCTGTCACACACACAGACGTACACACACAGTACACAGACGTACATACACAGTACACAGACGTACACACACAGTACACAGACGTACATACACAGTACACAGACGTACACACACAGTACACAGACGTACACACACAGTACACAGACGTACACACACAGCACACAGACGTACACACACAGTACACAGACGTACATACACAGTACACAGATGTACACACAGTACACAGACGTACACACACAGTACACAGACGTACACACACAGCTCACAGACGTACACACAGTACACAGACGTACACCACAGTACACAGACGTACACACACAGTACACAGACGTACACACAGTACACAGACGTACACACACAGCACACAGACGTACACACACAGTACACAGACGTACACACAGTACACAGACGTACACACACAGTACACAGACGTACACACACAGTACACAGACGTACACACACAGTACACAGACGTACATACACAGTACACAGACGTACACACACAGCACACAGACGTACACACACAGCACACAGACGTACACACACAGCACACAGACGTACACACACAGCACACAGACGTACACACACAGTACACAGACGTACACACACAGCACACAGACGTACACACACACAGTACACAGACGTACACACACAGCACACAGACGTACACACACAGTACAGACGTACACACAGTACACAGACGTACACACACAGTACACAGACGTACACACAGTACACAGACGTACACACAGTACACAGACGTACACACACAGTACACAGACGTACACACACAGTACACAGACGTACACACACAGTACACAGACGTACACACAGTACACAGACGTACACACACAGTACACAGACGTACACACAGTACACAGACGTACACACAGTACACAGACGTACACACACAGTACACAGACGTACACACAGTACACAGACGTACACAGTACATATTACACATGCGTTTACAGCAGACCTCCCTCTGGCTCCAGCCTGCACCGTGCACAAGGCCTGAGGGTCAAGAGAAACACTGCTGCTCTACAGCTTCAACGTCGTCGTACGACTTACAAAGAACCAAAACCACTCTCTTCACTATTACACAGAAAAAGTACACGCAACTAACATTGAGCTCCAAAAATATTGTTCCATCTCTCATTTATTGCACCTTGTCTATATCATTCGGACAGGTGCACGCGAGACTAAATTAAGCCCTATTCGGACGGGATTCGTTTTCCAGGGGGATGTAGAGTAATGTGGGTTTATCACAGGACCTCTGTAATATAAATGACCCATTCACACAGGACAAGAAATGTCCGTAATATTCATTTGACATGGGAGGAGTTTGTTTACGCTCTGCTGTCACGTATTCGTTGCCGTGCACGTCATGATTAGCCTATGTGTAATATTAGCGAACTATGCAAATTATTGCCCATAATCAGGACTAATAGAGCATACATGACCTAAAACAAGCAGAAGTTTCATGCCTCTGACGACTGATTTATACCTCTTGGTCTTTTTCATTGGTCGATGTGTGCGTTTGTTTGAGAGTACCGGTAGATCATTTTGTTTGCCGGCAAAACAAAGCGCTTCAAGCTCCTCCGTGTTTGAAAATTGCGGTAAATTATTTCTTTAAACGGATGTGACGAAATATTACATACATCTTTACCGAGGGTCGCATTCACACGGGATTAATATTACCTATGGTAATTCCCCCAGACCGTTTTACAGAAGGTGAAACTCGCTGTAAATTTCACAGACATACTCCGTTATGTTTATGGACATGGAGCGTTCAGACAGGACTAAATTCCCTGGTAATTATTACTTCACCCCATGTCACCCCATAAAAATAATCCCGTCCGAATAGGATTTAAGATGAAGACTTTATTTGGTCTCACACACAATGACACACGGGAGAAATTTGACTTCTGCATTTGACCCATCCTTTTTCAGGAGCAGCCATCTTTTTTTGGCACCCGGGGGGCAGTACCCTTCACGGTACTGCCCCCCCGCTTGCTCATTATTTATGGAGTAAAGATTTAAGGGATGGGGGGGGGGGGGGGGGGGGGGGGGGGGTGTATTGTAACACATCACAGTGTTAAATGATGTGGAAAACATACCTCATGGCTAGGGATGCAAAGGGGCGGAAAATTTCCGGAAAGTTTCCAGAAAATTTCCATGGAAACTTTCGCGTGGGTGAGTCATATATCAACATAAACATAAACATTTTATGTTGTCATCAGCAGCGTTATTGTAAAAGGGAGACAGTTAAAACACACGACTCACATGATTTATTTGTAAGAAGAACTTTATCAATGCGAATCTGCTTCACTGATCAACAAAACATGAACATGGCTAAAATGTGTCTTATAATTCAAAATTTAAAATGAAAGGAACTCTCCTCCTGTCCAAAAACGTAGCATAAATATAAATATTTAGCATATCAGTAAGCTAGCTCTAGCACATTTCGCGGTAGCTAGCATCATAAGAGAACTTCTTCAGTGAAATGGCGCAAATCTAGTTTACCACGAAGATAGCGCTATATTTATGTTTTTCTACTTTAATATTCTTTAATATATAGATCAAATATAATCTACTTCATGATGTCCTCAGTACTTGTCTGCATGTCGTCCTCTTGCTGAAGTGTCTGGCCTCAGGAGTCTGTATTTGCTGTGAGCTCAGAAAAGTCGCTTTAGCTCTTCACAATTCTAGAAGTTATTGATCATGTGATAAAGGAATGTAAAATGCATGTAGAGGGTGTGGCTCGAGGCTCTGCACAAAATACTGTCCTACTTTATTCACACAAACGTGATTATTTTAGTCAAGATTATGCTACAATATTTT
Organism: Paratrypauchen microcephalus; assembly: GCA_036785185.1. Classification (NCBI taxonomy): domain Eukaryota; kingdom Metazoa; phylum Chordata; class Actinopteri; order Gobiiformes; family Gobiidae; genus Paratrypauchen; species Paratrypauchen microcephalus. The sequence continues at coordinate 2,689,270 of JAVJIX010000114.1, forward strand.
TTCTACCAACTATATTGATGCTCCTGACCTCCGACTTTGATAATTCCTGAAAATTCCCGTTAATTCCCGAAAATTAATAATAATAATAATAATGCATTTTATTTAAAGCGCCTTTCAGAACACCCAAGGACACTGCACAAGGTTAAAATGAATAAAAAGCACAAACAAACAATACAATAAAACATATAAAACAAGATAAAAACAAAATCAGAGTGGATTGATTGGCTGTGAGAGGTAGGACAGTTTTGAGTCTGGATTTAAAGGAAAAGTAACGTTTTTTTTTTACAATTTGAGCCTTATTTCGGTAATAAAACAAGTTGTTTTACTCACCCATATCACTTTGGTGTCATATGGAGCACTTCCAGAGATGTTTTAGATTAGCGGTTAGCCTAGCGCGACTTCTAGCCATAGCTCGGGGCATATAATATATTCCCCAAGCATGTAATATGCCCCGTGCGGGCTCCAAATAACACAAACTTTAGCACTTTTCAAATCATAGAAGCCCGATGTCTTAGCCTACGATTTTGTGTGGTCAAAAGTGGCCTGTAATCCGAGATTTATCCATAGTTTACAGCTTTGCGTTCCATGTTTGGGTCCCGGGAGCTGAGAGCACAGTCCGCACATGCACACTGGCCTCCTCATCTACTCGAAACTATGGCTAAATCTCAGATTACAGGACACTTTTGACCACACAAAATCGTAGACTAAGACATCTGGCTTCTATGATTTGAAAAGTGCTAAAGTTTGAGACCGCAAACATGTGCCCCGAGAACTCACATGATCTAAAACATCTCTGGAAGTGCTCCATATGACACCAAATTGCTATGGGTGAGTAAAACAACTTGTTTTATTACCGAAATAAGGCTCAGATTGTAAAAAACGTTAATTCTCCTTTAAAGAGTGGGAGAGAGTCTATATTCCGGAGGTCAGGAGGGAGAGAGTTCCAGAGCTGAGGAGCAGAGCGGCTGAAGGTTCTGCTCCTCATGGTGACGAGACGGGCAGAGGGGACAGAGAGCTGAAGAGAGGAGGAAGAGCGGAGGGTGCGGGATGGAGTGGTGATGTGGAGGAGGTCAGATATGTATGGTGGGGCGAGGTTGTGTAATGCTTTGAAGGTGGTAATGAGTATTTTGAAGTGAATTTGCTGTTTTATGGGGAGCCAGTGGAGTTCTTGTAGTACGGGGGTGATGTGATGGACAGTGGGGGTCCGAGTGAAAAGTCCCATGGAAAGTTTCCAAATTTGAAAATTCCTATTCCTAATTTTGCAACCCTACTCATGGCACAGCGCGCGCAGCTCATTTAGATGACGTCACAGTCCCACCCTCCTTCGCGCACGGACACGCGGTTATGAACAGCGGGTACACGCGCACGGAGGAATGCGCGGGCACGTTATCATTCATCCAGGCTCGAGACAGACGCGCGCGCCCCCGTTATCAGCCTCGCGATCCAGGGGTCCGTCCATCCATCACGGCGGTGACGGGGTGACGCACGCCGGGCATTACCAGGACACATTCCCGGAGTGTTCCTGGAGCTTTGACCGGATACAGCGCCCCGTGACCCGGGCAAAGTGACGACTGAGGCCGTGGGACGGAGGTCACTCATTTAGATGGATGTGTTTGGTGGAGTTTAGAGACGCGTGGCACAGGCCTAACATCCTCATGTCATTTCAGATATTTAAAGGAAAAGTAACGTTTTTTACAATTTGAGCCTTATTTTGGTAATAAAACAAGTTGTTTTACTCACCCATATCACTTTGGTGTCATATGGAGGATTTCCGGAGATGTTTTAGATTTGCGATCTCCGTAATGTGAGTTCTCGGGGCACTTGTTTGTGGTCTCCAAATAACACAAACTTTAGCACTTTTCAAATCATAGAAGCTCGATGTCTTAGCCTACGATTTCGTGTGATCAAAAGTGGCCTGTAATCCCAGATTTAGCCATAGTTTCGAGTAGATGAGGACGCCAGTGCGCATGTGCGGACTGTGCTCTCAGCTCCCGGGACCCAAACATGAAACGCAAAACTGTAAACTATGGATAAATCTCGGATTACAGGCCACTTTTGCTTCAAATGAAATCGTAGACTAAGACATCGAGCTTCTATGATTTGAAAAGTGCTAAAGTTTGTGCTATTTGGAGCCCGCACGGAGCATATTACATGCTTGGGGAATATATTATATGCCCCGAGCTATGGCTAGAAGTCGCGCTAGGCTAACCGCTAATCTAAAACATCCCTGGAAGTGCTCCATATGACACCAAAGTGCTATGGGTGAGTAAAACAACTTGTTTTATTACCGAAATAAGGCTCAAATTGTAAAAAAAAAACGTTACTTTTCCTTTAAGACCTTTCCGTGTGTGTTCTGTGTGGAGTTTGCATGCATGGTCTGGGTTCGATCCCCGGGTCGCCCGCGCCTTTCTGTGTGGAGTTTGCATGTTCTCCCCGTGTCTGGGTGGGTTTCCTCCGGGCACTCCGGTTTCCCCCACCAACCCAAAACATGCACCATAGGTACCTCCAGCTTAGGTCCTGACCAAGCCGAAGCAAGAAGATCATGGAGATGGTCCCCGGGCGCCCTAATGTGTGCTGCCCACTGCTCCTAATATATGTATATATATATATATAGGATGGGTTAAAATGCAGAGAAGAATTTCTCCAGTGTGAGATCAATAAAGTTCACTTCTTAATGTGCGTAATGAGATACTGGTCAGGTTCCGCAATATGGCTTTTTATGTTTCTTTTAAAATATAAAAGGCTCCAGATGGCCCATATATGGGATTTTCCGATCTGTTTTACAATGTTTAACACACAAACCCTGCAGATTTAGGCATTTACGTGGAAGAAATCAATCTCTCCTGAACTAAAGGCAAAAGGAGCTGTTAACTTCAAAAATATCACTGGAACAGAGCATGTCGAGCTCTTCAGACGTAGACAAAGTCATCATAAAGGATTACTCAAACATGAATGAAACAAAACACAACTGTGGATATTTTCTCGTGATTATAACATGTTTTAAAGCTCAAGAGTCAATTTTGTGTCATACAAGACTTTTAATTCTGAGAGCTTTTCTGACAGCATCACATTCTCCTGTCTGAAAACAAATTCGTTCATAACTGGCGATAAAACTGAGATACGCGTCAACACGTCTCCTTTAATGCTTCCCGTGTAGCTGAGGTCACGATCGCCACACCGCCTGTCCATCTGCAGGTCATTCTGAGTCTGGACCGGCCCCTCTGAGCTGATCTAGGCCGGTGTGGACGTGGACTTCTCCCCGCGCGAAGTGGAGTTTGCTCCGGGTGATAAGGCGCTCTTTGCCCGGTCAGAGGGTCGCTGTGGACTGGAGTGTGATTGTGGTGTTTTTAAGGGGCCTTTTACAGTGTGGTGTGAACTGAGTAAAAAAAATTAAACAAACGGCGAGCGCGGTGAACTGGACGGGCTTTGATTGGATAAGATCCAATTTTTATTTTTATTTTCGTTTTCATGTTGTAGATAAACAGTCTATGAAAAGTGCACTGGCCGATTTCCATTGGTTTCATAACATTTGATGCGGTCACACTTTTTCTACAGAATGTTTTATGAGAAGAACATTCCAGAGAACATACAGGCCTATAAATGTGATGTTTTACTGTTATTAAGGCTTGTGTGTTTTGTGCTACATATAGATCAATTAAATAAATAAATAAATAAATAAATAAATAAATACATAAATAAATAAATAAATAAATAAATAAATATTCAAAAGTACGACTACAGTTGTTGTGTCATAGGCCTGTCAGATCACAAATGAAAAAATGTGATGAAAAAATGTCGCAAAAGTTGAAGCGTTGGAAAAAAAAAAAATCATGAAATAAAATGACATTTTAATGTTATTATTCCTAAATAAATGCAGGCCCTGTCCTCGTATGAAACACACACGGGAGCTCAGTATGTCACTCACCCAGGCTGGAGCGGCGGGCCGACAGCCCCTGGCGGCTCTGCAAACCCAAGACGCCGCTGTCGAAGGGCCCCGGGGCCCAGGAGGGCGAGGCCATCTCCGGGCTCACGTACGCGTACGGGGACGTGTACGCGCCTCCCACCTGCCGTACCAGCGCGCTCCCGTACTGGGAGCTCTGGTAGGCCTCCCGGCCCGTGCTGGAGCTCATGGGCGGACTGTGGGAGTAGGAGAAGCCCGGCGGAGGGTGAGGGCTGCCGGGCGTGAACGCGCCGGTGTCCCCGGAGCTCTGAGGCCAGCCGTGGTGCGCGCTGAGGCCGTGGGTCTGCGGGGAGTCGCAGGTCTGGAGGTACGGCAGCGTGGGCAGCATGGCGGGCACGCGGGTGGTGGGCACGTACACCGGGGAGCTGGCGGGCGCGTGCACGTAGTTGCCCGTGTCGTGCGCGTACGGGGACTGGTTGGAGGACAAGGCCAGGCTCTGGTACATGGTGACCGAGGCTTCAGTCCCGCGGAGAGGCGGAGGCGACCTTCGTGTGTCCGAACGCGCTTTACAACATCAGCCCTGCAGGAAAAAACACACAGAAGAATAATAATAATATTAGCACATCAGTGAGAAAAACAAAACAAAACAAAAAACAATAGTTTGACAGAAGGATTCGTGCAATGTCAAACAAAACCACACACAAAAGATACATTCAAATAAAAATGCCGCGTAAGAAAAAGAAAAAAATCCAAGTGTCTTAAAATTTGACAGATGTCCTTAAATCTTTACTCCATAAATATTATCCAAAGGAAATGTGTAAAAGAATAACCACAACCCGTGATAATGACAAATAGATTATATGAATAAAAAAACAACAACTATATCTTCAATCCATAACAGATACACTTAGATAATCGTCATATTCCTAAACTCAACGAGCTCCACAAAAGGCAGAGAACAGAGATGATGGTGCCGGGTCACTGCAAACAGCTCTGTCCAAAGTAAGGCCGCTGTCAGGGAAATGTGAGCCCGAGCGCGGCGCACACGGCACGAGTGTCTCCACGGCCCAGGACCGTCATATTTCACGCGTATCACTGCTCCTGACGCGGCGTGGATTTAATGACCTCCTGTTGTCTGATATCAGCCACGTAAAGATATTCTACGTCCCATAATTTAGCACTTTGTCTTTGCAATCACAGCCATAACGGAAACCAAATCAAACAAAGGCACAGATAGGCTCTCGCGTTCTCTATCAATACGAGGCCGATCACATAAAGGCGCGATAGTGGCGGGGAGAGCAGCACTTTCCCTCCGTGTGTGTCGGTTTTTATCTCACCAGATAACGGAGGTCCGGTGATAAAACTCCAGAGCGCTGCTGCGGGGAGAACAAGTCCGTGCCGGAGAGCGCGCACAGCGGACAGAGCTCCAGAAAACAGCCGCGCGTAAAAGTCTGGAGCCAAAGTCGCCAAGACGGTTTAGTCCTTCAGAAGCGGGAGTCTTCCGCTGTTCCTTCGGAGACAGCTACGTCCCTGATCATCTGCTGATATGCTGCGGTGCGATGCCCAACCTGAAGATTTGTACGGGACAGGACCACGTGAGCAGCTCGGCGCAGTTACGGTGGAGTAAAGGCCGAAGAGGAGGAGGGAGGGAGGGAGGGAGGTGTAGGCCGGGGAGAGGAGGAGGAGAGGGGCGGGGAGAGAGAGGAGAGGACACCGGGGGAAGGAGAGGACGGAGATCTGGGGTTGGAGCAGCCTTTTCTGCACCTGCGAGCCCGTGAACCTTTGCGTTTTCCACGATTTGAGCTGGATATTGTAGAATTTCTGTCTACAGAGGAAGACACATGCAGCAGGCCCCAAAGTGTGGCGACTTGTGTTGTTTTGAATAACAATAGCATTGACTGCATGTTTTGGCTGCAGCTCCACGTCAACTTCAGAAGGTAGTTTTGTGTTTTTAGTTTTTAGTTTTGTTGAAGAAAACCCATGAAACGAGCCGAGATGCAGTAAAGGCTTTTAAACCCCAGCGCCTTTGGTTTGACCCTGTACTGACAAATACTGAAATAGAGTTCAAAGTTCAGCTTTTATTGTCAATTCTGCCACGTGTGCTCAACATACTGTACAGCAGGGGTGGGTATTGGCAAAGAAGTCACGATTCATATGCCACGATGCGATACTATCACGATGCATCACGATACTTGAATTATTGCGATGCATTGCAATATATTCGACATACTTCAGTGAAAATGTACCAAAAAAAAGAGGATAAGTTAAATATCAGTGCCTGTGTATCTGGGTCGTGTCTTCAACTGATACAGAACTCTGAGTGACTCAATTCAGAACTGAATTTATTGAATAACAAAAACAAATAAACCAAACCAATAACAAAAAAAGTGCAGAGGATTTTTTTCTAAAACAAAAAATGATGTTCAAACATTTGCCATTTTGGAGGTAGCGACCATCATAACAAACAATACCCTTTAACAAAGAAAAAAGTGCATAGGATTTATTAAATTATTAAATATTAAATTATTAATGAATAATAATCATCAAGAATTGATGCAGTATATTGTGGAAGTTAGTGTCATGATGATTATTTTGCACACCCCTACTGTACAGGGACATTTCGTTTCTCTCTGGCAAATATTTCCAAGTTAAAACAAATCCTCTCCACGGAGCACCTGCATTTGAACTGTACAAATGCAGTTCAAATGGTCATACTTCTTTTTGCAGTAGATTTATTTGGATTTAATGGCACAACGAAAATGTGTGTAGCATTATGCACACATTTAATAACATCACACAACAGACACATGGCAACATTAGAGTTAAATAAGATAATACAATAATAATAATAATAATAATAATAATAATAATAATAATAATAATAATAATAGTAATTCAGTTAAAACTTAAAAAAAAGAGCGTTATGTTGGAAAGTGTATCAAATAATTCTCGTTGGAAAGACTAAAAGCAGCAGTAGGAAGTCGTTTATCTGACATTTTAAACCTTCATTTAACAAAATATGTATTTTCAGGAGTCATTCAGACAAGCTTTTTTGGCCTCGGTTACATTATGGTTGCTAGGTAACAGTTATGGAATACCTCTAAGTCACGTGTTTTCCAGTCATACGCGCGCTTTAAATCGCAAGGACTTTTCCACGAAGTGTGAAATTAAAAATAAAATAAATAAATAAATAATGGGAAAAAAAAAAGAAAAGCTGTGTTCGTTCGTTTGGACGCTGATCATTTCGAAGGTTCTGGACAAAACTCACACACTCCAGCAGCAGCACGTTAATGCCGTTACGTTACATAATGTGTTTTGGCATTTTACGGCGCAGATAACGTGACTGATGATTAACCATGGTTTATTAGGCTGTTTAACGCAGATCTCTCCAATTTATAGAAAAACACCCGAGTTTTACTTTTAATTGTTGTTATTGTGCAGATAATACGTGGCGTTTTACGAGGACGTTGCGCGTAAAAGCGGCGCAGCTCCGATAAAACGCGGACAATGAGTAACCAGCGCGCGGCCGCTGGACACAGACAGGCCCGGGGGTCAGGAGGAGGAGGCCTCTCCCGGGGGAGGAGGAGGCCTCTCCCGGGGGTCAGGAGGAGGCCTCTCCCGGGGGAGGAGGAGGCCTCTCCCGGGGGTCAGGAGGAGGAGGCCTCTCCCGGGGGTCAGGAGGAGGCCTCTCCCGGGGGCCAGGAGGAGGCCTCTCCCGGGGGTCAGGAGGAGGAGGCCTCTCCCGGGGGAGGAGGAGACTTCTCCCGGGGGTCAGAAGGAGGAGGAGGCCTCTCCCGGGGGTCAGGAGGAGGGGGGTCAGAAGGAGGCCTCTCCCGGGGGTCAGGAGGAGGAGGCCTCTCCCGGGGGTCAGGAGGAGGCTTCTCCCGGGGGTCAGGAGGAGGAGGAGGCTTCTCCCGGGGGTCAGAAGGAGGCCTCTCCCAGGGGTCAGGAGGAGGAGGAGGCCTCTCCCGGGGGTCAGGAGGAGGCCTCTCCCGGGGGTCAGGAGGAGGAGGCCTCTCCCGGGGGAGGAGGAGACTTCTCCCGGGGGTCAGAAGGAGGCCTTTCCCGGGGGTCAGGAGGAGGGGGGTCAGAAGGAGGCCTCTCCCGGGGGTCAGGAGGAGGAGGCCTCTCCCGGGGGTCAGGAGGAGGCCTCTCCCGGGGGTCAGGAGGAGGCCTCTCCCGGGGGTCAGGAGGAGGAGGCCTCTCCCGGGGGAGGAGGAGACTTCTCCCGGGGGTCAGAAGGAGGCCTTTCCCGGGGGTCAGGAGGAGGGGGGTCAGAAGGAGGCCTCTCCCGGGGGTCAGGAGGAGGAGGCCTCTCCCGGGGGTCAGGAGGAGGCCTCTCCCGGGGGTCAGGAGGAGGAGGAGGCTTCTCCCGGGGGTCAGAAGGAGGAGGCCTCTCCCGGGGGTCAGGAGGAGGAGGCTTCTCCCGGGGGTCAGGAGGAGGAGGCCTCTCCCGGGGGTCAGGAGGAGGAGGAGGCCTCTCCCGGGGGTCAGAAGGAGGCCTCTCCCGGGGGTCAGGAGGAGGAGGCCTCTCCCGGGGGAGGAGGAGGCTTCTCCCGGGGGTCAGAAGGAGGCCTCTCCCGGGGGTCAGGAGGAGGAGGAGGCCTCTCCCAGGGGTCAGGAGGAGGAGGCCTCTCCCGGGGGTCAGGAGGAGGCCTCTCCCGGGGGTCAGGAGGAGGAGGAGGCCTCTCCCGGGGGTCAGGAGGAGGCCTCTCCCGGGGGTCAGGAGGAGGAGGCCTCTCCCGGGGGAGGAGGAGGCTTCTCCCGGGGGTCAGAAGGAGGCCTGTCCCGGGGGTCAGGAGGAGGAGGCCTCTCCCGGGGGTCAGGAGGAGGCCTCTCCCGGGGGTCAGGAGGAGGAGGAGGCCTCTCCCGGGGGTCAGGAGGAGGCCTCTCCCGGGGGTCAGGAGGAGGAGGAGGCCTCTCCCGGGGGTCAGGAGGAGGCCTCTCCCGGGGGAGGAGGAGGCTTCTCCGGCGCGACTAAAACCTAAATATATCATTCATTTGTGTCCTTTATAGTGGACATGGAGTTAACCAGTGTTTTAAGTGTTTTAAGATAGACTCTAGTTTGTGGCTGCACTATGATTAAAATAATAATAATAATATTAATAATATTATTATTAATAATAATAATAATATTATTATTATTAATAATAATAATAATAATAATAATAATAATAATAATAATTATTATTATTATTATTATTATTATTATAAATAAATAAATAAATACAATAAAAAATAATGCATAAAAATACATAAATAAGTACATAAATAAATAAATAAACATGCATAAATAAGTAAACAAATAAATAATAAATACAAATATAAATAAAAAATATAAATATAAATAAAATAAATAAAATAAATAAAATAAATAAAATAAATAAAATAAATAAAATAAATAAAATAAATAAAATAAAAATAAAAATACATAAATACATAAATAAGTAAATAAATAAACATGCATAAATAAGTTAACAAATAAATAATAAATAAAAATATAAATAAAAATATAAATTAAAAATATAAATATAAATTAAAAATAAATTAAAAAATATAAATAAAATAAAAAAATAAATAAAATACATAAATAAGTAAATAAATAAATAAAGTCGGATCAAAAAGTTTTTAGACTCCCTTTTAATTTCTTATTTATTTATTTTTATGCATTTTTTTATATTGTATTTTTGTATGTATTATTTATTTACTTATTTATGTATTTTTATTTATATTTTTATCTATATTTGTTGTGTATTTATTATTATTATTATTATTATTATTATTATTATTATTATTATTATTATTATTTATTAATTCATTTATTTATTTTAATCCTAGTGCAGCCACAAACTAGAGTCTATCTTAAAACACTTAAAACACAGACTGGTTAAGTCCATGTCCACTATAAAGGACACAAATGACTGGACCGGGTCTCAGGAGGATATACACAGTATATTTTACATTCTCCCCTCACAGATCTCATTATGAAACTGTCATTTGAAGCATTTGGAGTTTTGACTTTGCTTTGAATCAACACCTCATGACGTAAAAAATGAATTTGTGTTACTGATGAAAATCATTTAGGCCTTTTTCTCCCAAACACTAGTCTAAACAAATAATAATATTATACAAATAGATAGACTACTTCAAATGGTTACTGCATTACTGCACTGCGAAAATACTTTTTTGTTTGTTTTCTAATATAATCAAATAAAACACGTCGTATACCCTTTAAAAATGTAAACAAAAACATTCTACATATCTGAATGGAGGCGCCTGGAGGCAAAAGTGAAGTGGAATATAATGTGATTTTAATGAGAAAACTGGGATTAACTTCAGAATATCACAAATTATGAAAAATCCAGGGAAATTTGGAAAATGAAAACCTGCGTGAGTTATATCAGAGACCAGTTTAAAAACATCTACAGTTGTGTTTTACGGGTGTAGAATCTGTGGCAAAAGGAGAAATTCAATTTGTGAACTAGGGCTGAACAATTTTAAGAAAAAAATGAATTGCGATTTTTCTGGCAGATATTGCGATTTCGATTTCAACCATGATTTCTTTCAAATTAAGTTTCAGTGCACATGAACATTTGTATTATAAACATCACAGAAACTTACATCATACCATTCAAACACTAAATTCCACTAAACTGTAATGCACGAATGAAAACTAAAGTCAGTAATTTATTTCAAATGTCGTTCTGTTTATTAAAAAGAATCATGCTGTACACAGGCTACACTGAGCGCTCGAGTGACCGCAGTTATTCCACCTGAAGAACTAAAAGAGCATCTGTGTCTGAAGTAGAACAAAAAAAGTCTTTTAAAGTGGTGAAAGGTCAGTCTTTTATGGCTCAAGGGAGCGTGATTGTTGTATTTTATAATAAATATATAAAATACAACGCAACTTAAACTTAACTTAAATATAGCGTTGCTAATCGCGGTAGCCTTTCTATAGTGTTTGTAATGTAAACTAGCTTTATGCTAACAGTTTGTCAGCTAACAACAGAGGAGAAGCATATACCTCTTATCCATCGTGCGGAGACGACTTAGTCATAGTCATAGTCATAGTTGCTTTATTGTCAAAAAACAATCATATGTACATGTACATAGAGTGAATTCAAAATTTAGTTTCCCCACTAACCAGGCAGGACAGTGATAGTGTGGGTAGGGGAGGGGCCGCTGCGCTTGGGCGCGCCGCCGACTGGGAGATGCAGAGTAGAAAAGATGCAAAACAATCAATGACAATTATACACAACCTGTAATGACAGAAAACAATTGTATAGGTAACATACGGTGTTTTTTTCTTTGGTGACAAGAGGGAAGGGTGTGGGGCAAGGGAAAAGATCAGAAATCCATGAAATTGATTGAAAACTGAAGAAGAAGCAGACATCCTAAAAATAGACAGGGCAGTATTACTTAATACATGTGAGTGTGAGTCCAATAGTGTGTGGCAATGTTTTTGTAGAGTCTGAGATAAGCGGCAGCTGTCGGCCTTGGACGTGTTTGTGCAGAAGAAGCAGTCAAAACAAAGTGAAGTCCAGTTGAATCACATTTTTCCAGGAGAATTGATTACAAAAGGGGAATTTAACATAATCGATACATTTTAGAACCCAGGCGAACAGACAATTTGCCATAACTCTGGTTTCTGTCAGGTCCCCACTTCCTGCAGGTCTGTGCGACTCGCAATCCTCCCCCCGCACGTACGATAATGAATATGGACTGAGCCGCTCTTCCCCACAGTTCCAAATCCATTTATCCACGATGTTATCTAGCGCCAGGTGAATCCCACAGATGGGATGAAACGTTCACCTGTGTTTTTCCTTCTGATGTTGCCCCCCCCCCCCCGAGTTCGCAGTTCCCCGTACTGAGCGGCGGATCGGGGCTCTTTTATCCGCTCGGCTCCAATTAGTGATGGGTCAGGCCAATCCAGATGTCCTGCCATCAATATTCCAATAGTAATCGCTCCGTGTCCTCCGGTAACAGCGATGCCAGGCACACGACGCGTCCTTCGTGTATCAGGCAGCACGTTCCCGTAGGGCTGACCAGCTCTCCAGACCGGCGCTCCTCCGTGGAAAAAAAAAGCGTAGGGACCAGCTTTATCCAATTCATAATTTAGGATTTGAAAAATCTGTTCCAACAGGAGAAAAAAAGACGAGACGAGAGAAATAAAACATCAAACAGAGCAAAGATGAAGGAGGAGAAGAGAAAAGTGTGTCTGCTCCTCATGACAGCTAGGAGGACTTTTAAACCACTCTTTGGTCACCGTGTTTACAGGCATTTCCTTGGCGATGTCGTGTGTTACGGCAGTCGTTATCTCCTGGTGTCGTTGCTGCTTCTGTCATACGGAGTTACACTGGCAAAAGAAGCTGTAATTGTCTGTTTGGCCCGAGTATCACTTTTACTAGACGTTTCTCCGGACTTTCTCGCCGTGCACTCAAGTGACGGATTACGGACATTGATTAAACGGGGGCTAACACCGGCTTCACCAGCTCACGACTTCCCAGACCGAATGGGGCTACACGGCGTATTTGCGTTGAGGGCTCGCTCGGAACGGAGCGGCTAACACCGGCCTCACCGACCTGTCCACACGCAGCACACCGCTTCTGATTTAGCGGCGTGGCATGAAGGAATTCATGTGTGCTTTAACAATTTTAAGCAACTTTAACGATCCCAAAATCGCGTTGTCTGAGATCACGATTTTCGATCTAAAACGGTAGATCGTTCAGCCCTATTGTGAACTAAACAAAAGTTTATTTGGTCGAATATGTTTCGCAACTCATCCAAGCTGCTTCTTCAGTTCTGGAGAGACGCTGGTGGACACTGCCTATATCTGCCTGAAGGAGCTAACTACAATGAAATTACTCTGAAACTACCACATCTACTTGTTTTCAGTTTCTGTTAGGTAAGCCTATTCAATATGCAGTGGAAGTGGAGTTTGGGGTCTTGTGAGCAGAACTATTCAGGGCCACACCTCTGGACCTGACCTGCTGCCCTATTGTTTTCTGTGTTTGTTTTCATTTAGATTTGAGGATAGAGTTATAGATGGGAGACAAATGATGTCTGAGACCTCCAGTTCTGTTCAAGGAAAGATTCTCTTTCTTGACAAAAATAGCCTCTTTAACTCCTCCTCTCAAACCAGTTCTTTTGGCTAAGATCTGGACCTCACTGTCCTCAGAGGAGTGGCCCGTGGCTTTTAGGTGGAGATGTACGGCAGACTGAGGTCCACTCTGGCGCCCGTCTGTGTTGGTACATCCTCTTGTGAAGTGGCTGTTTTGTTTCTCCAGTGTAGCGCTCACTGCAGTCTTCACTACACTGAATGGAGTAGACCACATTGCTTTGTTTGCGGCTCGGTGTTTTATCCTTTGGGTGGACCAGTTTCTGTCTAATAGATACAGCCTTTCTCCTGGGTTCTGATTCTCTGTTGTCTTATATTTCTATTAGTTTTATACGAAAGCCCATTTAGGACATCCACAAACAGAGAGGGCTTTCTGCGCATGTTGTTCTTCTTTCTCCTTTCCCTCTGTGCTCATAGGAACCACTTGGGCCCTGTGTCGTAATGTCCAAATAACTCCAAGTTTGTGCTGCAGTGGGTGGTGTGAATCAAAAAGCAGGTAACGATCTATCACACCTAATCTAATTTAGCTACAGTATTTTCTGATGCTGTTCAAATGACAAATCCCCTACTCTGCTTTAGTTGACTTGTTTCCACAATAATTCATTTTAGATGCAGGGACTCAAGTACATTAAAAGTTTATTTTTGAAAATAGACAAAATAAGAAATCCACAGAAAAAGTGCTGATTCGAGTGAGTTCAAGCAGCTTAAAATGGTTCCACAGATTTTGTTTGAAAATAGAACATAAGTAATCCAGATCATAATGAAACCCAAACAAATAAAATAAAAGTTGTAAAGTCTCCATGAGGAGGCTTTATCATCAGATTTATGAGGCGTTGAGCACGAGCGCAGGTACAGGCGAGGGCCCTCTGCATCTGCGTTTGAACGGCTCATTTGTCCATTATGGAAACAAATTAACTTGTGAGAATAGTGAATGTTGAAAAATCAATCAGTCAATCAAAACTTTATTTATAAAGCACTTTTCATACAACAAATGTAACACAAAGTGCTTTACAGTGATTAAAAACAACCCACATTTCATTCCATCCACCCAGCCCCCCACAGCTGCCTGACACCACACAACCAAACCACACCTGCGTGAAGCTGGCCCCCATCAAACGCACACCGACACAAAAAATATGTCAAACGTTTGTGCTTCGTTTGTGCTGTTTTGTGCTGCAAAAAGTTTCATTTGTGCTGCTTTAGTTTTTGAGATATTAACGATTGTTTTATAGGACACAATCGTGTCAAAACAGCACAAACGAAGCACAAACAATTGACACCATTATGGGCAATTTTAGAGCATTTTTAAGCTTCGTGGGGGCCTGGCTGACCCCAATTTGACCTATAAAACAATCGTTAATATCTCAAAAACTAAAGCAGCACAAACAAAGCACAAACGTTTGACATAGTTTTTGTGTCGGTGAGCGTTTGATGGGGGCCAACTTCACGCAGGTCCAAACAACCCAAACAGTAACACACACACACACACACACACACACACACACACACACACACACACACACACACACAGACACACACACACACACACACAAAAATACATAAAACTACACAGTGAAAAAATCATAAAAAATCTAATAAATAATAATAAAATAATAATAATAATAATAACAATAATAACAATAATTTCAATCAAAGGCCAAGCTAAACAGGTGAGTCTTGAGCCCACTCTTAAAGGGATATGCCACCCCCAGGTCAAACTTGGGCATCTTCCCACAGTCCAGAGACTAAAATAAGTGGTGGAAAGCGTTTTTCTGGTGACGCAGCCATTGTCCGAGTCTGTCAGCACTGACCGCCGCGGTATCTGCAGCTCCTCCGCGTTAGACTGGAGTCTAACGTCGCCAGAGAAAGATTTCGGCCAAAAGGAATTAATTTGCTCGATGCGTTTCCCAATTACTTTCTGTGTAGTGCACATTCATATCGAGTGCAAATAAATGTGCAAATCAACACGGAGAGCTTGACTTGGTCATTTTGGGTGGGAACTATTTTTCAGTGCGGAAAAACACAGCCGAAGCACACACCACGCTGACAGGGGAATCCCTGTTACGCACCAGGAAGGGAGTTCCCCTGTTACGCAGCGTGGTGTGTGCTTCGGCTGTGTTTTTCCGCACTGTAAAATAAATAATGACCAAGTTAAGCTCTCACTCGATATGAATGCGCACTACACAGAAAGTAATTGGGAAAAGCATCGAGCAAATTAATTCCTTTTGGCCGAAATCTTTCTCTGGCGACGTTAGACTCCAGTCTAACGCGGAGGAGCTGCAGATACCGCGGCGGTCAGTGCTGACAGACCTGGACAATGGCTGCGTCACCAGAAAAACGCTTTCCACCACTTATTTTAGTCTCTGGACTGTGGGGAGATGCCCAAGTTTGACCTGGGGGTGGCATATCCCTTTAAAAACATGAACGTTCTCTTTGGCCCTGAGCTCCTCCGGCAGTTCCATAGACGAGGGCCGTAGTCCTGAAAAGACGCCTCTCCGTGAGTCTGTGTCCTGACTTTAGGAATGACCAGGAGCTGCCGGAGGACTGCGTACGGTAAAAGCAGTTCTGAAAGATAAGAAAGCCCAAGATAATTAAGACATTTACCATATTTTCCGCACTATAAGGCGCATCGGATTATAAGACGCATAGAATAGAAGCTACAGTCGTGGCTGACTACGGTAGCCATGATTAACCAATATTGATCCATGATTA